>MU389353.1:0-525000 GCA_022578775.1 Xylaria venustula | reverse complement strand
ATTTTTAATTTGTTATATAAATGCTTGCACGCATATATTTGTGCTATATTGTTTTTTTTTGCGTTAGTTTTTTTTAATAACTTTTAAAACTTTTTTTAGCTGTTTTACGGTCGGCTTTAGCTTGTTTAGCTTGCGCTCGGCTAGTGCAGCTTGCACTTTTAAAAAATATAATTATTAATATATATAAATGCTTATACCGGTATATAAATAATTATATAAAATTGTATTGCTTAATATAACCGATTAATTTATTTATACAAAATTGTATAAATTTTTTAAGGTAATTTATTAAAAAAAAAATTTTAACAAATAAAAAAATTAAAAATTTTAATTAAAGCTGTAAAATAAATTTATATATATAGTTAAGCCCACTTTAGTTTACACTACTATTATAATTTCATTTTATTTTTACTACTAGGGGTATACATATTGAAAAAAATAGTTTTTGGACAGTTACCCCTCTGCTACCCCAGACTCGACTGTATATCAGATGTAAAGGACTTTAAGAGGGAAAGAACGCGAAAACCGTCGTGGAACTATGGAATACGAAGGTGGTAAGCGCATGAGGGTCTGGGAATACCCCAATGCACTAATTATGTTGTGAATTACGACAGCCTTATCCGGTAACTAACATGTAACTGACCTCACAATAACAGCCAGCTTACACTAGAAGAGCGTTACCTGGTATGTCTTATGGCGTGGCATGTATTTTACATTTAAAGGTATATAAAAACCGTATATAAATATAATCACGTTTTAAGATGGACGCGCACTCATACTCGTTGCCTTTGATAACCGTCAACAATTAGCATGGCAGTGGAAGAACCCGCGGATAGGCGTCGTGGTACCTACGCTATACCTAAATAGTATGTAGTACGTAAAAGTCATCATCGATCTCGCAATAAGGCACATACACTACATCCTGTCCAGCTTGTTCGGTTTCTGTTCGGTCTCTCAGCTAAGACGAGCTGAGTCCTTCTCCCTGCCGTTTGTTTGTACAATGTCACTATCGGCTGTATCAAACTTCGTGTCTCGAGGTATGAGTATCATCCAGCCGAGCCAGCTTGGAGATTTACGTGACTTGCACAGATAGCTCGGATTTTGATACAGACACTCATCCCACTCATCCACCTACGGGCATCTAGAAATGAATTGAATAGACAGGTACATGCCTGGGTTACAGTGGCTCTGCACTTGTGGGCCATGTGGTACCCAAATACCTAAGAATAACATGCTCTACCTGATATAGGTGTACACCTGTGTAAAGACTGCTACCAGTAGGCCCTCGTAGGCCTACTCAGTACTTGTTGAGGCAAGTATAGAGAGTATCTGGGTACATACATATTTAGAGTGCTGCTACTCGCACTCGGGTGGGGATTTTCAGGTACCGCGCAGCCGGGGCCAATTGCAGCACAGCCCGCATCCCATTCTAGTTAGCATTAGCTGCAAGCCGACCCTCATTGTTCGTCACTTTGAATGAAGTTTTTTCTGGTCTTTCTTGTTGATTTTTGGTATTCGGTACTCCGTATGTGGCGTACGGTATTGCGTTGTCTTGAATGGCCGTGTGGCCAGCATGGCGCCAACAGGGTTGCTGGAACAGTGTTGGCCAAAGGAGCGAATTGGTTCTCACGATCGGGGTAGTTTACCTAAGTCTAAGTCATACCCTGCGGACTCCCGTCGCCGTGGCCAGTAAGTCAGTCGGTCAGTTGGTAAGAAGTAGCCAGATATATAAAGACATTGGAAGTCCCGTTCCTCAGGCGCAAAGGAGCCAGTGTGTGACGGTGCCTTCTGTGCTTTTCTGCTTCGTACCTGCTCGACAATTCAATTCCATCCGCGGCCAGCCAGCCTATCATGGCCAAGACCCCAATCTGCCGTCCTCGTTTTCAATCTTCAGCTATCTTTGCTTAGCCACACCCTGCTTGTTGTGTTCTGTCCCGTTCCTGGCACCACGTTCACCTCGCCTCGTATCTATTTGTAGCTCCCGTCTCGCCTGCAGCCGGCAGTGTGCACCACACAGCAATTAAGTACCTACCTACTGTACAATAGGCAGCTCACGGCAGCACGCACGGCACTCTTCTTTGTGCTTGTGCCACCCCGAGAAAACTGGGCCTGCCTCTTCACTCTTCACTGACACTGTTCAACTGAGCTTGGCACCGATCTTATCGCTTCAGCACAGCGTCATCCTACCTAATTCAACACTTCCGTATCTCAGAGCGCTCTCATAGCCTCCATACATTGCTCGACATCCCTCTAAATTCTATCTCAACCATTGGAATTATCCTTTCCCCAGCTTTCCGCTTGATATTGTCTTCAGAGCTGGCCAATTCAGTGGGCTGTTCTTCTTGACTGAATAGCATTGTGACTCGATACTGCTACCACACCTGCCGTGGCTTACCATCAACACATATTGAGTTACTCTGAATATCTGCATCTCCATCCTCACGTCTACACCCCCGAAATCGAACTCTACAGATTGGCTTGTTCCGCTCTCATATTGTGGGCCACTTGCCAGCAAGCTTGGCAAATCTATCCCTTTCTGATACATCATCATCTGTCGGTAAGTGTTGGTTGTTGTTCAGCCTGTTTGTTTAGAATATTACTGCTTTGTTTCTTCTTTCTTATCCAAGTTTCCACCCTCATCCCGGTCCCTCTTGGATCAATTTGAAAGTCGGCTCAAATCCTTCCTTCCGTGGCCCTTCCGTGGCCCTTCTGTGGTTTACACGGGAAGCGAGTCAATTATGATATCCTATAATGATACCCTACTTCTATTTTCCGGTCCTGTTTATTCGAGACCGAGTTCGTCTGTTGTCAATGGCTGCATATGCTGCTACGCCGCCTGCATAACTCGATATGAGAACGCCCTGGGGTAAACCCACCACAGTCTCAGGCTTATTACAACTATAGCCAAAATTACTCAGTTGGTGTTGATTTCAATGATTGAGGAGCGCGTGCTCTTACCTCTATTCCATTGTCCATTGCGATGAGATCTCCTATATCTACCCTTCTCATGCCCGTACACACGTTGTGGCTTTTCATCTCTCATCATACTTTCTCCCTCGGCATAAAATTGTTCACCCATCAACCTCGTTTTCTCTACTCAGTTCTTGGTTGTTTAGATCTCTTTGGCTCCTCTATCCTAGGGGCCAGCTTGTTGCTTAATCATGGTTGTCAAAGCGTTAACTCTGCAAACAACTGACTTGCATCTGGACAGGTTTACAGATTATATAGACTCTTCAGACTCCCCAAAGAGCTTTCAGTGCAACAGAGAAATCATGGCTTCCCAAGGTCCAGGCTCGGTAGAGGCATCGGCCCCTGCTAACAAGCTGCTGAGCAAGATCAAGGATGAGCAAGTGTCTCGTCACCCTTCACCACAACCCACACACTTCACTGTTCCTCTCGGCAGTGATGGGGTTGATGGTCAGAATGGACATAATGGACACAGGGTTTTACGATCTGCTACGGTTGGATACATTGCGCCAGAATTCAAGGGCAAGGAGGAGCAGATGACTACAGGTAAGCCTGTTACGAGGCTGTATTGGCTTGAATCGGTCATTTTATTAACAGGTCACAGTCAAGGAGATCATCGCCAAGGAAGGCTGGATCCCAGTCTCACACCTGAACGAACAGGTATCTTGGTTCTATAATGAACTAGGTATCGACGATGTTTATTTCCAGATGGAAAAAGCAGAGGTTATCGCGAAGATAATTATGTCGATGTATGCCGCCAAAGTCGCAGCTCATTCCCGCATAGACAAGCGCGAAGAGATCCAGCTGGACATGGAGTCTGTGGACCACGCAATCTATATCGACACCAGTGTCCCCGGACATTCCAACATCAAAGGTCCGCGCTACGAGACCAGATTAGAAGCAAAGTATCTTGACCACACGGATCCCGATAAGAGATTTCGGGTTGAGACCTTTCGCTCACCCGTGTCTCTTTCAAACGACGAGTCATCCACTACTTCCTTGCGTTGCTACTTCGTGTATCAGTGCCAATTCGTGGACTCTAGGCCAGACCCAGATGAGACCCGTCTCGAGATTATCAGTGACAGGATGTTTTTGACAAAAGCTACTAAGAATACCAAGTTGATATATCACGACATTATCAAACTCGCTGTCAGCCGTACAGGTCCAGTTATCGAAGTATTTGATATAGAAGGCACAGAGGAGAAGCGTCTTGTTGTCGCTTTCCGCTCCCGCACAGCTCGTGGCCTTTTCAGCTCTTTGAGTGACTTATACCATTACTATGGGGTTACTAGCTCCAGGAAATATGTTGAGCAATTTTCAAACGGCATAACCGTCATGAGTATCTACTTGAAACCGGCAATAATTCGGGCAGCAAATTCGATGCCCATCGAACAATCCATTCACCAGATCACCAAAGAAATCTCTCTACTCTACTGTATCCCGCAAAACAAGCTTCACCCACTGTTTGCGTCCGGAGAGCTGAGCCTCCAGGAGACTGTCTACGGACATTGCGTTTGGGTTTTTGTCCAACACTTCCTGAACCGTCTTGGCCCAGAATACACATCCATTAGAAGTGCCCTAAACGCTACCAATGCGTCACATGCAGAGATGCTCTCTAAACTGAAGCGCCGCCTACGCACAGAAACATTCACTCCTGACTATATCCTGGAGATCATCTCATCCTACCCCGAGTTGGTTAGATCTCTTTATGCTGCCTTCGCCAGCATTCATCTAGCTGTTGGTGCTGGTTACGAGCGGCATCTCATTGCTCCAACCCCTTCAGTTGATATTCTTTCAGATGCTCTTCTCAAGGAAAAGATCAGCCGAGAAGTGTCCAACGAACATGAAGAGATGGTAATGACTGCCTTCCGTATCTTCAACAATGGTGTGTTGAAGACGAACTACTTCACACCGACTAAAGTAGCTTTGAGTTTCCGTCTTGACCCAACATTCCTTCCAGAGTCAGAGTATCCCCGTCGTTTGTACGGTATGTTCCTTGTCATCAGTGCTGAGGCACGTGGTTTCCATCTTCGATTCAAGGATGTTGCGCGAGGAGGTATCAGAATCGTGAAGTCCCGTAGTAAGGAGGCTTTTAGCATCAACGCGAGGAATCTGTTCGACGAAAACTACGGCCTTGCAAGCACACAGCAACGTAAGAACAAGGATATTCCAGAAGGCGGTTCAAAGGGTGTCATTTTGCTTGAAGCTAAGCAACAAGACCGAGCACGCGAAGCCTTCGAGAAATACATCGACAGTATCTTAGACCTTCTACTTCCTGCTCGAACTCCCGGTATCAAGAATCCTATAGTTGACCTTCATCGCAAGGAGGAAATTCTTTTTATGGGACCGGACGAAAATACAGCTGACTTGGTGAACTGGGCTACCGAACATGCTCGTCTCCGAGGCGCACCTTGGTGGAAGTCTTTCTTTACGGGGAAGTCTCCCAAGCTAGGTGGCATTCCACACGACGCCTATGGCATGACTACATTATCAGTGAGGGAGTATGTTAAAGGCATATATCGCAAGCTGAACCTTGATCCTGCCACAGTCAGAAAGATGCAGACTGGTGGTCCTGACGGCGACCTGGGAAGCAACGAAATACTTCTGAGTAATGAGAAGTACACTTCCATCGTGGACGGTTCAGGTGTCCTGGTCGATCCCAATGGTATCGACAAAGACGAGCTTCTCCGGTTAGCCAAAAATCGTGTCATGATATCTCATTTCGATGTCTCAAAGCTATCCAAGGACGGTTATCGGGTTTTGTGTGATGATTCGAACATCACGTTACCTTCAGGAGAGTTCGTTAACAGTGGAACTTCATTCCGCAACTCCTTCCATTTAAGGGATTCCGACCTAACAGATTGTTTTGTGCCCTGTGGTGGTCGCCCTGAGTCTATTGATCTTTCAACTGTCAACAGACTGATCAAAGATGGCAGAACGAAAGTGCCGTATATCGTTGAAGGTGCAAACTTGTTCATTACGCAAGATGCTAAGCTACGATTGGAAGAAGCTGGTTGCATTTTATTCAAAGATGCATCAGCGAATAAGGGTGGCGTCACGTCATCATCACTTGAAGTTCTTGCATCCCTCAGCTTCGACGACCAAGGCTTCAAAGAGAACATGTGTTGTGACTATCAAGGCCGAGCTCCAGAGTTTTATAAAGCATACGTGAAACAAGTTCAGGAGACAATTTGCGGCAACGCCCGCCTAGAATTCGAAGCTATCTGGAGGGAGCATGAACAGACCGGTGTGCCTCGCGCAGTGCTCTCTGATAAGTTGTCTGTTGCTATCACAGAGCTCGATGAAGAGCTGCAGCGGTCTGATCTTTGGGAGAACGAGAAGATTCGACGTTCCGTACTGGCTGATGCCCTTCCTAAGCTCCTGTTGAACAAGCTTGGGCTCGACGCGATTATCGAGCGTGTTCCAGACGCATACCTGCGAGCGATTTTCGGAAGCTACTTGGCATCTCGTTTTGTCTACGAGTTCGGCAGTCAACCTAGCCAGTTTGCTTTCTATGGCTTGTAAGTTTTATATATGACAATCTTCGTTGGTGTTGATAAGAAATAGTCTAACCTTTTCAATAGCATGTCTAAGAGAATGGCCCAGCTGGAATCATCCTGAATCCAGGCTCGCACCCCCACCAAAAAGGGAATCTGGGTATAATCTGCGAGCATACGAAGGCCGTATCGCTCGACGGCGTTAGCGGGGGAAAATGAATAAATCGATAGACCAGGCTTCAGATCCAGCGACATAAGCATGGAACTAAAAACTAAAGCGCTCAATACTAATTCACGGGGGCGACTTGCTCTCTTATCCCACACCAATCTTGTAGACTCCCCAAGTGACAGTTTCACCTTGCGATAGTAGGAAGAGGCAACTAAGGCGTAGCGCCACCTATGGTAATATTTTGTGAAACCATCCGTAATATAGTTTTCTATGAATTCTGCACTAACTTTTTGAAATTATTTTGTGATACAAGTACAGGGCTGTGGTCGCTCTCAGTAATAGTGATGAAGTCGTCTCTTGGTTACCAAGAGTAGTAAGATAAAAACGAGCGACAGCTTGCACACCTTGCTAATTAGTCCACTGACAGATATCTCGGCACAACACAAGCCGTAGTTTGGCAGTTGCAAAGATACAGGAAACCTTTAACATCTTCCCCCTGCTCACCGATATTTCTGTCGTAACCTTCTCACCTTCCTCACCTGTCTTCAGCGCCAGGTGCCTCTAATGCGGGGAACATAGCGCAGGATCAGCAATAGGCCGCCATAACGTAACGTAAGGCCGAAAATCCTATCGCGGGGCTGTTCCGTGTCATGACGAGCATACGAAGAATGCCTAGGAGTCGGCTGGCATTGTACCGAACGTGTGCGACGGTGGGTTTATTTACCTCTTGGTTACGCTTGATTGTTGCTGCTGTGATGACATGTTTTTTCCAATTTTGGATTGGACTGGACCGCGAATCTTTCCCGGTATGAGCAGTCACAGAAGTAATAGATAAATATACAAGTACGTATC
The DNA here is from genome assembly GCA_022578775.1 of Xylaria venustula. Lineage (NCBI taxonomy): Eukaryota > Fungi > Ascomycota > Sordariomycetes > Xylariales > Xylariaceae > Xylaria > Xylaria venustula. The sequence continues at coordinate 517,515 of MU389353.1, read as the reverse complement.
TCCTCAAAACCAGAAGGGATGTTGTAATTAACTGATCAAATCAAGAGTGCGAAGACTTTGTATGGCTTTATTTGCCGTTTCAACTATATACATACTTCAACCTTTTTGTTTCCACCGCATAGGATAAGTTGGAGGCATGCAACATCATCATGATGCCCGCATATCCTTTTATTTCGACTCTCTGGCCCGTGACCTTCGCGTTCTGTTTCCTGGCACTCGCGCAAGATTCCCCGAGCTGGCAGCAGTATGTGCGCGCTCCGAATAGTACGATCGTGCGTCCAGCGACGATACTGTCGAATTACACGCAAGGCGATGTCAGCGATGCCGAAGGACTCGTCACAGGGCTCGCCACGACTGTGCTTACTAGAGCCAACGGCTCCGACGAGATACCCATGATTGTAGTTGACTTTGGCCAGAATGTGGTCGGTCAGCTATTGCTCGAGTTTGCGGGCTCGACGAATGGGTCGTCTTCCCCTGGCTTTCCCGGGGTGCGGTTGGCGTTTTCGGAGGCCCTTGAATATCTTACAAATCGCAGTGATTACACACGCTCGGACAGGGCGCAAGGGGTATGTGATTCCAAGATCTATTTCTCCTTTTTCTCTTTCTCTGTCATGGCCATTTGTGTCGACGCGGCTCAACACCACCCTGTTGAAAGTGACGTTGATTCTCAGGGGCTGAGCACTTCTACGACAGGATCCACCTCAACTTGTCACTACAGGAACAGATCAGGTAAGAATCAACTCGTACTCCAGGATGATCTTTGGATAGGAAACGTGCACTTGGACTTGCGCTCTTATAACTATGTACTACTAGATCGCCGTCAAGAACAGCCCGTATACGTGGGAGGATGAATGGGGCTGTGAATATGACAGCCAAGTGTGCTCCGACGGCTTGCACGCTTTCCGCTACGTCAAGATTTATCTGGACGCCCTGACGGCGGATTCACCGTATTCGTCCGCTGGTGGCCAAGTTGCGATCTCGTCTGTCAGCTTACGCTGGTCCGGATACCTCGGGACGCCTGACACGTTCACGGGATGGTTCGAGTGCTCCGATGCTAATCTCACACAATGGTGGTACGACGGGGTCTACACGGTCGATATGGGAACGGCCATCTTCAGAGCCAACGACACAGAACCTCGCGGCGCAACCAGCGCAACACTGCTCGACAAGCTCGTGCTGCATGATGGCGCAAAGCGGGATCGCGACCCGTACGTGGGCGACCTCGCAGTGTCGTCCCTGACCAGCTACCTCTCGCACGACACCTCCGAGGCGAGCTTGAACGTTCTCGAGGACCTGGCACTACACCAGCGCGATGACGGCTGGATCCCGCCCGCCAGTATTAACAGCTACACGCTGCCGCTCTTCGACTACCCCCTATACTGGATCACCTGCAGCTGGGACTACGTCTTCTACACGGGCAACACCTCGTACCTCGCGGCTCACTACGCTGCCATCGCCGCCGTTCTCGACACATACTACCCCGCGCACACGGACAACGGGACGCAGCTGCTCGTGCGTCCGGACGGATACGGCGACTTCGCCTTCCTGCCTCGCCCCGGCTCAGCCGCGTACTACAGCGCCCTGTACGTTCTAGCGCTACGCAAAGCCGCAGACCTCGCAGAGCTCCTCCCCGCCGTATCCAGCAACAGGACATCCGACGCAACACGCTGGCGAGCGCGCGCGGCCGCCGTCGCAGGAGGCTTCCAGGACACCCTCTGGGACGCCTCAGTGTCAGCGTACCTAGACCGGCGCTGCACCGGCACAGGCTGCAGCGCGCACGCACAAGACGGGAACAGCATCGCCGTGCTGGCGGGGATAGCAAACACGACAACCGCGACGGGCGCGCTGCGGTATCTGGCGGAGCACACCGCGCAAGCCTACGGGCACGCCTTCTACGACGGCGGCGGCGAGGAGCTCGGCGCGGGCTTCTCGACGCGCGTGTACGCCTTCACGTCGTACTTCGAGGCCGCCGCGCGCTTCGAGACGGGCGACGCCGCCGGCGCCGTCGACCTGGTGAGGCGCACGTGGGGGTGGATGGCGGGCCGCGACCCGGGGATCACGCACTGGGAGGGCATCGGGGCCGGCGGCGCCAAGTACGAGGGTGCTGACACCAGTCTCGCGCACGGGTGGTCGACGGGCGTCACGCCGTTGCTGAGCACGTATGTGCTCGGCGTAAAGCCTGCGCAGCCCGGCTTTGCCGAGTGGACTGTCCGCCCTGTTGTCACGGACGACATCGCCTGGGCTAGGGGCGTGGTCCCTACGCCGTTTGGACCGCTGAGCGTTAGCTGGCAGAGGGATTCTGGCGGTGATATTGTTGTTACTGTTGATTCGCCGGTCGGCACGACGGGGACGATAGGGAGCGAGGACGGGGTGCGGGTTGAGGGTGGGCGGAAGATGGTTGTGAGGATATCCAGTACAGTATAGCACGCTATGATGTCCCCCCTAGTAAACAAAATTACAGTGTCATCTTTTCCGTTTCAGTTGGGCCTGCTGCTTCAACAAATAGAACAATCTTTACTGGCGGTCAGACAGCCAACTATTTTTTGAGTCGCAAGTATTTCAAGCCAGGAGTGACTCTCCTGCTCGTAACAACAGATCAAAACAGTGAAATCGTTAATTTGCGATGTGCCATTTCTTCGTGAAACTGTTGTTACATGCTTATACACGGGTGCCAAAGATCTATCTATGCTAAGGCGTAATCTCTATCGTGATAGTTCCCCGTCATCTAATTTGTACACGCGCACCACTACTCGAGAGCGTATATCACGCGGACAATAATATATGTTCACAGCTGGCCTGGTTAGCCATCATTACTTCCAAACTCGCGAAGAACTGTTCTTCATCGTCTACCGAGGCCCCATCTGAATATCCTGTCTTGGATTTCCTCCCAAGTCATCGGTTTCGCGGTGAAGTGGGGTGCATCTGCCTCTTGTATTACGACAGTGGGAGCGCCGCTACCTTGGCCCTCGTTCTGAACGAGACCGCCAACGACTTCCTTCGCGACACGTCGGAGATCCCGAACAGTTAGTTTCTCGATATTACGGCACATTTCCTGCACCGGTACCTTTCGACCATACACCTGGACTTGTCTGCCGAGATCCTCCAGCTCGACCATACGACTCTCGAGGTTCATCAACAGACTCGATCGAAGTTGGTTCTTGGCACGCCGGACTTCGGCCTCGCCAAGTGCTGAGAAACCGGTATCCAAAGTAAGCGCTCTGAGTTCCTGGCACATAACGTCCAGCATATGTTGCGTACGGCCGGGCATACATAATGCAGATATGCCAAACAAACCAGAGTCTGTGTATGAGTGATTGAAAGCCATACAATTCTCCACCCAGGCATGTTGGTTGAGGACGTTAGTGTACAGGCGAGAGTACATGCCCTTTCCGGGGCCACCGGCGGAGAACGAGCCGCCGCCGCCAAGCAGCGTGTTTAGTGTCGCAAGTGCATATATGTCTTTGGATGCTATGGGCACTCCTTCGAATGCTATGTGGATGTGACTCAAAGCAGGCTGCATAGGGTTGGAGGAAGGTGGCTGAGTTGGGAGTGAGATGAAGCCTCCTGTATATTGAGCAGGAGCAGAAATTTCCTCTATTGTCGGAACAGCAGCCGCCGAATTTTGGACGGCTGCATTGAGGCTGGCGGAGGTAGAGATGTTCTTGAAAAGGGGTATTTTAGAGAGGAAACTAGATGATTGTTGAGATGAGTTGGTGGATGCTGAGGATGATGAACGCGAGGACTCGGCCTCGTCTGAAGACAATGAGTCTAACGATGTTTCTGAGCCCGATCTCGAGAGCAGCGGCGGTCCGGTGGACTTCATGTCCCCAAAGAACTCAGTGGCTAACTGCACAGCCTCATTGTGAGGGACGCCGGCGAAGGCTACGACTGTTCGCTCTGGGCGATAAAACGTGTCTCTGTAGGTGTCAATGGATGACTTGTTGATCTCTGGTATGCGCTCCTTGGGACATAGTAGGGGGTTACCCAGAGTGTTCCCTTTGAACGCGGCCATGTGTACCAATTCGGGTATAATGAGTTCCGGCTTTCTCCATATCTCGGTGATTTCATATTCAGCGGTGGCCAGCTCTTGAGCGACTTCCTCTTGGGTGATAAGGGGGTTTCTGATCGTGTCGGCAAGCAGCTCGGCTGCGACGGGAACTGTAGAGTTGAAAGTGGCGGCTTGGTACATGATGGACTCTCTGGAAGAAACACATTGTATGTTACCACCAAGGGATTCGACAACCTCCTGGATATCCTCGCCCGATTTAGTGGCCGTGGACTTAAAGGCCAGACGGTCGACGATGTGGCTCAGTCCGCTTAGCTGGGGAGTTTCGAATCGCGATCCGGCCTCTATATAGACACCAACACCGGAGAAAGACCCAGGGAGGGCCTCGGATGCAACACGAACGCCATTTGGGAGCGTTGTTATACGATCAAGCTCTGTAGGTTCCTAGAGAAGTGTAAGGTTAGGGCATGTGTATACATAGACATCCTCTGGAAGCCTGTTAGGAAAGGGTTTTGGGTACCTTGGCATCTGGGACTCTGATGGTCGCGAGGCTGCGGCGCAAGGGTAGGCGAGATAGACTTGCTCTTCCCTTGGCACCCGGGCACGAGGCCAGGCCCCTGGCTAAAGACTTGGACGTATACGCACGAAACATAACGAGGCGGTCGTGCGTTGTCTACCTAGGTGCTAGTGTTGCTTACCAGCCTTGGGAGTGGAGGAGATATTTGCAGTGGCGATTGAATGTTGACCCAGAAATCTCCCTTATCAGATTGAAGAGGCGCTTATCGGCCAACGCTTAACTTAAAGATGGGGAAGTACTTGACAGACCTACTGCGTACATGTGGGTAGTAGTAATGGGGGGGTTGTCACATGACTCCACTATACAAAGTAGACAGGCGCTGTTGCACATGCTTTTCAAGTTCCAATTCTAGCAATGCAAGCCATATTCATCCAATCACATGAGGACGGATCCCTTTTTCTTGTCTCTACCTTAATGTTGGTAAATGCTCATGGAACACCATAACTAGATACATAATTAGAAATTGGTAACACAATATAGTAGTTGCTGTAAAATAAATACCTAGGAGACCAGGCTATTAAATCTTAAGAAAAGGAATGTGAGAATGGAAAAGGTGAGCCCTGACCAACCGCGTCGCAAAATTACCGTAGATGTGTGTACACGTTCAAATTGAGCATTTTCGGTCAATTTGTCATACATAGCATCACGCTGTGAACGCTTGTCAATACCTGTATTGAATATGTAGCCTGCTAAGTAAGTAGTAGAAGTAGTAGCCCGAGTAAATCCAGACGGCGTTTCACAAAGGCTTACATACTTTAAGGCTGCTCGACTCCCTGACGCTAACAATTCTGCGGATACAAATGTGACTGCTGCTTGACTACTGTAGGTACCTCGGGTACTTAATGATGGGATTTCGGTTTAAACACTACTGTACGTCTCGATTTCGGCTGCACCGAACTTCTCGAGCTTCTTAGCTTCCTCATTTCTTTTTTGATTTTGGCTCCAGCGCTAACTAACTTAGTATGGTTCCAGAGGCTGAAACAATCCAACAATGCCTTACGCAAAGTTGTTCTAAAATTACTTAAGTGTGGGGGATTCGGGATTACGAGCTAGGCGAAATGTAGATAATGCAGTGCTATGGAGGTATGGCATCACCCCTCTTGCCCCTTTTGGTAATTCTATTCTCGACCAGAAATCTTTCTGTTTGCTGATGGCGGGGATTACTAAGTGTGTGCCCTCCAAGTACCGGTATATCACCACATGGCGTGTCAACTGGCTGTGGCAAGTTTATTTTATGCATACCTACGGTAATGTATGAGATGATAGCAGGATCCAAGGTATTTATCTTTTTCAGTTTGTACAATATGATCTGGTAGTCAGATCTAGGGTCCTGATGCCGCAACTGGCCTAGGTCTGGTCAGAATTCATTTCAACGCTACTCTACCAAGGTCAGCACCAGCCTAGCGATCGTCGTCCCAATCATTTACACAACGCGGTGCAAGTCTGACACACACTACAGGAGGAGTTGCGGACAGTACTATAGGGCACACCAGTAGCCAGTTGTTCGAATCATACTACACGAGTTTTACATGGACGGTGACCGACTTCAGCAGAACAAACGGCTCCCCACACAGCTGTATTTTGAAGTGTAGGTAATCTCTCTTTCCCCATACTAAAATGTCAACCTACACTAGGGAAAATTATGCCGTGCCAGCCCAGGGTACTGCCAGGCGAGCCAGGGTAAGCATGACTGCGACAAGATCCAGAAGATTTCCCATTTGAGTAAGGATGGCCCGGCAGCGTTGCAGTAGGATTGAGATGCAGGCTGATTACTTACACTACACTTCAAATACAGATGGGTGCCGGAGCTAGCGTGTACACTTGTTCGAGACACCATTGTACATATAGTGTACAGATACAGATAGACAGACACATGAGAAATGGTTATAGGTATGTATGTGGAGGGTGATGACGACGGCGGCAATGCGTCTCTGCTGTACAGCAACTTGTTTGAGGATCTGGGAATGCTGACCTAAGCTTAGACAGGGTTGAATTGACATTATTATGCTTTGCGCAGCGACCGCTTTCCACTCTTTTAAGAAGATGCCAGCCAAATAGGATTGACCATGATTGCTATTCCGATCTTGCTGATGGGAGTTGATAGAGCTCTATGTCAGACTCATAATCTATAGGTGTAAGACAATAGCTCGTCGTTACAAGCAGTTACATGTGGGCGAATCGAATAGGATACCCAGAAGACTGCCGACTCACTAGGTACCTCCACCGTCGGCAAAATGGTAACCTGCAAGTAGGTATGTAGGCTGGTGGTAGATGGTGTAGGTAGTTGTTTCGAAGCGCTTGCCGGCGGCGCGTCTCAGACGAAGACACATGTACTGTAGGTATTTTCCCAGGTTAGATATGACCCTTGAATACTGCCGGACATCGCCAGGGCAAGTCCTTGAACTGGCAGTTGTCTGTTAGCCAGGCCGCTATACACTAACGCTTGGGTTAGCTCCCTACCTAACGTATCCAATAGGGCCACTGTTTCGTCAATGCAGTCAGCCCGCTATTATTGGTATTTAGTTGAAATAATATAATAATGGGTCAAATACCTAGTCGCTAGTGTACATATTGGAGCACAGCTTAGGCGCCAAATAAGGGCATTCCTTGTTGACTAAGTACCAGGTAAATAGAGTACACTACCTACCCGAGACCCTAGGTAAGTTGCTCGCATGCTCAACCATCCTGACGGAAAGGGATCATCATGAACTTGCACCGTCTGAGGCCCAGCGGATTTGCCCCCCTTTGTTCGTTGTAATTTAGGGTAGTTCGAGTTGTACGATGAATGACAGATCGATCCTGGTGGTGTAGTGTAATAATAATGATAATGCCATTTACAGTAGTTGTCTGCGTGCGTACCTACATATATGAACGATCACGCCTCAGCCACCTCGGTCCTTGCCAGAATTTCTGAAAGTTTTGGTGATTTCTTGTAGCATCTTTGCCGTGTTCTGTTTTGGCACGCTTCGCTCTGTCCCTCTTCGCATATTCTACCTACTTCTTACATACATACATAGGTAGTAGGTAGTTTCCACGGGCGACAGCCACCTGTACGTCGTCGTCCTCTCCTGGCTAAGACATCGACAACGAGCTAACTGCCTGCATTGCAGATACCTGATTACTTACCTTCCAATGCTTTTTTCTTCTTCTGTTTCCATGCAGCCTACCTAATACATCCATCCACATAGAGAATACCCCGTCGTCTCATGACCCCTCGTCTTCAGCCAGTCGAACCATCGACAGCACGTTGTCAAAACCTACCTCACGTTACGCTTCCCTTCTACACGCCTCGGCTGGTGACGCTGTGCACCAGTGCTGGGTATCTCACACGCCTGTTCTTTCTAAGGTTCCTAACTTGCTGATATACCTGGACACCTGCCTGGACATCTTGTCCGTTTTAATCACCCATTCCCTGCGCTGCACGCCCTTCTATTAATATTATCATTATTATTTTTATATCCACTATCAGCCCTCTTAGTTGTTTACGTGCGTCGCTACTCATCAGTCAACACAGGGGAACTTTTTTCTCGACATCGAGCCTGCATCTACATCCACATCTGCATACGCATACGGCTTATACGAACACGCACTGTCGCAGGCGATAGATACTTGCCCCGTTTGTTTGCTCTGGGCGCTGCTACCGCTGCTGCAGCATCCAACCCCCCGCACGGCTGCCCCTGTTCCCCCCTCCACCCCCCTAAAACACACGCGACCACAGGCCCGACCTGTCGCTGCAACGGGGCCAGGCTGGTCGATTACGCCCAGGCGTTAAAATGCTGTCCCAACCCACAGCAGCCCCGGCGTCTGCCATTTTCGACTCCTCGACTCCCTCGCCCTCAACAACATCCGCAACGTCATCCGCGCGGCGTCGTCTGAGCGGCATCATCAACCTGCGCAGCTACACGGCCAATTCGCTCCTTTCCAGCCGCGAGTCCAGCAGCTCCCGAAACCCAAACCGCCACAGCATCCACGGCGCCATTTTCCGCTCGTCGTCCATCCGCGGCAACAGCAACACTGCCAGTCGTGCACGCTCTGTCTCCCGCCCTCGCAACCCCGGCGCCAACCAGGAGGAGTCGGCGCTTGCTGCCACCATTTCGGATGCCCTCAACATAAACGGCGACGACTACTTGGCAGAGCCGCTTTCAATAACTCTCGACACGACCATCGTCGATCCTATCCCCCGTGCCCGTGGCGACAGCAACCGCAGCTCGAGCCCCGATAACCGCCGCTTCAGCACACGCTTCTGCGAGACGGCTGCACTCGCCTTGCTGGAAGAGAGGCTGCAATCAAATCCGAGCCCCGACCCAGAGCCCCCCGCTGGTATCGCAGACATGACCAGGGCTCGCTCAGCGACGCTAGGAACACTGAGTGAAATGTCTCCCAGCGAATCACTCCCCTCCATACGCCTGTCGGCCTTTTACGATCCTCGGTCGACCCGTCCTTCCTTGTCCTTCACACCAGTGTCCCGCACATTACCGACGGGCAAGGAAACGATCAAGGTTGGCCGCTATTCCGAGCGAGAAAACCATGCATCGGTCCCTATAAACGCTCCGTCGGCGGCTCCTGTGGGTTTCAAGAGCAAGGTCGTCAGTCGACGCCATTGCGAGTTCTGGTTCGAGAAGGGGAAATGGTATATAAAGGATGTCAAGAGCTCGTCAGGCACGTTTCTCAATCACATTCGGCTCAGTGCTCCAGCCACTGAGTCCAAGCCTTTTCCTATCAATGATGGCGATATTGTGCAGTTGGGGATAGATTTCAAGGGCGGCGAGGAAATGATCTACCGATGTGTTAAGATGCGCATTGAATTAAATAGGGGCTGGCAGGCAAAGCCCAACACCTTTAAGTACGTTTGCCCGGTCCTCCCCCACCGGATTTCTTATCCAACTATGCTGCCCTTACCATACCCAAACTTGAATTTCGGAACGAATGACTAACAAGATCAAAGTATGACAACGCATAAACGCTTGAGAGATCTGACATCAACCGCGGCTGCTGCATCATCATCTGGGTCATCCCATACTCAAGACTGTTCAATTTGTTTAAATGCGATTGCGGTATGTCTCAGCCTTAAAGTCTACATCTTTGTATCGCAATATGCTAAGCCTTCGATATTGATAGCCTTGTCAATCACTTTTCGTTGCTCCGTGCTCCCATACATGGCACTATAAATGCATTCGCGAAATGCTGCACGGTCCTTCATGGCCAATATTTATGTGCCCAAACTGTCGCGCTACTGCGGATCTAGACGCCGAAGTCGATGAACCGTCGGAAGAGTGGCAGCAACTTCCGGAAGAAGTTCCTGAAGAAAAAGCCGAGGATGAAGTACTCCAGGAGGAAAATGTTCCCACGCTACCATCGGGGTCGCAACTTAATGAAGGCTCTCCCAAAAAATATGCAGATCAAGCGGATTCCGGCGATGTAACGGTGCTTGTGGAAAAAGCATCAACGCCTCAAACAGCTGCAGGCTCTTCCAGAAATGCAGCGTCTGGTCCTGTTCCTATCCCAAATGCATCCCAGCGCAGAACACCGTCGCCTACTAGAAACGGCGTATCAAACGGCCACGAAGGGCCCATTACGCCCAGAAACGACGCCGGCCCCTGGGTGTTTGATGGAAATCCAGCGCGCGTCTCTCAAGAGAGCACGAGAAGGAACGCCATGGGGAGTCTGAATGCCGCAGCACAAGCACAGGCAGGATCGAATCAAATATAGGACCTTGAACGTCTCCTGCTCGTCTTGAGTATATTGTGTTGTGAGACGTTGATGTAGCTGTCCCCTTGATACTCAGAAAGAGTGACCCCTAGAGAACGCATATACTGTCTCGATCGTGAGATCGTACATACTCAACTTAGTGGGAACGAGTCGCATTAAATCTCGGTTAATGGGAGGAGAATTTATGTGACCATTGTTATGAGACAATGACGAGTAGTATGACTTGATTGCATTAGTGGTACGTCTTGAGAGGAGTTCAATTATCATGGGAGGTGTTGGCATGGAGCGAGTATAGGCAGGCGACTTATGTCTTTTTTTAGAGCATTACACATGGCGAACCTAGCTGAGGAGGCAATCATGTTACCTGATCGGACACTTTATAATTACTTTTACATATCACTTGCCCATAACGCAAATGTGGCTAGAGTGTAGCCGAATCTTCGAAGACTCAGAACGTCTACACAAACGCTTCTCTTATTCGACATCGCAATGTGTATAGTGGAGTATCGGATTCTACCTTCTGTGAACTTTGTATGAGAGGAGTCAGAGACGATAGAGTCAGGAGTCTAGTGTTTGCATTACCAAGTGTACACATCTTTTGTCAGCTTAATGTAGTACTCAAGAGTACCTACCTGGTGGTCATTACATCATTTATTGCTGCCCGCACAAAATATTTCTGTACCTACTACTAATACGATAACGCCGACATGACCTCGGGGCTAACCGTAAGTCTCAAAAACGCGTCAGATATGAAAATAATTTGATTCTCTGGCGTCAGCATCAACGGTCATTCGAAATTGGTTATCGCCAACTATGACAAAGCAGAGGTTGATTCTGCTTCGTCTTTGCTAATTCAAACCATAATAATCACAGCAGAGAGCTTAGGTGATCGACGGCCTAGAAACTCACTTGCACGTGGTGCTTTACCTGAAGCAGTGCTTAAGCTAGGTATTCTTATGATTGATAATCCCCGGTATACACATTATGTCTGTGCATGCGGTGTACATACCTACTGGAGAAAGAAAATCGATGTTTCGAGTAGGTAAGATATATAATTCTAACAGCCACATTGAAATCAGAGTTGCTTGTTGTAGTGTAAATTACCAGCTCTCTCATTAGTCGGCCGGCTTCCGAGTCGTGATTACAAAGCTTTTTGCTTGTGGCCCGCACTGAAACCGAAGTCACCTAACCTACTCGCCTACCTACCTCATAAGCTAAGTGCTGCGATCTCGGACCCTGGAGGACCCTAGAGGACCACCGTAATCAAAGGTGGTTGCGCTAGCTAACGACGCCGACTTGTCCACGCATCCGTTCCGTTCACTGCAGTCAGATCCTGAACCATGATTCCTCGGTCGCAATCTTTTGTTCTTCTTCGCATCCGCTCGCTCTTCTTTTCCAGATTCCCCGATTCGGCTATCGCAACACCAGGCAAAAAAAAAGGAAAAAAAAAAAAAAAAAAACGGCCTCAGCCAGTTTGCGCTGACCTGCGCCAAGTCCGACGTCCCCTGCCTGCCTGCACCTTGGCGCGTGCCTCCGAATCTGACCGCTTCTGGCCGCTCAAGCTGCCGCTCGTCGCTTGTATAGGCTGTATTGTACATAGATAATATTTGCTGTGCCCTCCGGGTCTACTACCGGTGCCTAACTAGTCTGGTCATTGGTGCATGGCATAAGACGTACGAGGTGCAATGTCGACCACTGCAGGGTCAGTTGCGCCCGATTCCCTCAACTTCGCAGTCTCGCCAGCCAGCTAACTCGGACGCGCAGAGCTTTCATAGCTGGTGGCATCGCCGCTTGCGGTGCCGTCACGGCCACGCATCCTTTCGAGACCGTCAAGATTCGGTATGCAGCCTCCCTCCCATGCGATGCCAGCTCGAGGACATAGAGAGCAGGAGAGCAGCGATGTGACCAATAACAGGAGCTCGCGAAGCCGAACACAAGCCGGGCAAGATAAAGCTGGACATGGGCTAACATAATGGGCCCGGCGCATACAGAATGCAGTTGCAAGGCGAACTCCAGTCCAAAGGCCACCAGCCGCACCACTACCGCGGCCCCATCCACGGCGTCAGCGTCATCGTCCGGAACGAGGGTGTCCGCGGCATATATCGGGGCTTAGGGTGCGCATACATATACCAGATATTGCTTAATGGGTGCCGACTGGGTTTCTACGAGCCCATACGCCATGGTCTCGCCTCTCTCCTCCTGAACGATGGCGCCAGGCAGAGCCTTTTCATCAACATGTTTTCCGGTGCCTCGTCCGGCATAATTGGCGCCGCTGTTGGTTCCCCTTTCTTCCTCGTCAAGACGCGCCTGCAGAGTTACTCGCCCTTCCTGCCCGTTGGCACGCAACACAAATATCGCAACGCGCTCGATGGCACCCGTCAGATCTATAAAGCGGGAGGTATCGGTGGTCTATACAGAGGTGTCGGCGCAGCCATGATCCGCACCGGCTTCGGTAGTTCTGTGCAGTTACCCACATACTTCACTGCAAAGAGGATGCTCACGAAGCACCTGGGCATGGACGAGGGTGCGCCACTACACTTGATGAGTAGCACTGCATCAGGCTTCGTAGTCTGCTGCTTCATGCATCCACCAGGTAGGCAGACCCCTATTTTCATGTTCTTTACATTTGACAGCTGCTCTTCTCCTTTATGAAACCCCTAAGCTCTTCCGAATTAGAATATCGAATTCACTCCAATATTGTGAAATGGAATACTAACAAGTCGTAAACCACAGACACTATCATGTCCCGTCTTTACAACCAGCATGGCGACCTATACAAGGGTGTATTTGACTGCCTGGGCAAGACGATCCGCACCGAAGGTCTTTTTGCTATCTATAAGGGCTTCCTACCCCATCTGGCTCGTATATTGCCCCATACCATACTGACGCTCAGTCTTGCGGAGCAAACAAATAAGCTTGTTCGCAAGATTGAGCAAAAGATATTACCTGCCTCCGAGTTTGGTGAAAGCCCATGATAAAGTTGGTTTAATATCGGGCATGTGACAGTTTGGAGTAACAAGATCTTGAGAAATTTGGCGAATCAATCCGCTCATGCGAACAAGGTTCGACAAAAGCAATCTAATCATGGCGATTTAGACGACAATAAGTCTGGACTAGACGGAGCGTACTTCATTTTGCATTTCCAACACAATGGAACTCATTTTGGGTGTTTATAGGCTTACAAGTCGGAAAATTTCGGAAAATTTCGGTAGGGCGTCACGTTCTGAGAATATGGTTCTAGGTCCGGAGCATTAGATAAGAGCAACCTTGGAACCGGGTCCACGGTCTATTGCAAGACTCAAAAAGACATATATGTATATATATAGTAGACCGACAGAAGAATATGAAAGAACATCCACATAAAGGAGAAGGCTCCGAGCTCAAGTCCCCTTGGGCACAAATGAAAGCAATGGGTGCAGTTATGTGGCTCACAACCACTTTTCGATCTATTCGGTTTGATATGACAACGTAATGCTATCTACCCTTTCACAGATCTATCGCACCCGTAGCACAATCTACTCCTTTTCTCACCCTCTGTGACTACCCTCCCATCTAGAGTATTCGAACTCGTAACGTCTGCTTCACCAATCTCCCCTTTCCAACGCTCGTCCCCCAGGAGATCTAATCCAACCCCGCAAAGTCGACACTGTCGCCCTACCACTCCCATGTCCGTGCCGGTCTGGGTACCCGAGACGATGGGCGCCACCCGGTTCAGCTTTCCCGTCGTCCGCACCACGTTAGCCACGACGCTCGGATACGACGCCTCCACATCCACGAAAAATCGGGTCACGACGTCGTCTAAACTCAGATCACGATGCGAGACCACAGCTCCTGCGCTTTCACCCCGACTCCCCCCACCACCTATTGACTGGGAAGGTGGCAATAATGAAGGAAAGAGGCCCGCCAATGGACCCGAGGCAGAGCTGACGATGGAAAGGTACGAAAGGATCTCCTTCCTGAAGATCTCGCGCAAGGGACTGTAGATCTGTATGCTCGTAGCAGCACCGCCGCCGTCGTCGTCGATCTGCGAAGAAGCAAGGTCCTTCGAAATACCTTCTACGCCGCTTCTCTCGGCCGCCGCCGCCGCTAGATCCACGGCCCGCGGCAGTGGGAACGCCCCGTCGTTGACGAACCACGGGATCCCGAAGCCGCGGCCCTTGGCCGCCTCGGAGAGCGTCAGCTCCGCCAGCGACGTCGTCGTGTACCCGAGGAGCATGACGGCGCAGTCATGCCGCGCTGCGGCGGCGTACAGGGCGTGGCGGACCAGGAGCCGCGAGACGTCTGCGCGGGCACTGGCTGAGGGGAGACGCGCGAAGAAATCGGCTAGGCGCGCGGATGCTGGGAGAGAGGGGTCCTGCGCCGGTAGCAGCGACCAGTCGATTGCGGGCGACGACAGGATGCTGGAGAGTGGGACAGTTTGGATAGTTAGTTCGGGGAAGTGTGCTGCGAATGCGTCTGTACTGGATGAGGATGACGCCGTTGTATTCTCGCCGTCAGTGTCTGCAGCGACTTGGACGTCCACGTCTATGGATATGAAGACCACTACCAGCTCGAATTTCACGCGCTGGTTCCGCTCGCGCTGCCGCCGCACATTCTCGTTGAGGATGTGTAGCAGCGCCGTCGATGAAGGACCGCGCGACAGCGCGAGCAGATAGCGCTGTGGGCGTGATGGGAGTCTTGTCCCGCGGGTCTCTCGTTGGAGGACCTCCAGTCGCTTGATGGCCTTGCTCGCGACGAAGACGGTGAAACATGACCTGATGACATGGTAAGTAAGGAGATCAGACAGATTCTTTATAAAGGTTTATGCATTGTGAACATATATATGAGGAGGGAAAGAAAAGAAAGGAGAACATACTGGCATACTGCCTCGGACCGCAGGTCTAATACACCCTGCTGCTCCTTGCACCGCGCGCAAAGCGGTAGTTCGTCTGTGGTCATCGTGAGTACCTAAGTTAAGGCTCGAGGGTAATAATAGTAGTCCAAAATCACTATTATAACTTTAAAAAAGATCGTATCTTTCACACCATAATCTTTCCGGTTTTCGTGGTACTGTAATGAATATCAGATTGACTTCGTACTTGGTTCGATTTGTCGAGATGCTTGACTCACTTTTTGAGCATGTGGGGAAATTTTATGAGTGAGCGTAGATTGGTAGCGTCCATGAACCTTTATTTAAGTAAGTAAAAGCGGCTCCGTGTAGCGTTTGCCACTTTAACGAACTATCAACGCAATACAACTTACTTTAGAGTTAGAATGACTAGTAATGTCACTCGGAACCTTAGACATTAAGATATATGAGTATAGTTTTAATATTCATTGTTTTATATAATTCTCTCCTATGTCTCATTGTCCTATCGAGCCGATTGGAAAAGGCACGCCAGATCAACCCCCTCAAAATATTCACGGTCCTTATGCCACGCTCGAACTATCATATCTCTTCCGGTGCGGGCGACCATTTCGACCTGTTCTTGGTTTCCCCAGCCCGCAACCGACGTCCCGAAACTTACGAGATGTGTCCCAACCTGTATCGCCGTGCGAAAGGCGAAGTCGTCGCTCACTTCGCCGTAGCCTTGCGCGAACCCTTGCACCATCCACAAGCCGGCAGTGATGTTCTTGTAAAGCTTCAGCTCGTATAGCTCGGCAATCATCTGGCCAAGGTCAAGATTGGGCATGCCTATCTGTGCCAGTTCCCAGTCGATGACGAACATGGTCACGTCGCTTCCTTCTTTGATGGGCCCATCTGGCAATAAGATGCTTTGAGCGTCGTTAGATGTATAATTCGCGGCTTTTTCGAGGTGGACAAATACTTACTTCCCCGTCCAGAAGTCGCCATGGATAGCTTGCAGCCGGCTTTCGTCCTCGAGCTCTTTGGCCGCCATGTCCTTGACCTTCTCAAACACGTCTCTCGCCTCGCCAAGGATGGACGGAAACTGCGCCACCCGGGCGAGGAGCCACGAGTAATTGATGAACTGCTTCAGCTGCTGCATTTCCGTGTTTCCAGTCAAAGTGGTGCGAAGCTGGGCCTGCGTCGCCGACCAGGTATGGAATTCTCGCAGCCATTTTCCGAGCGCGCGGCCGAGCTGGAGACAGTGCGGGCGCGCTGCGTCGGGGGTGTTCGCTGGGTATGTGCCGAGAGCATATGTCTTGAGGTCCTTGCCATTACGTAGGACCTCCTGGATTTGAGTGCTGTTCCGCTCGTCGAAGTGGTAGAACCTGGGCGTTCTCACTGTAAAATTGATCGCGTCGCCTGGCAGTGCCGTCTTTCCCTCAAGTGGAAATTCGGATAATGCTCTTAGACAAGACTCTTCTATGCGCTGTGTGACTGGGTTAGCATCGAAAACCCCCTAATGTGGTTTGCTCAACTCCCTAGATAGGTAGGTAAGCTGTTTATTGCCTTACACAACGAAATAACGTCAGGTTAAAGGTCGGAGAGTTGGCAATATAAGCTTCGCTATGTTTGACGAGGACGTCGCTCGTGCCATCGGCAAGGGGCTGCTTTAGGGTCGCGTGGTAGATGAAGTTGGCGGTCCCGCCTGAAAGCGGCCGTAGAGATGAGGATGCAAAGGGCGTCTGCTCTAGGTCAGAGAGGACCTTTGCCTGAATCTCTTCTCTAGCCGCGGCATCCATGGTGTTATTCACTATATTGGCAGAAGCAGTTCTGAGACGACGTATATCGACGATGTTGATATCTTTTTCCCGATCAATCTTTCCATATAAAAATGCCACCGAGGTTATAATGTTATTAAGATTCCTCCAGCCGGGTTACTTGAGCAAACATCCCATTCAGACCTGCATCATTGTGAATCATGGTGCTAGTCGCCGAACTTGAGGGCTTGGCGCTGCAAAACGAGTCGACCGTATGACTCCCCTCATTCAGCTGAAATACTGCGCCATGTCAATTGTCAATTTGAAATGTCGCATATTTAGGTGATTGGAATTAGATATTAGACACAATCTCAAAGTATAATACTGAGGAGTTTGAAGTTTGGCATATTTGGAGCTGGCGGGCAGTGGCCCATTTCTTCAGCGGCCACCCAGTGCCTTGGGCCCGTGCTTTAAATAGCGAATTTAGCGTATAATCAATCATTCAAAGTATCGAATAGGTATGTCTCTATAATGTTTCCCAAGCCCACTGTCATACACACAAGCAGTCCAGCAATATCGCGATTCTCAGGACCCTGCTCACAGGGCTACCTGGACATTTGTATAACCGACATGAAACTGAAACTCGGTACAGTCCCAGTGATCCATCCCGCTTCTCTGTGCATCCACTCAAGTAGTTATCTTCTCATTCTTACTTTTCTCAACCTTTCCCTGTTTTCTTCGTTTTCTCCTATTTACATTTTCTCGATTCTATTCGCTCGTGTGTTAGCAATCAAGCTTTTGTGGCTTTGAACCTATTTCAATATTTTATTGGCCCAACCATTTGATGTACCTGATGAGGTGCCTAACTGCGCAACAAACAGAAGCGCCTGAGCGAGTGTTCTGCTCAATGAACCAACTCCACATACTCCCAGTTGATTGGCTTTGGAGTCGCAACGACGCCTGCAGTAACCAATCAAAGACGAATGAGGTGTGAAGCAGGGGTGGCTTCTCCCGACATCTCAAACAGAGAGTCGTTTCGTTTGGCAGCACACTCTCGTCCTCATTGGCCAATTGAACCATCCCGGCTCATGTCTTGTCGATCAAGGGGACATCATGCCCTGTCGTTTGTGACCTCATGGGCGCGCAATACTGAATAGATCTTGATTTACCCCAGCGCGTTTTACTCATGGTGAGGACTAAACAAGGACTAGACAAAAGCCCCGGATGGGGAATCTCTGCTCGTTCCCGCTCGGGGTTGGTTGAAATCGCTCAGCCAAGTGCAGGGGAAAGTCTGGAGCCGCTGATGCATTGCCTTTTATAGTAACTTATAATATAGGTAGGTATTGTCATGTATGGTACGGTAGGTTAAACAATAGGGGAGAAGGAGAGACGATACTGCATCTGGCAACCGTATAGGTAGTCACGCCTCGGCTAGGAATCTACGTGCCGCAAGGTGCGACTTGAAGAGTAGATGGCCGTTTCCCTAGATTGTTTCGTACTTGCTCGATCTTGTCTCTCATTCCCTTGGTCTCTTCCTGCCTCTCACCATCTTCATTTGAGCACATTCTTCTCTGCCATATCCTAGCTCCTATTCCCGCCTCGAGGCAATCACATCAATCAAGTCAAACTATCGCAAACAACCACAAAAATATCGCACTCGCCTCTACTTTCAGTTCCTTGACTACCACCGACCTGGATAACGTTTTGGACTTCTGTCTCTATTGCTGCGCTGTATTGCCGTCTCCTCGAGAAAGATTTGCTACAGTTCCATTTGGTTGGAAAATCCGGGCATTGGCTACACTTGACGCATCATCGTTCCGCTCGGCCAGCAACGCGATATCCGGTTATCACATCGCGCACACTTCCGAAGTATCGGCGCACAATCTGGTCTGTGGTACGATTGGGTTGTGTTCCGGTCGTACAGGTGGTGTCTCGTACATATGGACATATAATCCATACCAAGGAAAGGCGTTACATCAACGAAGACATGGGACGAGAGAGTGCAGCGATCAGACACAGGATCGTATAGATTTGCATAGTCACGTCGACTCCGGCTTTCTGAATTCCCAGACGTTCCGCACTAGTTGATCGGGTAACCACGTGTCTATCCCGGCATCATTGTACTTTTGATACCGCCTGTGTTTCGGGTGACTGGGAAGCCTAGGCCGTCTTTGACTAGGTCCATGTGAATCATTCCTTCGAGGTTGTACATTCCGTGCATAGTCTGGCAAGATCTGAGAAATTTAGCCGCTTCGAGCAGGCCAAATACTAGAGGGCCCCCAATCCAGGGATGCTTCAAACTCCATTTATTTTTTTCGATACCAGCTCTCGGTCGAGTACTAGCAGTCGTTGCATGCTTCTGTTAAGCATGAATAGACATCGACGGTCTCGAAGGCTCAGACAGCTCACCCAGCTGTTGGCACTTGCGTCGACAACTTCAGCTGTTTCGCTACAAGATTTTCAAACGATAACGATATTCCAAGTTCCTTCTCTATCATGCCTTGCAGCATACGGCAGCACAATATCTGGCTGTTCCCGCAGCGACTTCCAAGATGGGATACAGTGCTCTGAGAGCTGTGCAGAGGGAGTTCAACGAGACCAAGAGCAGGTCATAGCAGCTTGCAAGCATGTCGAGGTCAATGATGGGTCTCTTCTAGGACTGGCGTTGCAAGGCGGGCTACTCAATGCCCTATGTCCTAATTTCCAGACCACCTCGGTAACTTTAACTGTGAAGCCAACCACAACTCATACCTTTTTAACACCTAGTCAGACGCAAGCAACACCAACAACTTTAATAAGCACAATAGAAAGCTCATCTACAACAACGACGTCTACACCTAATAGCAGCATTGAAAGCTCGACGCTAGTAACGACACCAACAACCAGTAGCCTCGCAAGCTCGACGACGGCGGCGAGCACTTTAAGTGATATTAATACCACAGTTGCTAGCGTTACACTTACCGATACCGGGGGCACGACTACAATACCATCAACTAGTACTCCGAGTCCTACACAAACGGACAGCGGCGAAGACAACCAGTCCGATCAAGGTTCCTCGGGTGGCGGGAGCCCATTTGATACCGTTTTCACCGGAGGCGCGGAGAGGATATTTAAAATGAGTACAGGTGTGCTAGCAGCTTTAGCAGGGACTCTAACCACCGCGTTTCTTATGTTGTACATATAATGGTGGCGTGCTGCCTCCATAGAAAGGGATAGGTATCCGCCGAGGATAAAGGGCCTCATAGTGTAATATTTGATGAAAAGGAGAGTTTGCGAAGTTCTGCTTGGGCTTGCCTACTCATACAGTGGCGTTTTTTGGACTATGGGGATTGATACCAAGATATGTACATTTTGAAAAGAGGGGAAAGCGGTTTGCTTAGATGAAAATCTGGCTCCTTGACGAGTGTTAGAGCTGTGAGTCGAACGAAAGAAGAAAAAAGCGTTTCCCTGGCTAATCAGCGTGCCTCGATCGGTTATACTCGCTTGTACACTAAAGCTTAAAAAAATTACGAATTTGAATCTACGCAGCCGCCTTCCCGGGTTGCTTGGGCAAGTGAGCTAGAGAGATATGCAAGACCTAGTTAAGAATAAGTTCATGTTTATTCTGAATTTTACGAGAAGGGTGCCGCAGATGAACTAGCAGCTTCGGTCTATGACCGATGACGGGTTGCATATAATATTCATAGACGGATACTATGTCACGGGAATTATATGATCGGCGAGCCAATATGAATCCACTTCCTGCTTCTTTATATCCCATCCATTTCTCCAAATAACAACCCAGAGCAATCATAACCGCCCATTACTAGACTCTTATATACACCGACTGAAGAGGTTTTTCTCTCCTATGTCTATGCCCCATGCCGGGCTAACTACCATTCATCCCAATAGCCATAATTTCGCGACCCGAAAATTCAAAGAAGGATCTCCCTAATTTGCCTTCAACCCAATAACGCTGGCTGGGTTTCGATATAAATATATTGTGAGTGACAGATTTCGTGTAAACTGTATAACGGGCCTTTTTGCCCACTGACAACCAAAATCATGAATCTCATCCTCATCCTCATCTTTCAACGCTGATCACAACAACCCCTTTCACATCCCCTCTTCCCTACTCGGCCGTCCTGCGCCACAAGTCGCGGAATTGTATGACGCTGGGGATGGAGGCGAGGGCGCCGACAGCCAGCTCGGACACAAGACCCTGCTCGAGACTCCAGTGGACGGTGAGCGGGGCCCAGGCGACGTTGCGGACGAGCGTCTTGCGCCAGGTCTCGGCCCACTCGCGCTCCTCGCGCTCGACGACGGCGACCGTCTTGCCGCCGGCGAATTTCTCGGCGCGCGTGCGGCGGGCGCGCCGCGACGACTCGTAGAAGAGGCGGACCAGCTCCAGCCCGACGAAGGAGCCCCAGAACCGCGCGCTCCAGCGCGCCATCTTGCCCTGCGTCGCGGGCGCGAACTCCAGCACGCCCTTGGCGGACAGGTACACGGCGTTCTCGAGCGCCTGGAAGAGGACGCAGGCCGCGAGCTGCGACCACGCGATGCTCGCGTCTAACCTGGTACTGCTGCTGCTTGCATTGTCGCCGTCGCTGCTCTGCTTCTTCTGTCGCCAGTTGAGGACCAGCCGGCGCGCCCAGAAGTACATGCTCAGCAGCCCCCATAGCCGCAGGATGGTGCGGGCCTCGCTCGTCAGGACGCTGAGGGCTTTCAGGCGCTTCGCGAGGGAGAGGACGAGGGCGACGCTGGACGAGGGCAGGGCCTTGGCGTCGAAGACGAGGGTCGTCGAGGGCGGGAGGGCGGCCGCGAGGGCCACTAGCCGCGAGGCGCTGCGCTGGAGCGCGGGCTGCACGAGCGTCGTCAGCACGGCGGCCGTCAGTCGCGACGAGTAGCACGTTATCTGCAGCACCGTGTCTATGCCCGACGGCGTCGACAGGCACCGCTGCAGGTGGGCCAGGAGCGCGTCCACGTTGGACGGTGTCGCGGCTAGTAGTGCGCGCAGTGGGAGGGGTGTGGCTTTCGGCGCCGGCGTGGGAGCCACCGACGATGGCACCGGGTCACCCGTGGGCAGGTCCGTGGTCGAGGTGATTTCGGTCGACGACGACGACGACATGATGATGCGGGTTCACTGTCGCTTTGTTTACTGTTTCCTCTCTTCTCCTCTTTTTCTTTGCCCTTTCAAATTCTCTTTCCGTATCGATTCGATGACCTGCCTCGGCTATCGTGATCGATCCGTTTCTCGGGTTTCGAGGTGGTGGATGCCACTTGTTCGTCGATCTTGGTGGGGGCGGCGGAGAGCAGATCGGGTTTTGGAGTTGCCAATTTGCTGATCGTCCTCTTCAGTCCTAAACAAATATCTCATACAGGCTAATCGGCTGGCTTGGTGGCTGGCTGGCTAGAAATGCGGCATCGAAAACAGGGGGTTCAATAGCAGTGTTCACTACACAAATAACAGGGAATGAAATGTAGATTTGTCAACTAAGTATATCCCGAGGAAATTAGGGATGGGTAAGCATAATCGATTGATGTGTACTGTATGACAAGAAAAGAGAGACAGGTCGGTTGAGTAGAATGACAAGAAAGCAAATCTTTAAACTTGAAGCTTTATTTTTCGGACTTTCATGCCATCTGATCTGCTATTTATCAACTTGCGTGGTTTTGCAGGAGTTCTCCTTGCTGGCTTGGACTCCTGGCTCAGGAGATAGGTATGTACTTGTTTAAGTAAATGCGGCCTAGGCTAGGCTAGTCAGTTGGGTAAACTCCAAATTACCTTTATCAGATCCGAAATGGTACCTCGGCACGCCGGCTGGCATGGGGAAATGTGGGGTGCTTTGGGCAGGTCCTCTCTTTCATTGCTGATTTGATGCGACTTCGGAAGCGATTTCGTTTTGAACACAGAACACATACCTACTGTAAGCATTTTCCTGGCGGCCAGATAGTACCTAGTAATTCTTTTACTGCTAAGAACTCCTATTACTGCCGTTGTCGTGTCAACCATATCAATGCCGAAAGAGATCGTCGACGTATATTTACTTCGAAATGAGTGGTACAGTACATCAGTCTAGAAAATGTGTAGGTATTTGAAATGGTACGAAGCATTTTGCGTGATCAACGCTAGTGGGACAGAAAATATCATTCAATCTTTTGTGATTAGACTTATAGTAAATCGCATCTATACAAATCAACAGAACTAGCATATGTAATGATATATATATATACATTACAAGAATTTATCCAATATCGTCGTGGGAAGTGCCCTAAAGCCTCTATCAGTGTAATTGATATGGATAACAGACAGCCCAAGCTTGTTACATATTGCGCCGCCAAAACACGATACCTATTCTTACAACTGTAAAGATGCGTCCTTTGGTATTATTAGCGATATACCCCGGGAGGCTACTTGGGCCTCATTTATTTAAGTCATATTGATGGAAGCCGGTGGCTTGGGTTACCGACAATATGTAAAAATATAGCATCCAGTATCTATGGGGAGGGCCCGGAGAGCTCCCGAATGGTCAAACAGCTACCTAGGTAGTTGTCCCCTATTGAGTTATTGTCATCTCTAAACCCTCCGACGTAGAAACTTGTGATACCTACTATACTGTGAGTCTGCTGATCATACTACTTGACTGTATCCGTGATGACTCTCTATCTCTCTTTTTCTTTCGGGGAGCCGAAAAAACAGGACAAAACAAGGTACCTAGTTCTTGTTATTTATATCGCCTCTCCCCATTGTGCGCCGGACTGACCAGGAGGACCCAGTCAATCAAGGTCGCTCATTGCAACAGAATCCTGTTGCTCAATATCGAATTCGAAGACTAGTGATGGGCATTTAAGAACACCCAGCTGACCGGCGGCTGAAGCAACCACAAAGATAACAGGGCTCTGTAGAAGACATTCAGCGTTGCTACCACAGTGACTGGGGCGGGTTCAGGCGTTCGAATATATCATATGATTTTGTGACGGGATGGTTGAACTGTGTTAATACTGAAGCTCTGCGTTAACTAACTATTATATTCTTGCACTGTTTTGTACGTAATTGAGGGAAAGAATCTCTGTGTCAGCGAAAGCCAATCCGTAGAAAAGCCTGGAATGTTTTGCCACAAGATCCAAGGCGTATATGACAACAAAAAGATATTTCTGTAGGTCTTAAAATTTGCTAGGTAATGTTCTTATTGTTGAGGGGTAGGGTAGTCTTGTAATAATAAGGAGGTTTACATCACTATGTCGGGTGTAACTTGGAGGACCTAGGCAGGTAAGTAAATACCGGTCGGCCTATTGTGGCGATACATCTCCTATTCCTGACGGATTTAATTCAGCTATATCCTACCAAAGGTAGAAAGAAAGATGACAAGCCTGGTGAAACGGACATCAAGTGTGAGTACTTACGTAGTATTTGCCTAGCCTAGACGAAAGATAAAAGACCCAACCTAATGAGGCAATCAGCTTTCAGTATCCCCTGTTCCTGCACTAGTGCAGTGTAAGGCACCTACGCAGTACAGTAGTTACTTATACTACGCAGTAGGTAGGCATCCTGTTCTGTTCACCCCTACACCTGTAGCTTGCCGGCGCCATCCATGATCCATATCAATCACTCGCCGAGGAATTGATAAAAGGAGTCTTCTACTGTAAACGAATCTACTACCGGTACCCAACCGTTGACATCTCCCTTCCGAAAAAGAAACCCCACTCGGACGCCCCGGAGACGTGGTCAGACATCAATCCAGTGACGACAGCTGAGTGGCACCACTGACATATCGCAGCGGAGATGCTTCTTCGTCGCATATTCTAGCATAGACGAATACTATCGGTATGATATCGAATCTGACTGCCCTACACTGGCCACATAGCCCGTACCTATACAACGAAATATTATTCTTATATGCCTTGACATTTGGAAGTTACAATCGTAACAGTTGATTCAAAGTGCTGGCAGAGATGCACCTCCTGTTGACTCCATGTCGAATGGACGGCATTGCGATCCAACAAACAATGACGCAAAGAAAGAGACCGAGAGATTATGTCATAGGTCTACGGAAAGCGAACAACTGGCGGGGTTGATGGGAAAAAGCAATGCGGCTTAATCAACGGTACGGTGGCGATAACTGCAAAGCAAGTTTGCCAACGCCGGGTCGCACCGCACCGCACCGCACCGCATAATCGATTTCCGTCATCTCACAGGGAGCTCTGCCGAGTCGTCATGACTTTGCTGGGCAACACTGATCATGGTCTGCTAGGACTGGTTATCCGCTCGTTCGAGAGGACCGGTTCCGGTCCAGCTATGCCGGACACGAGCCCCGTCCGACGTCCATCCAACGGCCAGGGACATAACTATGCCAACACGACATATGCCGTCGTGCCTTAGTCAGAGAACATCTCTGTTCCTACTAAGATATAAGAATCGCGATACATACCGCACCGCTCATATTATCCCAACGAACGGGACCTAGAGAGCCAAGGATAACGTGACTCTAGAATAGGTACTGGTCAACGTATGAGTAGATACAATAAGTGAGTACTGTGAGATGCTCTCGACCGCGGCCCTCTATTTCGTCCATGGGGTTACACAGCATCTTGCTGAACCGCGTTTATGAGCTGGTGCTTTGTATCTTGGCCGCCATGCAGCTGAATACGATGCCCTATGTATGTGAGGTGGCCTGGTATTGATAATGGTGTGACTGAATCTGCATTGCGAGAACAAAACTGTTGCATGAGTATATTATGCTGGGGGTTCTCCATTTTGACATCATCCTGTCGCTCGAGCAACGTGGATGACCCTAGGGGCGCCTTGGTCGCCTGCAAGAGGCTCCCGATACTTTAATCCTCCATCTGGAGTCTTGGTTGCATGGCTGTCGGCTGGAGCACAGCATCTGATTGACCCTTCCAGTGTCTGTTTCTCGAGGAGGCTCATCAATATTCGTCCTGCCGAACTGCTGCACATGCCAGCCTATCACAAGCCATGTCATAGATCATCAAAGGTGCAGACACTTTGCGGCCTATCGAGACACAACCATCTATGATAATGTGTTTATTGGTCTCGCCGATATGTACTGACCATCAATTCTTCGGACTTTGTTTTCCTAGCCTCGTATCACACCACTGGCCACGCCCGCTTATGTCCTTTGCCCTGCAGGACGAACATGAGCAGTCGGTTCTGCTACTACCCGTTAAGCTATGCATATTGGCCGGGGCGATGCGATGCAAGTGGGGAGGTCGGTTGCTGAACCCTCAGTCTGTATCATGGAGCCCTTGGCGTTGATCAGGTCTCTGCGGCGGCGGACCCTTTATCAACCGGAAATATAAACCTGGTGACTGACCGTCAAACAACGCAAGCTATCCTCTTTGCTCTCATCTTTATGATTACGAGTTTCCTCATTGGCTTACAAAGTAACTCCTTCGTTAAGGTTACTTGAACACTATCTCCCCGTTGCTCTCACTCTTACCTTCGTTATCGGGCAGAGCTTTTGTAATCATGAAAGCCTACTTCACCCTTCTCGCGCTGGCTACCCAGGCTGTCGCCTGGAGCCATGGTAGTTACAGCTATCCTCCTTACCCTCCTCCATACTACCCTCCTCCTCCTCCTCCGGCTGTTACTACGACAGACTATCTGACTACATATACGACTGTTACTACCTGTCCAGTATACGCAACTGTGACTACTGGGGGGTCGTAAGTTATTCGCTTTTCTCTCTACTCAAACCAAACTCATGTTTCTTAGAACATATGTTGAAACGAGCTTGACGACATCGACTATTGTTGTAACAGAATGCCCCGGGGGCTCGTGTGGAGGTGAAGTTACTGTGACGAAACCTGATACTACCGTTGGCACAACTACCCAGGTTGAACTCACTTATACGACAACATGCCCTGTTACTGTACGTACAATACTATAAATCATTCGCTCTCTTTAATCGTCTGCTCCCATCCGTCCTTAGTGGGACTGTATCTTGAAGTGCCGGAAGTATCTAAGAATGCATTCTAATCGCGGACTATGTAGGAGACTGTTACTGTCGGTGGCTCGACGGTGACAAATGTCTACACAACTACTCGTGTTGAAGTAACACATGTTGACACGACTATTATTGCCACTGAAACAGAAGCGCCAGTTACAGAGACCACAGGAGAAGTCGCATACACTACAAAGACACTTGTGAGCCCCGTTACGGAGACGAAGACAGTTGAAGGAGAGACTGTCATTGCTACATGGACGGCTACATCCACAATTGTTACCAATGTTCCAGTCACCGCCACTGAATACACCTCTTACACAGTTACAAAGCATGTTGAAACTTCAGTTTACGAGACTATAACTTGCCCTGAAACTACTTACGCTACCGTCTCACAGGGCAGTAAAGTCTACATAACGAGCACCGGCACATCAACTGTTTACGCTACGACTGAATATACAGTCATTGAAACTGTTCCTGTCACGCAGACCACCGAGGTTGGCGTAACCATCACGTCGCAAGAAAGTGTCGGCGAGACTGTTACCGCTCAGCCTACTATCTATGTCACCGAGAGCGGCACGACCGTAATCACAGAGCCAGCACCTACTACCACTGTCGTATATCCCACGACTCTTAGCACAACTGTTACATACACAATTGTACCAACTGTGGGCGAGACAACCGTTATCAGCGAGCCAGCACCTTCTACCACGGTTGTATATACTACAACTATCATCCCTCCGGTTAGTGAGACTACTGTCGTTTACCCTACGACCGTGATCCCTCCGATTAGCGAGACTACTGTTGTATATCCTACAACAGTTATTCCCCCAGTCAGCGAGACGACTGTTGTATATCCTACGACTGTCGTCCCCCCAGTGAGCGAAACCACCGTTGTTTACCCTACGACCGTCACTCCCCCAGTTAGCGAGACGACTGTTGTGTATCCTACGACCATTATCCCACCAACTAGTGAAACTACTATTGTATATCCTACAACTATCATTCCACCAACTAGTGAGACAACTGTCGTATCCCCTACAACAGTTATTCCTCCAGTTAGCGAGACTACTGTAGTATATCCCACAACTATCATACCGCCGACAAGCGAGACTACCGTTGTATATCCCACGACTATCATCCCCTCAACTAGCGAGACCACAGTCGTGTATCCTACAACCATAATTCCTCCGACTAGCGAGACCACCATCATTAGTATCCCAGAGTCTTCCCCTATCGTCATATATCCCACAACAGTCAGCATACCGGCTTCATACTCATACCCCCCAGCTCCAACAGAGAGCAGCTCTCCAGCTAGTGAGACCACAGTCATCAGCATCCCAGAGTCTTCTCCCACAGTCGTGTATCCCACGACCGTCAACATACCTTCATACTCCTTCCCTCCCGTACCCACCGTGAGCAGCTCTCCAGCCGGGGTCACCACGGTCGTCACTGGGCCGGGGTCCTCTCCTGCCACCATCTACCCTACGACCATCACGAAGACTGTTTCCCCCCATCCCACCACCCAACACACCTCGATCAAGAGCAGCACGTCGACGGAATCCCCGACGGCTACCAGCTCCGTGGTCCCGTCGGGCTTTGCGCCTCAAGTCACGCCTGCTGCTGCCCTGCTTTTCGGTATCGCTGGTTTCGCCGCGCTGCTCTAGTCTTGTTCACTTTTCAAAAAGTAGACGGACAAGTGCTGGGTTTACATCTCTTACTAAGCTTAGGCGAGGTGGGAGCATGGCATGCACCGCAACCTTTATTCGTCACCATTAAAGACGGAAGGGTGATTGGAGGAGCAAAAGAAGACACAATAAGTTAGGACCAAAGAAGCGCGTTTCGCGGGCTGGCTTACTTTCCCCCAAGGTATCTTACTTTACCTTGACTTACCTTATAATCGTAATCTAATTCGACCGACGGCATTTAACCATCCATCCACAAAATAGGGAACTACTATAATGAGAGCGAAAAAAAAAGGAAAAATTAGGGACAGAACATCATCGGAAAAAAGTAATTCGCGTATATAGATTAATTCAAAGTGCTTCTCATAAGACGATATCACTTGAGTCGGATTGAACTGAAGGCTGGCCAACTGGGCGATAAATCATGTGACTCGCGGTGTACTACCTGGCCTCAGGAACAAAGAAATCCTGGTATCCAGGAAGATAATTGCCCATGAAGGTTTTCGTGGACCTCTGGATAACGATAAGCGTCTCTACCTACTCAGAGCACGAGGTTCCTAACACTACCTATCATTTCATCTGAGTGCTGTTTAATGAAAACCTGCCGAAGACGACAGGCGATCTTTTTCTGTAGATACGCAGAGCTCGGAATACGAGCGTTGAGAGGCTTCCTGGAAACCATGGGTAATCTGTAATGGTAAGTGAACCACCATAAAAAGGAGAGAGTGCTGGTATTTAGGCGTAGTGTTTAATTGCACTCTCGCAGATAACCAGGAGAAGCTAGTTGTAAAAGCCGGCGTGACATACTTTGCGAGTAGCTTAAGCAAACAAGAAGGATAAAAAAAAACATCAGGCAAGAATACATATATTATCAAGGATAGGGTATATAGCCTGTCTCGATCTCTTTCAGCTTCGAACTCATTTGGCAGGTCCTGCATACCAATCAACACATTTTGGTTAGTAGAACATGCCCTCCCTCGTACATTAGGGGTACATGTATCCCACAGTAGGCTCCGTCTTTCCGGCAATCGTCAACTATATACGCTTCCAGGATGGTAACGCAATGCTCTCTCTCAACAAAAACTCAAATGCATGACCTGAACCCCGTCATATGCTCTAAAGACTGCCAGAAAAATCACCTGTAATTTCATTAGGTTTCGATCCATGAGTGCGCCATTAATATTAGCTGTCCCTCCACCCTGATGCTGTTTCTTATCCGTGGCTTATGCCTGTCACAACGCCATACCTAGGGCCCAGATGGTGAGCTCTATTCGCTCAAGGCCTGTAATGCTTGACCCAGAGACACAACTTTCAGGCTACGACCTCTTTTCAAGCCTGTTTTCACATTGGTGATTGTAGGACTTAGAGCATCTTGCCATTTGCGGAAAACGCTTTTCATGTCTCGGGGAATGCCCTCAAGCACAACGGTCGAGACGGGCACAAACGGCCTGTCTTCCATGCTGGACGCCAAGATTGCATACTCTTGCGCGAAATCCAAGGCGTTGTGAAACGATGCGTACTGGGATTGTGCTTGTGACCCTACAACAATGTACAATTCGAAGAAAGCATCGATGATGTAGATATTGGTCGGCAATAAATCCGCCTGAGAAAATGTAGACATCTCTAAGATCTGAAAGTTGCTATGCGTTAGTGCTGCTGACAAGGATATAGAACTCGAAAGACTTACTTGTTTCTTTGAGGCTGCGTCTGACAGGAACAGTCTGCTGCAGTACTTGTCGTAGTTTGGTTTCAACCGCCAATGGTCCGCAGAACCAAACCTGTTAGCACCGTCGAATAAATCCCAGAACCTCGCGGGCTCGTGACCCTCGTCAAGTTCTTCCATTTCACCTGACAGCGCATAGTCCATTCCTATCAGCCGTGCGCAGCTCAGCTCATCTACGCCGCTGCCTTTGCCCTTCCACAAGTAGCACTTGCCACCCTGAGCAACAACGTAGGGGAAGCCTGAACAAAGTGCTGATGACGCAAAGTCAACTTCATCGAAAACAACATGTCCGTGATACCGGCGCCCACACAGCAAATGTGGGGCGAGCGAATCAAATTTGTTACGAGAGCCACGGTGGATGATCACAATGCCGCCAAGCGCCTGGAGAAATTCGCCCGTTTCTTTGCCTTGCTTGAGTCTGATCAAAGTACCGCCAAACGAACGAGCTTCACGGGACACAAAAACAGCGGCGTCCTCAACAACGGACTCGGGAACTTCGTCTCCGGCCCAGAAATACACTTCATGGATTTTTCGGCCTATTTCATCGCTGAAAGAGTGGGTGCAGAGGTACATTTCATGTTCAAACAGCGTGCGCTCATGATGCGCAGGAACAGGTTGTTTCTTGCCATCAGCCGAGAACTGGAACAACTGAACATTGACTGTCTTGATGTTTGGTGGTGCCAGGTTTGGTCGTTGAATTAACAGTTCAGCTGGATCAACATGATAATTCCTCTGAGGGCGTTCTGAGCCAAAGAAATCTCGAAGCATGACAAAACTGTCGGGTGACTGTTTCGTAGGGGATCGCGAAGGTGATATCGTAACGACAGGCGACCTAAGTCCTGGTGATGATGAAGGCTGAGGGTTCAGTTTTGGCTCATTTGGGAGGGGCCGTGCTACGGAGCTCACGGATTCACTGGAAGTCGGGGGATTGGGTAACGGCCGAGGACCCTGAGGTGCGACCACTGTGCTTTCTGGCCCAGGGTTGATAGATTTGGGCTCAGATACCGGGGACTTATGCTTTGGAGTTAGGGACAAAGGCGCAGGCAAAGGCACTTTGGGCTTATTGAACGATGCCAATCGTGGTTGAGTTTTTTCTTGTGCCTCTTGATTTGACGTTTTCTCGGGGAAACTCGTCTTCAGCGGGGTCTCAAATGACTTGGATTGTTCAGACCCGTGCCCTATGTCCGCAGTGGGAGCGGCATCCACAAAACGCGACATACGATTTATATTGAGCTTACCTGGCGACGGTGACTTGGGCGAAACCTGCTTCGGCTCGTCTGAGATCTTCCCGGGTTGCTGTTGCTCCTGCGTTGTAAATGCGGCGATCTGTCCATGAATCTTGTTCTCTGGCTTTGGCCGCGTGATATCAGTTTCGGCTGATGACGTAGATTCCGTCACAGATTTTGACAAGCCAACTAGACCAGTTGGCTTTGACCGTGGTTGCACGGGTGATCCGTATCTCTTCTTTAAAGACTCGACCACAGGGGATACTTGTGGTTGAGACGGGGAGGTAGGATTCTCCTGTTGCTTGGCTGAGTCGTTTATCCATGCGCCTTGATTCGTTTTCCGTTCTATGTCTGTTGCGGTCGTGGATGGAACTGAAGATGTCGTCGGTGCTTTCCTCTTAGGGCCACGCGCCCGATTCTTGGTCATATGTGTTAACTTGGGACCAGAGCTAGATCTAGCTTCATTGTCGTTGGTATCAACACTAGAGTTCGAGGCCGTTGCTCCTCCGAAGTTAGCTCCAGAACCGGAAGCTGTAGGAGGACCTCTTGAGAGAAAACCAGCAAGAGCAGGGTTGAATCGGTTGGCTAATGCGCTTCCGCCAATCTTGCCTGGGAGACGAGCAGTGCCATTGGTTCCATTTGCCGGACCTGCTGGACCGGGTTTTTGTGTTACTGATGACTCGGCCGCTGCCCCTTGCCCTTCGATTTTGGTATTTGAGTCCAGTGGTTCTGTGACTGAACCACGTTTCTCGAAAGCGCCGAAACGCCCGGCTCTCCCAGCAACACTTCCTCGTACGGAATCTCGCTGAGATGCGATACTTGGTCTTCGTGAATCAGTCTCCGCGGCGGTGGAAGATACCGGCTCTCGCTTGATAGTATTGGAACGACCAAGTTCAGCCCGTTTTAGGAGACCTTCAGGAACTGGCTTCTCACTTGACACGCTATTATTTCGAAGGACGCCCCGTCCTTCAGCTTGCGCTTCATGAAAACTCTTCTTCTTCGCCAAAAGAGATTCTTTAAACTCGTCTACCCGGTTCGATTTTTGCGGACCGTCCGTTACTGTCAGTGCTGCCTTTCCTCTTGTGATGTTGCCTTTAAATTCATCGGGAGCCACAAAGTTCTGTGTTGTAGTCTTCCGAAGATTACCGAACACGTTTTTGAATTCTACCGCCTCTGAGCCAGTGGGGGCAGTGCTTGGTGTCGCTCGGTGTTTCAAATTTGCTCGAAAGTCTTTCTTTGGAGGAGTTGCAGGTTTTGGTTTATTGGCAGACGGCGGCATTATCCCACTAGCGGACTCAGATCTGGACTTGACTAGGCCCGGCCCCGTTGATGGCTGGATTTCGACAGGTTTCACATTGGCCACGGGAGTGTTGATACTGCTAATAGAGGCAGATGGGCTATGAAGACTGCCTCGTCCTACTGGAGTAGTAGTCATTCCTGGGGCGGAGGACCTCATAAGCCCACCAATGCTAACTTGATGCTTGTGTGAAATGACAGGGGGTTTGCTGCTTTCTGCTCCGGGTTGGCTTGCTTTCTGTGCTTTCGCCTTTTGAAGTTCTGCCATCCATGCAGGCTGATTGGGTGGAGGCTGTGTGGGTTTCGGTTTGGGAGATTCAGGCTTGTTCAGCGCTGACTCCAACCAGCTAGATTTTTGAGGACTCCACCTGCGAGGATCCATGGTTTTTGATGGGCTAACTGGAGGTGTAATTTTACCCGCATCTTGACTTTGGGGTTCTGGTGATGTCGTATCTAGTCTGAGCGAGGCATCGGTTGTAGACAGCGGCTTATCCTCTTGTTTGCCCTCGCTAGAGCTAGGCCTTGCCTGTTCGGTGGATGGATCACGGACGAACATGCTTGTCGGTCGGATCTTGGAGTTAGGACCTGTTCGAATTGTAGGATCATAGCTATTGCGATTTGAAGCGGTAGTATCCGCACGCTGTAGTCCCGTGGGCGACTGCACATTCCATCTTTTGCTAACACTCTCAGAGCGCTTCATCATAGCGCTCTGCACAAAGCCGCCCATACCTTTCGTAGGAGAGACGGGCCGTTCCCCTCTGGTGGGTGATGTTCGGCCGAGGGGTGGAGAGAAAGGACCTCGCATCTCTCGGGTCGAATCGACGTCTGACTCCACGGCACTGAGTGGCGGGTCTAGCTTTTGAGCATCAGATAAGTTAATGGGCGGTGTGGCGGTGCTCTGTAGCGCCGGGGACTCGAGGAGAGAGGTCTCCCCGTTTTTATAAGATGCGCCTGATGTACTGCGCGACATGCCCGGAAGCTGGGTTTGGGCGGAAGATGGGTCTACTGTTTGGGTGTCTTCGACCTGATTTCGCCTATAGGCAGCGGAGCTGGCACCTCTATCGGCGGTCTGCCGAAACCAGGAAGGGTCCTTAGAGGACAAGGCGGAAGCAATCTGGTCCCTCGACGGACTATCGGTGGCTGCGTCCTGCTCGGAGGCAGAATTGGAGGAACGGGTCGCATTCTCTGCCGCAACCATGGAAAGTGGCCGGCTTCGGGACCGCTCCGAGGTCTGGGAATTGGGCCGTCTCTGCCACGAGAGACCCCTGGCAACAGTATTGCTCCGTGTAGGCGACGGTGGGTGACTTGGCTTGGTCTCGGTGTTCTGAGGAGACTCGTTCTCCTTGGTCGGAGAGGCCGAGAGTGATGTGGTGGCAGCCATATTGGTTTCCTCGGCCTCAGGGGCAGATTGAGACTGGGGGCTGGCCGGGGGGTACAGGATTGGAGAGGCGACCAGATCCAGGCGTTCTGGGCGATGACTGTCGGTGGGTTGAGAGGGAGGCGGGGTGTTTGCGGGTGACGATTTCTGGGGTGAGATGGACCTGGCGCGTTCTGGTGAAGAGAGAAGACTCAGCATTAGCTTCTGTAGCCACACAACAAAAGTAAGTTGTGGATGCAAGTAGAAGGGAGACAGGGATTTAGGCGTATTCGCAGTAGTAGCACATGGATACGGGCATCTGAGCAAAGTTTTCTTGGACGGATTAGGCCGCTTGGGAGTAGTAACCCGCAGCTGTAGTCATAGCCCGAAAGGTAGCCAGAGACAAAAATACTCGTGGACAATGCTCAATGCGAGCGTAGGGTCAGCTAGTATGACTGATCCGGCGCGTCCACATATCCTTACTGCATGTGTCCTTGTGTCTGCCTGCCTGCCTGCCTGTGTTTGTGTCTGTATCTGTGTCTGTATCTGTGTCTATGGGCAAAAAGAGGGAGAAAGAAAGAGATCGAGGCTCACCGCGACGACGAGCTTGCCGCTCCTTTCGATCCTGCAATATCTTTTCCTCTAGCTCTCTCGACCGGGCCTCATCCTCCTCGATCCGGCGTTCTCCCAACTCTTTAACCTGGGATAGAAAGCGAGATACGTCCTCAGACATCGGGACGCAGCGGCCGCGGACGGTGGTGACAGTACGCGTTACGACTACCGGTGTATATGTAGTTGTTTACAGAGTTGCATACAGGGTGGGGGGCCGCATGTCAGGGCAACGCACGCGCGCGAGGCTTGAGTTTTTGGCTTTAGCTTTGGTAGTACCGGAATATGGTGTGGTTAGGTACCTACTTACTTCTTTAGCGTGCGCGATCTGATCTTGAAACGCCTAATTGTAAGTATCCAGCGTACTATAGTACACTAGGTATATTATAGCGCAGGTCGTCCACAGGTGTGTGTAAGTCAGTTGGTAGTGACGGGAGGGAGGTGGGAAGACAATGGCCCCAAAGTTTGTTGTTGTTGTTGTTGTTGATGATAATGATGACGAGTTAGTCAGTCTTACAAGAAGAAAACCTGAGCTATACCAACAATGGCCCTTGCACAACGGCCCGGTGGGTTTTGCATGTTCCGTCGGCTATCGTGCGCATCTTCCAAGCCAAGCCCCTAGTCCTGGGTATGTGGATATCCATTGTAACGGGAGAGCCGGCCGGATTTTTACCAATTGACTCTTCTTCTTCATAGGTATTCGATCGTTATTTCAATTTCTGTCCCTGAAGCTATGCTGAGTAGATATTTATATATGTACTACATTGTACGCCATATGTTGATGTACGTGGTACGGTACATGTAGTACGTATGATAGTATGGTCTAGCTCGTATTATTAATGTTCAGGTTACCCATTATATCGCGCCATTTTCCTCCTGAACCACTCCTGTGGAGCAGCTGATTCTTTACATACAATTCAGTCCTTCGTCTTTTTTCCCGACCAGTACTGCCCGACTTAGTGTTCCCGTACAATGCCCTGAACCTTTTTCCCCCCAGCATATATTTCATATCCGACAGTTCTTCATGTACATCTAAGTAATACTGTGTTTCTGCTTCTGCTTCTGCAGCTATGGGCCGTATTGTGCCTGTGTCCTTCAACGGTATATGCAAACTTTGGATATTATAATCAGGTTCCAATTAGACTAACTAGTGTAATTGTATCCGTCAAGTATTGTCGCTCAATACAAAAACAACCGAGCCTTTGCATCTTCGACCACCCAGGCAAGACCCTCCCGTAGATTATCCCCCCTTATAGCGCTGCATCGCAGTACATGCCACCGATGCGAGCGGATGTCCTTGAGCTGCAGGCCCTGCAAGATCTCCGCCTCGTCCATGCACCCCTGAACATCAGTCTTGTTGGCGAAGACGAGCAGACTGGCACCCGAGAGTCGCTGAACAAATGGTCAGCAATATCGCAATGTTAAGAAGAGAAAGGTGAGGGAAGAGGATTCAAGAAAAAGGTCAAGAAGGCAAATAGCTCAATCCCTACCTCTTCTTGTAACAGCCCATGCAGTTCATCACGACAGTCGTCAATGCGCAACCGATCCGTCGCATCCACAACCCAGATCAGGGCGTCCGTCTTCTCGAAGTAGTTGCGCCAGTACGAGCGCAGTGTCTTTTGACCGCCCACATCCCCTGTCACCGTTGGGATCAGTGATTCCAGTCCCCACCGCCTGGCTGATTGCTAGTATAAGGACACACACTCACAGATATTCAACTTATACCTAATAAAGTCCCCAGAACACAGTTAGTCATGCTAGATATATACACTTAATTGTTATATTTGTTGGTAAGAGGAGACGAGGGGTGGAAGAGGGTATAGTCAAAACTTAAAGATACAATGTACTGGAGAGAGCGTCTTCTTACCCCTCATGATCAATTGTCTTGATGATGAACCCTAGCGTTGGGCTGACGGTGTTGACATCCTCGTTCATGATCTTTTTGACAATCGTCGTCTTCCCTGCATTATCGAGTCCCCTAGTACCGACTATTCATTAGCTCCTTCTCTTTTATATTCCACGTCACATTCGCCAAGGATTGTTGCGATCAATCTCAATCACATCCTGCGCAGAGCGAGAGAAAGAATGAGAAAACAAAAAGGGCATCGCCTTACAGCATCAGGATTCGCATCTCCTTGTCCTTCAACCTCGCCTTTCGTAGGATGGACAACATGTTCGCTGTCGAGTCGTCGGCGCACCTAGACAATCGACTAGGCGCTCTAGTTCATGCGTATTGTCGTTTTTTTGGACTCGTCTCAAAGAAAATACAGTTGACACCGGCCAAACCGCCCCGTCCCAAATGCGCGCTGAATAGATCGATTGCTGCCTGGCTATTTCACGTGACAGCATCGAACAGCATCGAACAGCATACTAGGTCCCTTCCAAAAAAAGGATTAGGACGCCGAATGATGTTCCATAAGTAGGGGGGGTCTACATAAGAATTCTAGTCCAAAGTATGAAGAAGGTGCAGTTTAAGTACCAATCTAATGTCTCCACTAACCCGCCGCCTCCCGTGCATCATTCTTATTCTTGTTCCGAGCACGACGTCTTGCAGCCTTCTGTTCCGAGTGCCACCATTTCCTGTGCAGACGCTTCATCATCTTCAGGAAGCTCTGGAGGTGCAAAGCCTTGAACTCGTTGACGTCTTGCTTTTCCGCAAATTTACAGACATGCACCTTGCCAGCCGCCAACTGGAGTAATTTCTGTTCGTAAGGTCCCAAGTTCTCCTCCACCATTGTTCTGACAACCGGCGCCGTGAGCTCGGGTCCGACATATTCCCACTGCAGCACTCAAAAGTCAATAGCCACTTTTATGCACACGGTGCACGTTTTTTTCTTCCGCCGAACCGCGGTGTAGGAATGAGTCTGGGAATTACTCACCACCCATCGCTGCGAAGGGTCCTGGCTGAGCATTGACAGACTTTCTGCCGAGACTACCGCCGCGTCCGCGCTGCTCCCCGCCGCTTGGTCTGACTGCTGAACGGTTGATTTGGTTTGGTTTCTTTCACTTGCAGGTCCCCAATTTGCTGTCCGCGGAACAGGGTCAAAGAACTGCCCAGAAACCCGCCGAGGCCGCCAGTACTGTACTGAGCGTCAGCTATTACCATACGAAAGGATGCTCTATGGACCCTTTAAGGTTGTAGGCAGCTGTTTAAGGCGATGCACATGAGATAGACGGCTTTTGGACCATTGGAAAATCACTTGCAGAGAGAAGTCGACTCCCAATGACTAACCTTGAGCAGAGAAGGGCAATGCCAGACCTCCGAGTCGTTGAGGCCCAACCCTTCACAAGCGAGGCGCACCCTGACACTTGGATGAATCCGCTCGTTCGTGTCTTCTAGGTCATCTGGCAAGTTACGGCCGTTCTTGGGGTTGACCTTCTTGTACATGCCTGGAGCGCGGGTGACACTTCCCACTAGGTTTTGGAGGGGGCCCGTTGCAGATTGGATGTAGTGTAGTGACCACGGGCGTACCGGTTTGTTGGATTCATAAATCGATTTCGTAGCCCAACTTGGCGGCCTGTGCGTTTTAGGCCGTGAAACACTCTCTGGCTCCTGATTTGTATAGTATCTCATAGTGCTCTCAAAAGCCCTTTCCAGCGCATCGGTTCGAAACTCGCAGCCGACTGATGAGAGTTGGTCCATCATCCCTGTCCATATGTATGTTAGCTCTCTTCCCTTTTCATCATTAACTTTCCATAAAAGGTGGGAAGAGTAGCACTGTAGACAGGACGTACAAGCCAGTGTGGTATTAGCAACACCCTGATCTGGCCATCCACCTCCGATATTCGCATGACTTCCCGGGAACCACACCTGTCGAAGATCTGATGTATCCTGTTCCTGTGGCCGCCTCTCCCAGAGAGTCGGCGCGAACGGTCCTCTCGTCTCATCTAGAGCGAGGGCGTGAAACCCGTGTTGAATCTTGTTCGAAAGATGGGTGTTATAGAACTGGTACGTGAGTATCGTCAGCTTGATTGTTGATAAATCATAACAAGAAAGGGCACGTATTCATGTGTGCATCTCTTGATGCCTAGCCGTGATAAGATCTTCATATCGGGGATACCTAGCGAACCGACAGTGTCCTATACACCTACTCCGCTGTTAGCAGCATTCAAGCGGCGTTAATATAATTGATCTTACCGATTGCTAGTACTCGGATGAGAGCGCCCTGCCCATTATTTCCTTTGACTCGCGAGTATCCTTTCTGTTGTTCATATAGGGGTTAGGATACCGACGTCTTCGATTTTTAGGACACTCACCTCCACGAGCCGTTCGCGGTAGATAGCAGCTGCATCCTCGCCTTTAGGTTTGTTCGTGAAGGGCGTTGTCGGATAAGGATCGTCATATTTCTCGTTAGACCAGTTTTGCATATCTTTAAAAATTGGATAGAAATAATCGTGACCGTGTCGAGTTAGAAGTCCAAGGTCCGAGATCATGCCACCGATCGATCTTGCAGTGAAGGCGCCTCGGCTGAAGCCGAGAAGAACGATCTCGTCTCCGTCGACATAGTTGGCGCAAATGAATGCATAGGCTTCGCGGATATTCTATAACTGTTAAGTACTCTTTTGGCATCAAGAACCCGACTTGTAGCTGACTTCACTTATACCAGTACCGAAGGCTCCACCGAATAGCCTGTCTATAATCCCCGATCTCGAGCCCACACCGGATTGGTAGTATATGATTTGGAACTGTAGGAATTCTCGTGTTAAAGGCTATCACTTACAAATCTGAAGACGATGTAGGAAAAGAGCAATTCAAGCGTTAAGAACCCAGCAGTACGTACCGTGCCATCTGAACAGGTCCTCTTGAAGCATCTTGAGATACGGGTCACGTTCGAAGGCACCTGTAGATTTGCTTTTGACTTGGCATATCCGTTGTCGCTAGGTCAGAGTCGTGAGCATTGGTGTAACCCTATGTTTTGTGATGCTTACGAGTTCTGCCACGTTCCATCGCAGCATACAATGATGCGCTTCTTGGACGAGGATGAAGACATGGTGGTGTAATTACTGCCGGGATAATTATGTTTTATTAAAGCGTGTTTGACGTAAGCAGCATGTGTTTGAATGACCACATGTACGAGAAAGGCGAGATAAGTCAAATAATCGAAGCTGTTGTTTACGGGGCAAGATAGGATATGGCCATATCCGATCAAGGTGGCCTGGTGGCCGAGAGAGGGAGAGAAAAGGCATCGTCGTGCACCACTATCTTACGCGAGTTCTACGGCACTCGACATGGAACACACACGGCAGTGACTTCTGCATTTGGGGAAAAAAGGAAAAAAAAACCTTGAAGTCGAGAAGGATCGTCCGGTGATGCATCTGTGGAACTACTGGAATTTAACGGTAGGAGCAGTATGTATCCGTGCTTGAGACTACTGGTAGGTATCGGCAAATGGTCCCGTAGGAACGTATGTTAAATCAGCCAGAGGCAAGAGGTACTTGGTGAATTACCAAAGTACGATCGAGAGAGTTTCTTGCACTACCGAAGTTTGAAAACCAGTGGCATCAACTACATTAGGGACTTATAGACAGCATCATTATCTGTAATGGATCGATTTACGCTCTTTAGCAAGGTGATGATGCTTCGCATGGGCCCCGTACTAGGTGTAGCTAAGGGGCCTGCAGTACATACCTACTTACTAAGCGTCGCGGGCCGGGCCTAATCTGGTACCGCCTCATAAGCTGTAGTAAGTTAGCGTTTCCTAGGTACTACCACGGTCTGCGCAGGGGCCTAGTCCATGTTCATACTGTAGGGCAGAGCCGGGAAAACATCTTCGCTCATCATTTATACATGCGGAATGTAGGCTCTTCGAAGGACTCTAGCCCCGAAGCAAGGTACTTCGGTCTCTTCCTTGGAACCTTATTCTAGGTTGATTCCACTTACTTACCGACGATAAGGCGTACGTGAAGGTTTGCCTCCAGGCTGAGAGAGCTCTATGATAGGTCATCGGATGCAGAGTTATTATAAATGATATCTAAATACTGATGTATAGGTTGACGAGCAGGTATCATGCAAAGTATATACTGCTACCCCCACGCTTCGACGGATACTGCTGCTGCAGTATGCAAAAAGCAATGTTGCTAGGGACCAACGGTTCATGCGGCAACAAGAATATCCAGTAAGTATTCGCCCTGGTCTGGTGCAGTGTAAACCTTGTACGAGGGCCAACGCCGAGTGCGTGCCGACAAGCAAGGATTATCAGGCCTAGAATCGGCTACGCCAACATATGATGGCTGCTACTAACCCTTCGGAAAACACGCAGCAAGGTGAGCTTATCAACCCAGGTCTTACCCCTCATCCACTTGTTCCGTCACATGGCCTACGCCTTCGTGGGAGGCAGCCCTGAACTCTATGGGCGGCCTAAACTTGGAACACGACGTATAAAATAAGTCGCAAAGCAACATCCCAGGTCCCTGGGTAAGTTCACATCGTGCCTTGCTATTCATCATCCGTCCCGCAAGTGGTCGCATTTTGGACCACTGAACAGAATGGCAAGTTCACCCAGTGATTCCGGCGTCTGCTTCGAGTCGTTTTTCGATCGCTGCAAATTACCTGCCACCGTGAAAGACGACTGTGATGCCTTCACAAGGTCCCGGTACGCTGGCCCTGTCCGGCCGGCGCCGTTCCAGGGCTACTGCTCGTACACTGTGTTTGCTGGCGAAGAGACTGCTGTTCAGTTCCGGCCATCTGTTTACAAACTGGATACTGTCATGACAAGTGCTGCCTCCAATATCTTTAAAGGTTTAGCACCAGAGACCGAGTATCTCGGACAGCTGACGGGGACCGATCTCCATGCGTTTTCTATGAGGAAACTTCCAGGCGTATGTCTTGCAGATTATCGAAAAATCTCAACCAAGAGGTCTGCGCGGGAACAGATGATACGAGACTTTGCCGAAGTACAAGCGGTAGGATGGAGGAATTCAAGGCATGCCGACAGCCTAGTCGGTAAGAAGCGCACAGTGGGTTCGAGCCTCACGCCCCGTCTAGCGTCGATGAGTACTTCACTTCCTCTACGCTTTCGACGCATTGCATCTTCTATCCTAAGCGAAATATCCGAGATCGAGGCTTTGCCGTGGGTATTGACTCATGGCGATTTCCTCGCAGCGAACATCATGGTAAATCCACATTCCGGGAAGCTGACGGGCTTGTTGGATTGGGCAGAGGCCGAATGGTTGCCTTTTGGAGTTGGAATGTATGGGCTTGAAGAGCTGCTGGGTGAAGATAACCAGAACAGCCGATTCGTTTACTATCCCGAGGCTAGGCACCTCAGACACATATTCTGGAGTCAGCTCATATCGTTGATTCCAGAACTTGGTATTGACTCAAGGTTCATTGCTCTTGTAAAGAAAGCGCAGACATTAGGTGTTCTGTTATGGCATGGCATTGCTTTTGATGACGGGGAGCTCAATCGTGTTGTGGAGGAAGGGAAGGACGACCGAGAAATTCAAAGACTGGCCATCTTCTTAGCACGCATGTCTAGTACGCAACGATCCAGGTTACGGGGAATTGGTTCATCAGCAAGCTTTCGAATTGGCCTAATCCGCGGCTTTCTTTTAAGAAAAGTATGATAATGAAGGTATTTAGTCCTTTATATCCGACTCGCATGCACGACT
Source organism: Xylaria venustula (assembly GCA_022578775.1). Lineage (NCBI taxonomy): Eukaryota > Fungi > Ascomycota > Sordariomycetes > Xylariales > Xylariaceae > Xylaria > Xylaria venustula. The sequence continues at coordinate 475,190 of MU389353.1, read as the reverse complement.
AAACGAATAAAGCACTAGGCGCCTCCTCCTCTTGAAGCTTGGTTGACACATGATGTCGACGCAATATTTCCCTACCGATACACTAAACTGATTCAATATTCCTGGCTGTGCAAGCCATCGCATCAAGCGTCTTATCTCAACTTATTTGGAAACCCCTTTACAACCTCTCCGGGCTCTTAGTCATGATCTTTAAGGAAGCTTCACTATCGCCCCTTGTTCCTCATTCAGATCCCATATCGCTAATTTTTATCGCAACTTGCTAGACGACAAGTACATGTGTTGTATCAAGCTATAAAAGATACGTGACATTGGCTTCGTAAAATATATCATTATGATATTACTGCGATGACTTAGGAATCATGCGTTTCATAACTTTTTACGATTTGCCCATACTCTGGTGGGAACTTTAGGTGTTCAAATTTAGATGAGGTCTTCTTTCCCTCATCACTGGCGCTTTCATTTGGGGGGAAATTTTCTGAGAGAGAGTTAATCTGCCGAAACAGGTTAGGCATCAGCTACTTCAATGGTCATCTCTGTAGCCAATACTGATTGATCAAGAATAAATTATTCCTCAATAAGGCTTTACATCCGAATCATTCGTTTGAAGGACATACTTTCTCGAATTAACCCCTCTTAGTGCTGTTTACGTCAGTAAAAGTTTTTTGCTCACGACGTAGTGTCACAAAGAGGAACGGTATCCCGGGGCTGAGCAGATGGTAACATGACTACGGGTATATTCGCAGTTATATTAAGGGTTGCTGAAAAAATGAGTAGGAGCTTCCACGTATCTATCAGAACGAGTCAACTCCCTACCAATAACTGACCTGAGACTGTCAACATGAACCATCCTTGCTTACTTCATACGTGCTTCCGATTTCTGATATTACAGTCTCACATCGTGACCATTCAATTCTCCGTTTGGTTCATGCCTGGCTTCATTGTACACAGCCATCTGCCACGGGAGTGGGCTATCAGCAGGCTTTACGGGTCCTAACTCGCCAGCTCTGCGCCGTTGCCACGATTCGATATCTCTATGATCAACGAAATTACCATGGAACCCGAGGCGAAGTTTAAACGGAAGATGTAGTGTGGCAAGGGGGCCTGCCGCGAGCTTCTGCGCGTCCCATATCACCACATCATTCCTTAATTCGTCAAGATTGTTCTTGAGCGCTGCGAGGTAGCCTTCTCCTTCAGTGCCACCATCCTTTGGAATGAACACCGGCTCCTGGTATGTAGCTGTTGGTCCCGCAAACCACTTCAGAGCTAGGAATCAGCGATGTTTTTCCAAAATGCAAACGAGGGTTAATTGTCTCTCAAACTCTTGGACGTCTATTCGCTGCTGAGAAGGAACAGGCCCTTGGGGTCACTTACCACGTCCTCGTCTCCCGTCTGCCCCTCATCTTCGGAATCCCATGTATAATGAGCCATACAATTGAATAGGCCACCTGCCGGCGGTCCACATTTAGCAAAGTCGTACGGCCGGGTCGGGTCAACCTTCAGCTGCCAGAAATGCTTGTACTTCTTCGTAACTACTCTGTCGTCGATTCGTGAGAATTCCCCATTTGTGGACCACTGTAAGGATGGCCTAACCCTTGTTCCAGACTTTGCTTTAGGGTCGAATATCCACCGACACGTCGGACTGCTGAGACGTGCTCGTTGGTTGAAGTCTGGCGACTCTCCTTCGGGAGGGAACCAGAAGAAGACGTTACCGTCGGCGACAGTTAAGTCAAAAATGACGTGGCCTTCTTCGTTTTCGTAACAACCGGCCACATGGCCGTGAAATCCTGAGAACGACTGTCAGAATCCAAGACTTGCTACATATGAGGATTGTAGGGTAGAACGGCCCCCCTTTCATCGAGCCTGATATCTCACCGTTATCTGCGCGAAACCAGATCACATCCTCAGGCGTCCCGCCGCGCCGTGGAACTAGACCGTATACTTGGTCCTCGTTGGGGTCCCATGCAAATTTATTACCGCCTTCCTTCAACCGATCAAGCGACATTTTGATAGGTGTCAGCGGGAGGACCATGTAATTCTTCGAAACACCACAGTCATGTATCATCCCGGCAAAAGGGGCCTTGAAAGATAATTCCTCGGTCTTGATGCCATCAGCACTAATAGTCCAGGTCACCACGTCGACACCACAGTCCGAGCCGTCAGCACCTGCCTCGTACGCAAAACAAAGCATCTCGCCAGTGTCGGGGTCGAATTTAGGGTGCGCCGTAAATGTAGGTGTTTTGATCTGGCCTTCGAAATCGTAGCGTCCGATTGTCTCTAGAGTGATGGGGTCCATCGCGAACGGTGGCCCGTCTTCCTTACTCGCGAGTAGCATCCCTCTCCAGAAGGTGATATTTGTATTCGACACGGTTCGGATCACGCCCTTCACGCTCTCGTTGTCGGTATATGGATTTCTATATCTCCCGAACAGTGCCTTTCGCGCTTTCTCTTCTGCGAGAAACTTATCTGTTCGCACATAACGCTGTTTGAAGTCGGCATGCCCATCGGCAATGCGAATCGCTGTCACACTGCCTAAAATTACGCTTCCTTAGAATTCTCGTATTTCCCCCAGGAAATCCATTACGTACCGTCTCCGTTCTAAAGGGCTCAGAATCAGTTACCATGGGACGAACCTGACTGAACCTTGACTTACGAAGTGTATGTCATCTTCAAATAGTGGAGGAAACCTATGGTCCTTCGACCCCAAAATTCAGCGTCAAACGTCCCATTGTGATTGTTCCTGGCATCCTTACGGGCTGCACTCGGTAGAAAGTCCCATTGATATCGCGTGGAATCTCTCCGGTAACTTCCAAATTGAACACGTCCCCCTCGAATCGTGACGCCTTATTCATAGACGAGAAGGCTGCTGTGTCGGGGAACTTTACACGTTCACCTACTCTCTTCCCGTTGCTATAAGGGTATAGGGAAATCTCGAGTGCCAGGGCTTCTAAGTGCGCCATGATTCCTGTGTCCGACTAATGCAGATTCAATTTTACACGATTACCGATTTGGCTTCACTTTCGCCGTATCGATATTTTGAGATTGAAGTGCTCAGCAAATGAGCTTAAGATATTTACTTCCTAGATTGTCTCACGATTTACCACTAAAGAAGGTGGTGAAATTTTGTTTAATGCAGCTAGATATTCTGTTACAAGCACTCGGCAGTTGTTGTCGAGCTCGGAATATGACATGGGCACTTAGCTACTAGATAGTTTACTTAGAAACGTACGAGCTTTAGTTACTACTCATATGGGTTATTGAATGTAGGCATTGAATAACTGAATAAAAGTGACATTTCCACCCCGATACTATTTGATTCTCCAACTACCGTCTCAACTTCCCTACACGTTCCGACCCCCTCTTCTCCCCAACACCACCTGCTTTAGGCTATGTTACCTATGGCCATCATGATCAAGGATTCTCCACCAATTCAGGCAGAACCCTGACAGAGCCCTCACTCCTCCAAGTTTTCCCCTCGCCCTCCCTGTCCTGCCCCTCCGGCAAGGCCAGGGACAGCGGCGGCTCTGCCTCGGCAGAATCCTGGCCGTAATGGGGGGCGCGCAAGTCGTCGTCGTCTACGCGCTTACCGGTGACGGGATGCGGGTAGTGGAATGGCACGACACGAGTGTCCGGCCACAGCATCTTCTGGTCGATGATCTCGTCGGGGCCCCAGGGGTCCTCAGGGTATGTCTTCGTGGGCCAAGGGACGTAATTCTCCTTGGTCAGAGACCAGCCCGTCTCGAACTCGGCGTGCCAGAATGGAAAGTAGCGGTACCGGAATAACTTCCAGACGCCGTTCTCCTTTAGATACTCGTTCTCGTAGAGGCCGCCTTCCCACCACTGTACGTGACCGCGCGGGTGCGTGTCGCGGACCGACTTGTGCGTACCTGCTTGCATGAGTGCGCGCATACGACACCAGGCGTGTGTACCGCTTGGGTCTACATCTACGATGTCCTGCATCATGATGTGATCGAGGAGAAATCCATGGACGGGCCCGTTTCGGCCCTTGACGAACGTATTCTGGAAACGGCCGTTGTACAACCTCTTGACACCTTCTTTGCCGCGGTATCGCGATCCCAGGAACTCGACATACGTATCTGGATGGTCCGCGTACATGTCAACTACCTAGTGGCTGTTAGTAGCTTGTCGCTAACAATTTACAAGCCGAGAGGGATCTTACTTCGTTGTACAGGCATTTGTCAAGGTAGTAGCCATACTTGAAGTGGACTTTGCGCACTTCAGCCTCGTCTGAGACTCGAGATAGTTCTTTACGGAGAAGGGAGACCTCCTTCTTCAACTCAGCGATATCTGCTTCCATTTTTCTTTTTCTCTCCTGACTTGGGAATATAGTAGGTGTTCTAAAATGTAAGTTATATACAAGAATAACTTCATCGCGACGGTTGGCCGTTGGCTTGGAATCATTGTATATATCTGCCGGCCCCCTGTTCCCATCTACGTGCCATTCTATACCTTCCAGTGGAGTAGATGACGCAGTATTCGCAGAAGACTCAGATTCAATTTCGGCAAATATCAAAATGTCAGATCCCCAAAAGCAACACAACATTTGCGGGGTAGCTCATCCCCGCGGAGCTGAAGGGTATTCTGGATATCGATCTATCCTGCGACACGTCTTCGTGATATAGTTTTCAAGGGGACTTAAAATAGGCATTTGATCGTATTTTCATCATTATATAGGAGCCTGAAGCCCAGCTCTCTGTATCGTGGCTTTTACTGAATAATAGTGTGTATAAAGAATTTCGACAAGGAGAAACATCCGTTGCAAACCTCAATATCATAGTCGTGGGTATTCTCATTCTGAAGTCCGTTGATAACCAGTCATACACAATTCCATTCCTTACTCGGCAGCCCGTCATAGATTAGCATAGCACGGCGGCGCCTTCACAATGATTTCCTCCTCTCCTTCCAGGCAAAGTCAGCATCTTCATGAATCGCGGGAGCCTCAATGCCCTCTCTTAGCTGCCTTTTCCTTTTATAATCAGTCCCGAATCGGCGATCACGATCACCCACGGCCTTCTCGAAATCGAATTGATTATCGGCCGTGAAGCTTGTCATCAGCTTCGGCTCACCCAGTGGCAGCTGGTCGCCGCGGTCGGTTTGCCAGAGATGATACACCTTGCCGTAGAGTCCAACGACGTGCTTCATCTCCTGCGTCTCAGCCGCCTCCCAGGCTTGTTGGAGGCCGGGAGCCGTTGGCCCTGGCATGACCAGCATGCCGGACTTCACCTCGTAGACGTGGGAGTGCCAGAGCCTCCTTTCCTCTACTGGTAACGTCTCATACAGAGAAGGAGTAATCATGTACTCGATCCCGATTAAGCGCGCATTTGGACTGGGGCTGTCGTAAAGAATGCATTGGCGGACGTCTGTATGGTATTAGCGAAGAGTGATCCCGGCGCACCATTGTTCTGGTTTAGAACGTGAAGCCCACTATACGCAGACTATTCAGAAAAGCATACCCGATGTAAGATGAGCACAATAGTGATTCGCCTCGACATATCGGCCGGGCTCGTCGGCGTATGTATGGAAGGCGTTCAGGTGGGCGCAAAGCTGCTTCGTCGGCTCGAAGTTCTATTCGAGTGTCAGAAAGGGGCTTTCATAAAGCGTATGTGACGGGAGAAGGCAGCATACCTGGATGAGAGAGGCGCCGGTCTCAAGCGCTAAGTCTTCCGCCGGGACTACATCGCCTGGCACATCGGATGGCTTCGTTCTCGCTGCCATGCTTGCTTCTGTGATCTGTCCGGAATACAACTTTTTGAAATCAAGCTATCCGTATTAATCTGGGGCAACTATAAGTAGTAACGAGCTGTGGTAGTGCTACGTCTCAAGCGATGACAAGACTTATTCTCATCTTTGCTTGGTGGTGATGTCATCACGTCGCCGTTGTTGTGGGACAGGTCGAGGGGCAAAGGGCAAGAAACAGCTATGATAGATATTCGGCTCTGCCATCGCATCTATATCTCAATTCATCCATTTTTTATATGAAAATTGCTAGGTTTACCATGCCTCTTGTAATTTGGTAGCGGGCCTCGATTTACACGCATAGTGTCTGTAGATGGAGGATTGAGCGTGCCTTCATGAGGCAGAATGAGCTGAGGCCGCGCTGAGATGGGGCTTGACTGAGGTAGGGAGTCAGCTAAGTCAGTGCACTAACAGCCCTAATTGTAGCTAATAGCGTACCTACAGGCGACTTACTTACAGCGGCGCATTTACCTGAGTGTTACTACCAGTTTCATATGTAGCTTGTGCCGCGGGTTAGATATGTCTTAATTACTCAGTAGCTTTAACGGCATCGTCTCCCAGCAAGAACTAATGTATACTACTTTAGGTAGCCTTAGGCAGCAAATGATGCCAGCATACACTGGTCGCTCTGGCGTTCTGACCCCTGACTGATACATACTAAGTACTGAGTTAGGTATGTATGTAACTGATTAATCTTGTGAGTATGGTTTAAAGGAGGGTCAAACTTGTTCCAGTAAATAAGTGCATAGTTGCTTAACTATAAGAGAAAATTGTCACTTGGATGGTTGGTTATGACCAGTTTTGAGCAGTAGAAGTTACCTGGGCCGGGAATACGACAATAAGAACAAGGCATCATCACTGAACCAAAGACTGCCAGCCATTATTCATTGTGATTGGCATCTACCTTTTGGTTATGCTCTACCCCTTCTGACATCACTGACACTTAGCTTCTTAGCGGTAAGCTTCTTAGCGGTAATCAAAGCAATGACTACATTACTTAAGTCTCTCCCCCCTCGGAGTCAAGTTCAATAATTGCTCATTCAGAAGCTATCATTCCTTCCTGTGGTCACGAAGTCGCTCGTACAACGAGACGGACCTGAACAAGGCATTGGAACTTGTTGAACTGTTCGCATAAGACTGCGGCGGGAGGGAAATATACAGAGCTGTTCGAAGCCGCAGTCAATCGGCGCTTCAAAGAACCAGTTTTCGATGCTATCATCCTGACCGATGGACAGATATGGAATCAGGAAGGTTCATTTGACATAATCTGGAAGGCATCTATGAACGACGAATGCCGACTGTTCTCTCTGGGGATTGGCTCCGGCCTCTCAACTTTGCTTAATGAAGGCATTGCTATAGCTGGGAATGGACTGAGTTAGTTTGTCGCGGGAGGCGAGCAGATGAATATCAAAATGATACGACTGCTGAAGGGAGCGAAAACGCCGCAAATCAACGACTATAACTTAGAATCAAAGTTCAAGGACGACTGTGACGATTTCGAGATCATCGAGTTCATGAAGGCGGCATCCAAGGTCGAGGTCACAGTGTCACAAACGAAGAAGAGCGACAACGTACCGGAGGCGCCGATCTCTTTCTTCGACACCCAACATGATGCCGATTCAGAAGACAACGCGATGATGGCTTCCATTAAGAATGACGTCGACCGATTCGCTCTTTTATCTTTCAGTTCTCCAGTTTTACGGGCACCCTGTCGGATCCCTTCCCTTTACCCCTTTTGCGAATAACTGTGTACATTCTACTTGATCCTAGCACTCATCACAAGACACTCGAAGCCATCATACTTCGCGCAACTTGTTTAGAGGCCCTCTTGAGCTTAAAAATTCATTTGAGGATATTGGTAAGGGGGAAAACATTCACCAGCTGGCTGCGAAGAAGGCGGTGTCCGAGCTGGAGAAGAACGGTGGCTGGTTCGTTACTGCTACTGACAAGTCAGATGGTACTCTTATCAAGACAAGTACCATGGTTCTTAGAGATGGCAAAGTGTGAAGCGATTCGTTTCGGTGTGAAGTACCATATCGCTGGCAAGTGGTGCTCATTTGTGGCTGTGGAGGGGGATGTTGAGTATGAAGCTGTCGTCTTCGGTGCAAGGCCACAGCCTTCGTCATTCACACAAGCGCCATTACCAGCAATTGTACAAATGCGTTTCCGTCGATCCCCGTCTGGTCCTACTGGTCTTGTAAAAGAACTACGCTGCGGGATTGCCGCGGCGTTCACGTTTAGTATATCGGCGTATGGCTCGGCGAAGCCTACAAATAGAAGACGCTCTCTGTATGGTGTGATCCGGTTCGACCCAGTAAGCTCTGATCACGATCCTGAATTAACATCATTCCCCAGTGGTCGAAGCGATGGCGACACGATGCACGAATTGCTTCGGCTACCAAGATTCGACGGATCCTGGGAACGTGACCAGCCATTGTGGGACATATTAGGAATCGAGCCGTACCTGGATAGGCGAAATAACATCGATGCTTCAGCTTCAGCTATTGCGTTCGTGGAGAAGTATTCGGCACATGAGGCCGAATCTTGGGAGTTGATCATTGAAAAAGCGAGGACTGGCTTGGTCAGCGGTACGAGCTTGCTGTGGTCAAGAAGATTACTGGTGATGCTGAGCTCGTTGAATCAGCAAGGACTTAGACACGTTGGCTAATAGCTGTTATTTGAGGCTGCGTTTGTAAAGATTAGAGATCGATTAATGATGGTCTGTGGTATCATATGTCAGTTAGATATCCTCATCTGGAGTTAGGATTTGGCAATATAAATCAGCCACCGGTCTCAATGAGTTTGGTTTCTGAACTCCTGCAAGTTGCAAGTGCCCGTTGTATAGGTTGGACAGTCGATGCTTTCCATGGCTTTTGCCAAGACAGCCAGTGTTAAGGTACGATCCACCACAGATATGTTTTTCCACCAGTAATACTATTCCCAGAGGGTCGTTCGGTCTTGATCATCGCAAACGCATGTCCATAAAGTTATGCCACACTTCCATGTGATAAAAGCCCCTCGCCCTTCAAGTGATCCAACTTAAAGCTCACGTCTTCTTACTTACGGAGAATCCAAGATGTCCCTCAACGACCACCAAGCAGCTCTCGTCGCGTCGCTAGCAAAGGCAAGTCTAGTACCGGGGTCGGCAACGGGTCTCATCCCGGATAATTTTCACCCGACGACGAGACTCGACATCAGCTTCGGCGACAAGACCGTAGAACTAGGCACCTTTCTCCGCGCCAGTGAATGCAAGGAGGCACCAACGGTCGCATTTGCGGCCGAGCCTGATGCGACCGAGAACACCTCGTACAGCTTTATCTTGACGGACCCGGATGCGCCTACCCCGGACGAGCCGAAATTCGCCTTCGTGAGTAGTTCCCGGCGGTCTATAAACTTCCTGTTCCTGGCGGCTTTCCCAGCGGAAAGGCTTCATTGTTCACCAAGTACATGTTTTAGAGGCTTTGGGTGGCTTCCATAGCTCTTTTATATGATGCCCATCATGACAATTACTGACCCCGAGTGTTGAAGTGGCGGCACTGGGTCCTTTCGGGTTTACGGCCTCGGAATGCGGCGGACGCTGTCACCACGGCATCGGAACTGACAGCATATCTTGGACCTGGACCGAAAGATGAGTACGTTAATCAACTTAGTCTGTGCATGTAGGTAAAGCGTTGGTGTTCGGGTTCTAATGAGTGATGGGGCAGTTCGAAACCGCATAGGTACTTGTTCTTGCTGTATCGTGAGCCTGACGAGCTGAAGCTGGCGAAGGAAGAAGTTGGTGGGGAGGAGTTCGTCCAGAGGCGATCGTTTAAGCCAGCGGAATTCGCCGAGAGGCATGGGTTGCGGCTTGTTGGAGTTAATTGGATGTATTGTGCCGGGGATGGCTGGAAAGATTGTGACCAGTAAACGGTCACACAATTCGTCGGAACGATGACCACGTAAATAAACCCTTAACTTCATCAACTGTAGTCAGATCCTAAAGTAGGACCTTAATGAAACGGCACAGGAGAGATTTACTAGAAAATCACCAATTGATGACACCCATTCCAAACCCTTCCAAGATACAGTGGCCTCTAATAACTCGCTTATTCTATTTTTATAGCCCAGTGCCCCCTAGTTGCCAGGTATGCCAGTTATGTATGCCGTCGGCTATGGGCTAAGGATGATTTAGGTGCGTTTCATCAGCCACCGTCCAATCAGGCCCTAGAGAATTCCCCCGCGCCGTATTTTGGCAGTGTGCCGGGCTGTGCTAACGCATACAAAACACCGCCAACTGGCTTATTTTAGAAATTTCGAAGTGTGTTAGTCCTACCTGGGTATATTCAATCAATAAGTCCTATACTTAACTTACCTATTACTTTATACATCTCAGAGAACATCAATATACTACGTTATAGATCGAATAATATTTAATAGTCCGTCCGTCTCTGCGTTGCTCTTCTCGCTTATTTTTTGGTAGTGGTAATATCTCTCTACTTGTAGGTACACAGATCGAGTAATAGGTACCAGGCAACGCTGACAAGAGTCGGTTAGGATTAGGTTCGGGTTTAGCATAATTTCAAACAGGAAGGTGATTGGACAGCGAGCCTCGAGATTGAGTCACAACAGCCCTGCCAGATATCGTGCAGGGCTGGATGCTGTCGTTGCCGCATTGGCACATTGTCGCCTGTTGTAAGGCCTACTTTGATTGGACCATGACGTTACTTTACGGTTAGGCAAACATGGCGGTTGTCTGCCTGAAGGATAAGTACATGTTTGTATTAGCGAGATCAGCCCATGAAAGTGCAAAAACGAGTCCAGCCACGAAGGATGACTGTCATACTATGTTGCAACATCACAATCGGCACCATGCAGTATTCCTGCCCCAAGTTAGGTTCATCTTCCAAGTATAACCCCCATGGCACTTATATACCTCGGGGCCAGTATGTCTGTCTCGCAACGCTCTCATCTTCTCGCTTGTCTGACATTTCGTCTTCCCTCGCCCCGTCTCACGAACGTATCTATATAACAAATAGCAGCCCATGTCCCGCCTTTGACACCGACCGGTTACTCGGGTAACACTTAATCAACATCCACATTCACTTCAATCAACTACCCATATATCAAATTCAACCTCGAGCATTGAGCCAGGAATACATCATGTTGAACATCGCGGCCATCACGCTGAGAGCTTTTCTCGTGAGTGTGCTAGACCCTCGTTCATCAAGCTATATCATGATTATTGACAGACACAATTCCAGGTCATTTTCAGCGCCATCGTCTTGGGTCTCTCCGTGACGCTGGCCAAACAACAGGTTCTGGGAAGTCCCCCAGCAGAGACATCTTTTTTTAGCTTTGCTGGTGCCTTTGGGCTCGTTGCCTCTGCCATCGCAATCCTAGGTCTGATCATCGACAAGATACCTCGTGTGGGTGTTATTGCCTTTGACGTCCTATCATCAATATTCTATCTTGCAGGTGCCATCGTACGTCTTGACGAACTCCAATATTCCAATCATCGGCACCGACTAACGCTTTTTCTTTAGGCATTGACGATAGCGTTGAAGCCCGTACCCAGCTGTACCTCGTCCTCGGACCTTGCAAGAGGTCTGCGATACGAAAACAAGCTCCTTAATGGCGGCTGTAAAAAACAGAAAAATGATCTGATCTGTCCCAATGCTGGCACCGTGAAAACACCCGACGCATATACCTCGGGTCGCTGCCAAGAAGTGCAAGCAGACTATGTGTTTGGATATCTAGCCTTCGTCTTTGGCGCGGCGTCCGTTGTCGTTATGCTGCTTACTCACAGAAGAGGTGGAACTGGAACAACCACCGCAACATACGTTTAACTCCTAGCTCCCCCGTCTGCTTTCACATCAAGGCGAGCAGGGCAGAGGAGTGCATCTCAAGTCTGAAATAATGGAGGAAGTTTGACTCGGGCTCGACTATCCCTGATGGGCTTTAATGAATGAACATCTACTATGATAGAAATAACTGTGTAAACAGCAGCTAGTTATACCAATTGACTCACATGCGTAATGTCGATTGCTGCGTAACACATTTCATGGCCTAGCGCGAGATACAGAATACACTCAGGCTTAGGAGAGGCGATTTTGTGAGTGTTTGGACGCTTTCCAGCGACCCATTCACACGGAGGACAAAGGTTGTTTTACATGAATTCGATCAATAGTTTAGATTGACAGTTACTGTATACAGTGTATATACATATATATCACACCGAACTCGTCTAGCTGCTGCAACCACCAAGTCGGACGCTGCCGGCGTAGATTTCGTAGGTGTCGGCGTTGGCAGCCGCCTGAGCAGCCGAAAGCTGCTTGGCAGCAGTCTGGCCATAAGCGTAATCATCAGTGCCGTACTGCAGTAGTCAAGGTTAGTACCAGCACCGAAAATGAAGCCCATCGGAGGGTGACAGAAAACATAGCCACATACAAGGTGAGTGAATTCGTGGAGGATGGAACCACCCTTGTCGTAGTCATCGTCTGCGCAATCCGCAGCAAGCTCGGGAAAGCTATAGAAACCGTTGTTTGTGCAAGGCTACAAGCGACTCAGTTAGCATGAGGATAGGGGAGAAAAGTCGGCATGATTTCACTCACCACGACAACTTTGGCCGAAGGCACGGTGCTGTTAAGAAGCCCATGATTAGTAATCGGTATTCTGACCAAGAATCTGGAAGACTTCGGAGAGTATGCAGAGCGCTGAAGGCATTTCGATGAGTCGAGAAATACTTACTATAGGAGAGCGCTGCCGTCAGAGCAGCCGTTGTACACATCGGAGCAAGAGATAGTAGGCGAAGTAGTCTGGACGCCAACAACGTCTGTGTAGATGCTCTTAACCTTGGATTCCTCCGAGGTCGACTTGAACCATGTGGTGAAGTAGTAGAGTCCCGAAGAAGCTGCCGTGGCGGCCGCGCTGGACAGGGAGATGGCGTCGCTGACGGCCGTCTGCAAGGTCGAGGTCTGCGAGGTCGAGCAAGAGCTGTACTTGACGCTACGCTTCTGGATGCGAGAGTTGAAGGCGGGCTCACCGCGAGCGGTAAGATGCTCCCTACAATGGCGTTAAAATTTCACGCGTTCTTGTGATGACATAATTCAGCCTAAGTACGTACTCGGCGACCTTGCTCTGGTCGGGGGTGATCGTCATAGAGTTGGAGGTGGCCTCGCAGAACGACGTCTCCTTCAAGGACGTGGGGGCGGTGCTGCCCGTCACGTAGTGGAAGCCCTGCAAAGCAGCGACGTCGGCCGACTCAACACCGGCGAGTTTGTATGTCGTGGCGGCGTTGACCGAGCTGGTGACTGTCTCACCAGGCTGAATGGTCTGGAACATCTCAGAGGGAATGTTGACCCGTCGGTACTTGACGTAGCTTCCCTCGAATGGGAGAGCCTTGCCGGAGGCGTCGGTCACTACGACATCCTTGGTAGCATGATCAAGGAGGACAGTGTTGCCCTTGAAGACAGTGATGGGCTCCGTGGCGGTGTTGGTCACGACAACCTCAGCAACATGGCCAGTGGCGCCAGTGATTTCAACTGACAGAGGGCAAGCGGCCATAGCCGCGCCGGCGAGGGCGGCAACAGGGAGGATGTTCGAGATCATAGTGAACCTGATATAACCGTGAGCTTGTCTAGATGGCTGTCAAAGGATGATGCACCGCAAGAATCCAAAAGACCAAGGACGGGTCATGGACCCCCTTAAGTACTCCTCGGTCGTCCGTATTGAGACAATGGCACCCTAAGGATAAATGGCCCGTCCATTCACAGCATGCCTCTATTCCGACACATCTTGGCGCTCCCCCAATCTAGGGTCGTCCTGCCAAGCGCAGCGAGCGACAACGGGCGCTTCCGACGATGCAATGAGGAAGGAGATTCCAATTCACGTCGTTCGAGCAGCCAATCTTGGAGCTCAAAGTTGCAAGGCTACCAAACACCTATATTGACATTATGCGGTCCATGCCTGACATAGCAAGTCGCATTCTGAGATCGGCAACGCCAACCATACCATATCAGGCAGGTTTTCTTTGACACCATTACGAAGCCACGAGACACTTGCCAAAGCTTGACCTGGTCAAGCTTTCTTTGGGCTGTCTTGGATTCTTGGCTATTGTCTTGAGAAAGATTTGAGGCAGCAACCGACGAGCGAAGAACGGGTCGAAAACAATGCTATGGGCACGCACCTTTCAGGGTGATAGAAGCTGATGAGTCTCAAATATAGCTACTGTTTAGGTACCTATCTGCTATATTACTGATACCCCCGCAGTGCCCCAGCAATTCCAATATGCCTAGCGCTCCTATCCACCTTTCATGTATCGTGCCAAGAAAGATAGATCTAGGTCACAAATCTGCCGAGGTCGGCAGATACTACACCTTGTCAGCAGGCTTACAGATCAGGCCAAAATGAATGGGACACGGTCTTTGATTAAAGCACTTGGTCGGTGGGCTGGTCTAGATGGATGCTGCCGCAATTGTGGTCGCCGTGAGGCAGATAGGCAGGTAGAAAACAGTTGGCTAACTCCTTGATTACTGATAAGGAATTTACAATTCGAGTAGCAACGAAATTGTAAACAGGAGGACCACCCGCCCCAATAGGGTAATAGGTAGCCAATTATCTCCACACTTCACCGTTCGGAGCTTCTCGCCTATGTAATTGTGTCGATGATCGTCTCGGAAGGGTGGCCGGATCAGCATGTCTAGTGTACCGAAGAAAGCATATCAACATGTGTACATGAGTAGGTACACAATGAGTCTGGCGGAATGTGGCGATAATACAGGCCCGGGTCGGGTAGGGTGAGCATCGTATCTTGCTTCGCGTCAGCATAAGACTGGCCCATATACCTAATCTAGCATCCAGCAACAATGACTACCATACTGCCAAGCCGGTCCAAATCATCACGATAGGTAGGTCGCAAGTCAAAGCGCATGCGGCCAGTTGCAATCCATCGAACTGAGCACCAACTTTGCTGATATTATCTGACAGCTACCTATGTAGGCAGGAGACAGAATTGGAGAATTGCAAAGTCTTCGTATCTTTGTCGCAAGTCGCCTGTTTACCTTGTCCTCGTACGACAGATTCTCCAAGTCTCCCTCGTTGGATACCCTCCAGATTTCTAGGAAATCTACATTGGCCTATACACATATATATGTTGCGAATGATGTGCTGTGTGACGTGATATGAACCCAACCCACCTGTCTTTTTGTGTTGATATACCACTTGGGATTGAATAGCAGAGGTTTAATTGAATTTTCCCCCAAAGTCTACCAAATGGTTTATCGAAGAATTATGCCACCTATATTTCTATTAAATTATATTATATACTAGGTTGCCTGAGTAGGTATATTGTCAGTCGTCCCTGCATACTTGTATAATTCTGCGTTGTATTCCGTTTGTTAGTGTACAGAAATTCGGACGAGAGATGACCAGAGATAATGCACGAAATAGCCGCTTCGCGCTTTCTAAGTCGGTCGGCTCGCATGCTGTTGACCACACTGCAGCTCATACACGTGTACCGCTCTATTTAACAATATGCAGATTGCTACTTTTATTCCCTCCGTTCTACACAACCCTCTTAGGTAATCTTGCTGTTCGCCTTTCTAGCGGTGCTTGTTTCGCAAGCTTAGGTACTTGTATGCTGTTGAGTCAGAATGACGACACCAAATACCTACAGGTAGGTGCCTTTATATTTCAAGTAAAGGAACCTCCTTGAAGGTGTCCCGCAGGCACATAGAAGGGTTTCATATCATTTTAAACACATTAGTAAGTCAAGTACGTACATATGTACTTTATATATACTAGTTGACCCCCCCCAATTCCTAGTGAACTACCTAGACCTAACTTTTCAAGCTAATACTTACTTAAATGCTTACTTACTTCATAAGCAGGTCTCAGGTCCCAACACGTCTCCCTCTTGTACGGCGAACCTGGGGTCTGGAATATCAACCTCATGAATAAATGAGTAGTTAAGTACTTATGTGGACGCGGATTAAATAAGTAAGGACCGGCTACAGTACACATGCTCGCTGTACATATTGGTACAAACAGAAAGAGAGTGTCATGGCATGGAATTATTGTATAGGGAGCATCTTACGCTATAATAGGTTGGCAATAGAGCTCGGGCCACTGTATTCTAGGCTTGTTAGCCACCTACCTAGTACTTAGCGTAGTATCTACTGTAGGCCTACGGTTGGCCCAGGTAACATGAGGTTCTGACGTCAGTTGTTTGCAAAACACCAAACCGATAATATTCTGTTTCGATTGGCAGCTGACTCGCGATGACACTCAAGTTTAGTTGGTAGTCATCTATCCCCCGTCCTCTGTTTCGGTTAGATGGGTAATGAGCGACGTTAACAAGAGCTGTGCGAACTATCGTATTTGTACTGCACCGATACATTGATGTCATAAACCCCAATAAACCCCAATAAACCCCAATATGGCCGAATCGGCGAGCTTAACTGCGCCGCAGTTTCGTGCCTTGCTGGACATTTTGATCCATCATGAGACATACGCTGAGGTGCAAAGTTTTCAACGGCCAGATGCTATCGAGGCTTACGGGTGGCCCTTCGTTGATCGCGACAGCCAGGGCGGGCCATCCCGGCCGCATGACCTCTCATCGTCGCCACTGCTACAGCTTCTCCTCACAAGGCTGGTTCTAGGGGCACCGGCCGCTAGGGACCTATCGACCGACTTTTGGTCAGTCAAATTCAAGGGTATAATGAAGCAACTTGGAGACGCCAACCTTTCAGACAGCTATGAGAAAGGCACCCTTGGAACGAGAAAACGGCTGGCCACCGCGGCTTCGACGGTCCACGAGGCTGTAACTCGGGCACTTCTGTCAGGCGTTCCTTGTGATAACCTACCGGACCTGCACGGCAAATATAATAGAGAAAAGGCAGAAGATCTGATCAAAGCATGGCACGACTGCATTCGTCACCTGGTCTATGGGAATCTGATTGATGAAATATTCGATCAGCTCGCGCATACCGAAGATCTCGAGGCGCATTCTCCTGCGCTCGAGGGGGCTATAGAATATGCAGAGCTTCACATCGCTACTTTCCTCCACCAGGCTTTTATCCTCTCAGCAGAAGGCCCCTACTTACTTAAACTCATCGAAAATGTGCACAGGTTAGTACCTTACAGCATGATTGGGCAAACACTCCGAGTCGGCAACGCAGCGAGCATGATCAGTGCAATGAGCAGGCTGTTTCTGTCTAAAGTCAGCATGGGAGCCATCTCGAATTGGATTGGTTTAACCTCGAACGCCGCCGATGGAATGAATCTCAGTGAGCCACCCCCAACTTGTCACCCCTTCAATTATGGTCCTTACTAACTCTCTATACTTTAGTGCAGAGGTGAATTGAACTTCAAAGACCCTGTTAACTATGGATCTAACAGAACTCAGGATAATCTCGCTCGTTCTTGACTGGGATGCTTCGGATTTCCGCAAGGTTTCTGAGAAGATCAAGCTGAATAAAGAAAACATTTCTAATGAGTATATCGCAGCCATCGATAGGCATCTGGCGGCAGACCGAGCCCAGCGTGACTTGGTACGAAAGAAAAGCATAAAAGAACAGAAATCTATCATAGTTGCTATTTTCGAATCCGACCATCAGCAGCTTGTGAAATCTTTAACAGATCTACAACATAATTTATGTTTAGAATACTATGCAGCTAAGATTGCGACTAGGGATAGAGAGCTTATAGTAGAGGTTCTTTGCAACTCGAATCCCGATCTCACGACGGCTATCGTTTTAGAAGGCTTGGCCGCGCTCGACCCGATGATTCGAGTAGTCCACAAAAATGTAGACCTTCGAAGACACCTGAGCGCTATAGAGACTTTTCTGACAGATTTCATCAAAACTACGAAACCCAAAACACAGGAGAACAGCTCAGCGTCAACTCTACTTCCTGTACAAGATTTTGTGAGACTGCTTCAACGTCACCGTCGCCTACTATGGTCATATCTTTATGACTTTTGCAAAGGTTGTCCAGACTTGAGGGATACGTGGCGAGGGTGGATGAAAAAGTGCGTAGCTCAAGGTCCTTAGCTTCCACACAGGAAGCATTTTTTCTGGGCGTTCCTTCTGAACAATCTCTATTTGTCAATAATCTCTACATTTGATCTTTATCACTGACTTTCAATTTCTTGCAGTGCTATCAAACTCTTCCGGCGGCAGTCCAAAGCCGAACAAAATGAGAACAATGACATAAATGATATGGAATCAATGTTACAGGGCGCTTTCGGTAAGCTCACTGACGCCCAGAGGAATGCTGTTCGCGAGAATATCGACGCCCATTCTCAACATCTCACACTTCTGGGAGAGCTATCAAAGAAGAAAATGCAAAATATAATCGACGCCGTACATGGAAGAAATGGAGCTAATCCAGAGAATATATCGGGACCTGGTATATTCGCATCACGATGGCAGGCTCTTCTCGACGAGACATTGATAACCCCGTTGGCACCTAATGGACCTCTGCGCCAGGGGAAGGATGTTAAAGGCATTAGAGCGGCGAGGAAACTAGACGACAAGAGTAGTCTCGATCCATTAGGCACTAATACAGCCATTCCAGAACGGAATGAAAACACTGGCCCCGTACCACCTGACCTTTCCTCCGTAATGGAAACACTCGGGCCGGAGTTCAAAATAATAGTCGCCAACATATCACGGAGTGGGCTACCACAAGCATGAATTTAATGTTAGATATATTTTAGTGGCAGTGTATCTTCATTGATCACAGTATTTATCATCTTTGTCTAAAATAAAAACTCCCAGAAGCTAAAAAAACTCCCGTCGATAGCCAGCCCTCCGGAACCTCCCATTATGCCTCGACGCTGGAGTTGACGATGTGTGTATAGATCCGATGAATTAGAAGGGGAAAGAGAAAATGATGCCGTTCTGATTCTTCAGGACGTTAGCATAGACGCAAACTTACCGGGCTGTTTTGCACTTACTAGACGCCGAGTCCACCGGTAACCCCGGTGAGCGAGCTGAGCGGATCTGAGGATTTGGGCTTGGTGCCGTTCGTTTTGGCACCGTTCCCATTTATAGTAGTGGGAATGTGTGACGAAACTTGCGAAAGAATCCCAGTGAGCGGCGCCGTGAGTGAGCCGAGCTGCCTCGATGACATCTCCGCAACAGGTACTATAACAGTCAGAGTCAGTTTTTATGTTTTTAACAAGGGACGACTTTTGAAACTATTCTCAAAAGATTGGCCTAGTTCAAAGCTAAGGAAGCTTTCGCTTGGAATAGTGGAAACCAAGCGAAACCACGATCATGGAATGGTGGGAAAGGTACTAACTGGCGATGCTGGTGGCAGCCAGGATGGCGACGAGGGAGACAATGACGGACTGCATGGTTTCTAAGAAATAATCTTCGATATTAGGAGTCTGGGTAGGGGACGCGATGTACAAGCTACAAGATATGAAAATGAATGACTTGGGGATGAAGGATTCGTTACCAATGGCTAGAAACCGGCGCTTATTTATATGCGACTCGCATGCTTGATCATTCTTTTCATGAAAATATTGACCCCTTAGCTCTTTGACTCAAACTGGATTGGCCTATGCCACGGTAAGTATGTCTTGCAACTAGTCTCAATAACCTCGAAATATTGTGTTTCGGAACCCAACTTGGAAGCCGATCAATCGGCCCATGGAATGCAGGGAGCTCTCATCACAGAAGCATCACAAACCAGTCGCGTCGTCGTTACATTCGCGAACTAACAGCTCCGAGACCAATGTCAACACCACACTGGTATGGATCGGCGCATCTATTTATTCCCGAGTTTTGGAACGTCGTTACGTTTCCTTTTCAAGGCTGAACTTTATACATAGGTATTCATCAATGCGGTTTCTTTTTCTTACATTGTGTTGATTCTACCTAATTACGTGGCCCTCCCTTCTCTTCGTGCACACACTGTACCCAAACCTAAGACATGATTTGAAGTTTCATAGAGAGGCTCTGACCCTGACATACAGCCGGTTTCCCCGTCTCATTCTTGCGACCTCAACATTGGATCACCGCGCCTTGTTGCAGCCTCTCAACCTGAGTAGATGTTATAAGAGACTAGCGTATCGGAAATTGAGGGAGAATATCTTCAGGGTGTAAACAACAGGTCTTCATCTTAGAGTTATTTTCTCAACATCACTACGGTGTTTCACCTATGGATTCCATTACGACATTCACAATCCCCGGCAATATACAAGATAGTTCAATATCACCCCATTAGGATGCGCGTCTTCAACAGTGACACTTAGCGTATAGATAATGTTATGGAGTTGCAGCTTGAAATGACTACGAAATTCCAAGGGTACGAACTCATTCGATACTCTTTGGTCTGCTTGATAATCGTAACCCTTTCAGCGCAGCTTGTTAAACAGGACGTATTGCCTCTACATCTTCATAGCTCAAGATTGAATGGAGTTTACTAGGCTCGTGTTGCTACAAGTGCGCCATCGCCCCTACAGTATGATATTATGGACTCGAATTTGGGTTGAACCAGCTCTACTTAAGTAAAGCTGTTGGACATCTACCACATACTACTAGCCTAAGTTATATTCAGTCTTGATGATCTCGTCCTATCATTAGTCTTACAATCAAAAGTCGCTACTTTCTATCCTTGGATAAGTATCGTCACACCAATACTACAGATTCCCATACTTCTCTCATATACGACGATTGGTGAAACCTGTCTAATGCAATACTAGTTGTACCCGATTTTCCAACCCGCGTCGTAAAAGCAGGATGTAAATAGATACCAGTAATTAGCTAAGGCACGGTATTTGTCCTTCGGATTTGGAATTAGGCACTTGACCATATTCATTAGTCCGAATTGAAAATATTCTCTAAAACAAAAACTGGCACGGATTATTCGAACTCCAATGATGTAATGTGGCTGTGCAGAAAATGACTTGCAGGGGTCTCGGCAAGATCCCGTTAATCCACGCAAGCCTCAACCTAGTCAATCCTCACCAAACGGTATCGCGATTCCGAAATGATCTGGAAAAACAATGCCGCCAGGCCGCGATGACGGAGCCCGCTTAGACCAGCAAAATCACTTATACAGAGGCGTTCTGCCAGTCGTACCACCTGACGGTACGCTCGAGAAGCCGTCGAGAAACAATGCCGCGACCGCCGCGTCAGCCGCTGGTGTTCGCGCGCTGAGCGCTCAGGCTATCGCTTTTTATTTTCGGGCTCCCGTGAAAGCCTTCTTTCGCACGCGGGTTGACTATCTAGCCTATGCTAGAAACGTACACCAAGCTCAAACCGAGCTACTCGCACAGGCTATCGCCAAAGACCACAGTTAGTCCCCTAACCCCACCTCCTTTTTTTCTTTTGGCAAGTTTGCGGACTTATTGCTTATGCGTGCTACCCGAGACATCGCTTGCTTTCTTACTCTTTCACGGTAATCACTAACTCTAGCGGTTGAAAGCATCGTCCAGGCTTGGTCTTGTGCTCAAACAAGCCTGGCAATGGGCCCGTGGAACAACCCCGGGCTTGCTCACGACGGTGATCCGGCAGCAGGGCTGGGGTGTCGTGCCGCAACAGATCTTGCCGCCCCTGATCGCCAATGTTGGAGTCGGCGCTCTTCTCTACACCAGTTACTTGCAAGTGCTTGGGGCGCTTCATGAGGAGAGTTCAAGGTCAGCTCGACGAGTATTTCCACCACCAGATCCCATTCATACCTTCACTGCGGGTTTCTTGGCTGGAAGTATACAGAGTCTAGTTGCTGCTCCACTGGACGCTATACAGGCTAGATACGATCACCGGGACCTGGTTCAAGGAAATGGTGGCAAACCTCGAAGCATATGGTCATTCTCTGCCGACAAGTTGCGCGAAATCGGGGTACGAGGTGTATTTGCTGGCTGGGGCTTGTCATTCATGAAAGATAGCTTCGGCAGCGCTATCTTCTTTAGTACATTTGAATATGTGAAAGCGCAAGGCTACTACAAGTTTATCACATGGTACTACAGCGGACTGAATCAAGATATGGTCCACATCCTTGCGCGAAAACGTCCCACCTCTCAAGACGAGAATAAGCCAGTTATCATCCGGCCTCACTACGCCATTGAGCCTATGTTTTTGCTGCTCGCTGGTATCGGAGCATCATTTGCCCAGCAGATTCTCCTCCATCCCCTGACCTACGTCCAGGTCAAGCACTGGGACAATCTGGAAGAACTTGATGCAAAAGCGCAGAAGGCAAAAGTAACCAGTCCTGACAAGCCGAGGCGGAGATGGAGGATGCTGAGGGCATACTACCACGCATATCAAGAGACCTGGGCGCAGTGCACTTCAGAAGCTGCATTAGAACACAAGGGAACCGTACGGTGGCTCTACCGGGGGTTCTGGTGGACCACAATCCGACAGGTCCCGAGCACTAGTGCTGGTCTTATCATTTTTGAGCTAGTCCGTCGGAAATATGGTGCTCACGACGAACCTGTTCGCGTCGCAAGGGATAACTACGAAATTCTGCTTGACTGACCGCAGCGCGATAGTTTCAAAGGGGCGCCTAGATTTGGGACAAACCCTTATTGGGGAATTGCTTTGTAGACACTGCATGATTTCATGATGAAGATCTCGTGTAAATAGACTAGACATATCGCTGTATATAGTACACAGACCCCAATCCAGCCAGCATTCGCTTCTCTTTACTGTACCCTGTCTTCGGAACGAATGAATTTACTAATACTTGCTAGCACTGCGAATGTATGGTTCTAGAGGAAGAACCTGGCTCTCTGCCGTAACGCCCTTGTAGAGCCGATCCCACTGCGGACGGTGGGCGTGCGGAGTCTCCCACGCGTTTTCGGGGTCACGCAACCAGAGACGTAATAAATGCCGCCTATGAATTGGGAATTATTAGCATTAAGTGAAATGGGCAGGATTGCAGTTTAGTAAGCATACCGCTTCTCAAGCGTGTCTGTGAAACCATCCCGCGCATGGAAAATCGCCAAATTATTGATGTATTGCATATCGCCCTTCTGGAAGTCGGTGTTCACGCAGAACTTCTCGCCGAGGTAATGCAGCGTATCGAGAGCTTCTGCCTGTGCCTCGGTGATTGGCGGAATGGCTGGGTTGCGAGGGAGTGCCCCGAACCCGACGAATGTGCGGCGAGCATATTGCAGAGCAATTCTCTCGGGGTTTGAATCCGTTGCCTGGAAATGGTACAATAACGGCCGTTCAATGTATAGTTGGTCGGCTTTCCCAAATCTACGGATTCGTGGAAACATCTATGTCAGCTTCCCATCATATACATTCTTCTTCAAGCGGATATGGGTCGACTTACGTATCCACTGGCCAGTTTTCCGAAAGAGTGTGAATGAGGTCAGGCCGAGTGGCTGCTATCTCATTGTACACTCGCCACGTGCTTGCAAGCTTGCTCGCCCCCCCTAAGGCGGATGTCTCGAGCGCGAACAGTGATATGATATCACCGCTGTCTGTGTGAAAGACCTGCTTGTCTGTGGTATATGCTGGGCTGCCGATTGCACTGCTGCCGTGTGACCAAGTCAGATCCTTGATATGTGTCACTGTGACATCGGCATCCTCGCCGTTGAACTTGTGGTCCTGTCGCCCACGAATCGACGCCACGTGCGCCGACACTCCGGCGTATATGATGATGTTCTCCTCACGCGTATACTTATCTACTTGGAGTCCACGCAGTACGAAGAAGCCGTGCCCTTCATGCAGCTCCGTTGACAACCGGCGGAGCTCTGCGTGCAAAGTTGGCAGTGGGAAGGTCTCCTGGTCAACCGCGCCGAGAGGCTTGTCGAGTCCTAATCAGTAGATTTAATGATTTATTCGACTAATCCAGAAGTGTCCGATGCTTCCACATACCTTTGAAGTGAGCTACGGCCTGGTCAATCTCAGCCAGATGCTCAGGGCGGAAAACAAATGTCCAGTTATAGCTATTCGCTACCGTCTCACCCTCCCAGACTAGATTTCCGGAAAGCTTCTCCGGAAAGCCCTCGGGTACGGATTTTGGCAGATTGCCCTCTTGCAGCTTACGTGCGACGCGGGCCTGGTATTTCTCAGGGTCTGGATGATACGAAATATCTGGCTGAACCGGTCGCACCGGAGCCTCTAAGACGGTGGTTGTGACAGTCGCTGTAGACATATTGCATGTATTTCTCTCTAATTATTTTTCTTGTACGCTTTGTTGATGCTTTGTGACGGTTTTTGCTCAGCCAGGTAGGGAGCTGTTGCATTACAAGTCAGTCGATGAGACCCCGCAATGTTCAATCATGATTGCGTGATCCGGTATCGGGTAATTGGCTTCTTGTATTTGATAATAACAGTATAGATATAGAAAAAGGGGGTAATCGACAGACGTCACATGCTGAGATGTATTATGGGTGATACCGACCGAGGACGACGGCAGACTAGAGAGAGACCTATCAATATACACTGAGATCCGCGCTGCTGCAAATACATGAAGATATTAAAAACACCGATATAGTTGGTCACTTAGGTGTTACGAAGGGTGCACTTCGGGATTGAGCATTGAACACAAGCATACCTGTGTATACTTGTCTAGGTCGACGATGCCGGGGGTGAGGGAACGATCGGAAGTGATTGACTTCACAGAATTACCCATCCAGGTCGTCGTAAGTTTACGAGAAGATTTTATCTATATGGAAAAGAAGAAGAAGAAAAAGAAGAAAAACCATCCAATACCATTATGATGTAGAAAATAAACGAAATTTGAGATTTGTCGATGAAGAAAACAACAAGCAAAGACCCCTAGAAGATCTTCGGAAATTAAATACCCCCTGAAAGAGACTCAAGTCTGGCCGCGGCACAAGTTAACAGAATTCGCTCTTGTGTTGCCAATACGTTTTTAGAGTACAGCCTGGCGAAGATACCGGTTGCAGTCTGGGAAAGAGATTTGGGCTTTTCTGGACGAGCCGAGTGGCGTGGTCCTTTTGTTCCTGGAGGGCCTCTGTGAGCTCTTTCAAAAGAGCTCTATCTTCAAGGTTGTCATTACTCGTTCTTGCAGCCCAATGGTCTTTCCACGTAGGTCTTGCATGACAGTAGCTCATAACACGAGACCCAAACTTACCTTTCCGAACTCTGCGACGTGCACTCAACATATTGTGAAACTCAGCTGCGATGTCTTTTGAATGGTCTGTGTCTTGCATCTCATATTTCAGGTGCCTGCTAGTTGGAGAAAGCTCGAGAAACTGAAACTTGTCACTGTCTTCCGTGGCCGTTGAGCACGGACTATTCAGCGCTTGATGAACTGCGACACCTACCTCCGGAATTTTGAGCTTGGGAAGCCTTCGTCTATGAAAGAGGGATTTCGTTGACGATGATGATGATAAGCTGGATGAGCGCGACACTTGACCCTTTTCATTTTCCTTCTTGTTAGATTTGAACGCGTTAGTTGTTATCTTGTTCAAACGACTTGCAGTGGCAACAGCAGTCTTTTTGCTGGCGGACACCGCTGTTTTCACTACTGGCCCCGTTTTCTCGATAGCTCCTTTGCTACGATCGAGGCCTAAAGATAGACCTTTGCGTGCCGTATCTAGAACGGACCTCTTACTTTTCGACGAAGCTTGGACTGAGCTCACCGAGATGGGAGTCGTAGGTGGAACCTGGCCTGAACGTTGAAGTTGCTCTCGAGCAATTGGGTGTACTCTCACATGTGAAGTTTTCTGTTCCTCATTCAGGAGGTGATGGAAGGCATCGGCAGGTGCCACTATGAGAGTAGGCGTAGGAGTGTAGCCTGTAGGCGCCTTGGGGCGAGGGGGTGGTATTTGACCTCTGTTAGAGGCGCGGTTAGGTTCCATCGTCGCTTCGATAAGACGAGGATGAAGAGAGACAGAGAGACGAACAGTTACTTCTGTTTCCTCTTCGAAGAGTTATTCTTTAAAATGTGAGCGTTGCTAATATAGAGAAGGTCAACGTACCTGATGGCATATTCTTACTGATGGAACGTCCTTTTACAAGAAATCAATTCGACTTTGTTGAGCCTGTGTGCACTTTTATCGTTTAATTTCCATTGTTCCTGGCCAACTGAACCTGAGACAGTGTAAACAACAAGGCCCTATCTCATGAGTCCTGTACATCCTTTGTGCACGGCTTACAGACACAATAATTTCATTGACATCTATCAACTTCTTTGTTGTGAACGGGCATGTATCTATCTCTTAAAAGCCACTAAGCTGGGCATTAACCTTATTGTTAAGCCACCTTTGCATGATCAGCAACAACCTCTTTAGAAATAAAAATTACTTCAAAGGGATCGATAAAGACACGATTTATGCTTTATGAGAGGCATAGGTCACATATGGGTGAGCTGGCTTGAGTAAGTCGGAATATGCGGCTACGAAATAACCCTTTGAAACTGTGCAGTATCACGAAATCCAGTTGCTGGCGAATGGTATCACAACCTGCAACAGTCTCAGAGTAGATGAGGCTCCACCGTGGCCTAGTCAGATCACTAGCCTACCTAGGTAGGTAGATTGAGACCGCCTGAAGGCTATTGATGCTACGTTTATCGAATAGCCTCAGAGAGTATCGTTGTCGTTGCCGTCTTCGTTCATGTCTGAAAGGTTCACTGCGCCTCTGTGTCTTTTGGTTAAGCGAACTCAGTAGAAGAAACTACTTACGCCGACTTACTCTCCTGCACAGCCACTCTACTTCAGTCCAGGTGGCAAGATGGCGCGACCTTTGGCGAATACCAGTAAGCCGAGCGCAAAAAGTAGCATTCTCGATGTTCTTCCTCTTGAACTCCGTCTTAAGATCTATGAATACTTCTTCGCAGACCTCATTAGTGAGCTATCCGATAATCTCTTCGGCGTCTTCTCGCTCTATGAATATTTATACGACTATACACAGCCAAGTCTTGAGAGCCATGTCGGGAAAACCGGCCTCACTGCGTTGCTCTATACCTGCAAACAGATACACAACGAGGCCATCCAGGTACTGTGCAACGAAGCTGAATTTGTCCTCGATATCATGGGGGATGATGATGGCAATGATGAAGAGCGAGGAGATATCCGATTTTCTGATGGTAACCGGTGTAAGTGGTCCTTTGACCCGTCGTTCCATGCTAGTCCCTGCCACTGCCCCTTTGCTGATTGTAGCTTTGGGGTGATTCAAACATCTACCTGTTGCCACATTGGGAGTATGATTATTAATTCTGGAACTAGTATTAGAGTTCGTCAAAAACCTCAAGGTCAATCTAGAGCCTCTGTCTGATGAGACGAATGATCGTTTCGTAAATCGGATTCATCGCTTCTTAGAGATGATCGATTATGGTGCGAAGCTTCGATCCCTTAAGATCAGAATCTCAACCCCAAAACTCTCAGAAGCACGGTCGCTGGATCAGATCTTGTCGGCCCTGTCGAAAATACGGACAGCCGGAAATCGTATTGAAGTGTATCTTGGCGAGGTGGAGGAGGAACTGCTGGGTGCTGAGGGCCTCAGTCTTTTCATTAAACAGATCAATGGGTGGGTTTAGCCGCCGTCTCCTTCAGCAGTTCTATTCAGAAGAATCGCTGACGCAATTAGTATTGATATGGGCCGTGGTCATCACCCACTGGAACCTAGTCATTATGACGGCGAAGAAGATGGCATCAGTGAAGCAGAGTGAAATGAGACGAGCTCAGAAACTGCTCCGTCAATACCGTAAGCCCGCTATTCTTACAAAAAAGCCGCCAGGTGACATTTGCCAATAATATGGAAGCACCCAGTACCATCCCGGTTTCAAAATAACAATCTTCCTCCACTTGACTAGTAAGAGGTACCTTGAGGGATACTGTGAGCAGAAACTGTGGGCATAGCTTCAACCTGCGAGGGTTTGGCTCGAACTTTGGTTCAATGGATGCCGTAGTGGTCTGATCAGTGTACCTCCTACGCTGAATTTGAACACCCCCAGGCTTCCTACCAAACAGGTACTTCCAGCTAGGTAGTGCTATGCATCTGTCCTATGTCGTCGGAGGGATGCCAGGTCCGATAGCAATAATCGATTCCTACCTTATAATGGCGCAATTCAAGTGCTCATCTCTTCACCCCTATTCATGACTTTATATTACGCTTTTGTTACGGAATAGCATCGGTAGGAGTAGTCAGCAGTGAGCTACATATTCTGATGCTAAAATGGCGACTCGCTGCTGACACGGCACCCAATGGCGCCTGGGGTCGCCATCGCACGCGATAGTGTCGCATTTCCGAATGACTGGCACGTAGCAACAACCCTTGGCATTCTGGGGAAGCAGGCGAATGCAAGCTTAGTATGATCAAATTCCATCACGTGCTGATCCTAGTTGGTAACGAAAAAACTCCTAAGACTACTCCCTAGCCCTACAAGCCGATTGGCTGGGGCGGCTGTCGGGATTGCACAAGCTGTGGCTAGACGTGCTGGGGTATACCGCTTAGGTAAAAGGATCTAGAATTTGACAAACTATGATTTAGAACTACGACCAATACCTTACCTACCTTACCTACCTTACCTACTCGCCTACTAATACCACAATACAACATCACCTAATGATGAACTGTTATCTGACTCACGCCGATTATTATTTGTTATTTCTTATAAAGCATGCAGACAAAGGAAAAAGACAGTAAACTTCCACATGGCATTAGGTAGGCGAGGGAGGGGCTTACGATGCAACAGTCCAAACACTACCGGCCCTACATCCTAGCAAGTTATGTAAGATAGGCGTAGGTGTAGGTATGTACCTAAAAAAGTACCTAAAAGAAATGATTTGTTCTGTATAAGCTACTGCATATTTAGCACCTACCCCGCGACTCTGGTGCCCTCGGTGCCTTACAACTCAACCGAACTTCCAATATTAATCTACACTAAGGAGGGACCTGTCAGGAGCTAGCGTCAGTGGCAAAAGCGGCTTAGCGCCCGGCCGGGACAGCGATGGAGCCTGCCCCGACAGCCGTGGTGGGGCAGACCGTGCAGCGGGAGAGGGATCTCGGTCGAAACAACACAGCGATGTCGCAATTCTCGCCCCAAAGCAGCTCAACCCGACCAATCTCGCAATTCTCCTTCCTTTTGCTCTCTTTCCTGTACAGTGGTCCGTATGCCGTGCGGCCTGTCTAGCAGTCCAGCAGACGAGCCTGTCGAACGTTTCGAGCCATCCTCTTTTTTTTCGGTAGATTGCCACAAAGGTTCGCATCGCTAGCTCGCCCAATCGCCGGGAGAGTCACCTTTGCGGCTCGGCTGAAGAGATCTCGGGCAGGGATGTTTTAAGAGGCAAACGGGCCCCGGGGTCGTCTCAGTTCGAGCATACATATACCAATAGTGTACACTGCACTACACTGCACTGCACTGCCTATTACAATTACAACTGCCCTAACTGTCTACTGCTCCATAGATAGCAGTACACACTACTACTACTACAGATTACAGTCTCGTCTTACACGTGTACACCCGGACGGCCAGGAATAGCACGCAGCACGCCATCTGGCTATCTTTGACCGTCACACCGTCTCTTCACCTCCCGTTCTTTTTCAAATGCCATAATTCTCGCGCCGCATTCTTCACGCCTCTCGTTCCGGCCTCTCGGATTCTGATTCATCGCTATCTTGTGTGTGCATGCCGTCGAAAATGGAAAGCTTGCTGTCTCTGCCCACAACGTATCCTTTGACGCCCTTGCCGTGGCACGCCAGCCCTGCCCAGCTCTCAGAAGAAGACGCCTTTATGCACTTGAACCAGAAACCACCCGTTTCAGCTATGGGACGCGCACAGACGCCGCCACTTTCGCCCAAACCAACCGAAACTTCAAACATGAAGCCGTCTAGAGAGAACTGCGATAGGAGGCGGCCCGGAGAGGAGGATGCCTCCCGCTTGCCCAACATCTCGCAACAGTCCATGAGCCAATCAGTGACGCCTTTCCTGCGGGAGCATATTCCCAGCATGTACGCTCCTATAGGAAAACCGGACCTCCCATCCATGATGAACTTAAAGAACAAAGATCCCAACAGCAAATACTGTTATAGACATCGCCCCGATTCTAAGTGTCGCCGGGCTGCCGACGAATCTAAAATGGCGCTTATCCAGAGAGTAAGTTCTCTCTGTCGGATCTGATCGGTTGGTGATGACGTGGACGTGAAATCGCTAATCAAACATGACAGGATCTTGAAACGCTCTCAGCAGGTGACCGTCAAGCGATCACTAACGTATGGTCGTTGTTTTCCGCGGCTCCAACAAAACAACGAGAGTTGATGTTGCAGGGCATCATTACCCAATGTTGTTTCCCCCAGCTTTCCACAGTCTCACGGGAAGTACATGAGCAACTCAAAATTGACTTTCTATCCGCACTGCCGACAGAATTGTCTCTGAAGATCCTGTGCTACCTTGACTGCTCTTCCCTATGCAAAGCGGCCCAGGTCAGTCGGAGATGGAATGGTTTATCTGGAGACGACGTTGTCTGGCACCGCATGTGCGAGCAACACATAGGGCGAAAATGCGAAAAGTGCCAATGGGGCTTGCCTAGGCTAGAGAAGAAGCGGCTCAGAGAATGGAAACCACAACTTCAGCACACGCTACCCCCTCCACGGGTCACAATTGTTGACGACGACTTGCCTCCGGTTTCCACTGCTACGAAGCGTGCCGCAGAACCTAGTGAGGACGAAGGACTTGCCAAGCGCCGCTGTGTCAAGGAGAACAGCACCGACGACTTGGAACCAACACCGACGAACAAGTTCCGACCATGGAAAGATGTCTACCGAGATCGTTTCAAAGTTGGGTCTAACTGGCAGAAAGGCCGATGTACGATCAAAACCTTCAGTGGCCATGCGAATGGGGTCACATGCCTTCAATTTGACGATAACATGCTTGCCACTGGCTCTTACGACGCCACTATCAAAATCTGGAATATCGAGAAAGGCGAAGTCGAGCGAACCTTGGAAGGTCATACGTCGGGTATTCGAGCTCTGCAATTCGACGACCGTATGCTTGTCAGTGGCAGCCTAGATGGTACAGTCAAAATATGGAATTGGCGGACCGGCGCCTGCATCAATACGCTTAACCACCAAGGCGGTGTCATTACAGTGCACATGGAAGGTGACTACCTTGCATCTGGATCCATGGACAGATCCATCAAGATATTCAACTTCAAGACACAGCAATCATTTTCCTTGCGTGGCCACACTGACTGGGTAAATCAAGTTCGGTTAGATGTAACATCTCGTACGCTTTTATCGGGATCGGATGATTGCACTGTCAAGATGTGGGATCTGGATTCTAAAACATGTATTAAGACGTATGAGGGACATATCGGACAAGTTCAACAAGTCTTGGCTATGCCCGATGATTTCGAATTCGAGGACGAAAGTGCTCGCGAAGCAGATGCTTCCTCTGCGGCTAGTAACCGTAGCGTAACGCCTGTCACGTCGCCAAGTCCACACAACTCGAGCTGCCAAGCAGAGGAACGGGCGGCGTATGGGCCAATATTCATGAATGATCCGGAGCGCCCTTTACCCCCTCGCTACATGCTAACAGGATCCTTGGACGCAACATTGAGACTGTGGGATACGGCTACCGGAAAAAGTCCTCGTTGTTTCTGGGGACATGTCGAGGGGGTTTGGGGTCTTGCAGTAGACACGCTGCGTTACGTCTCTGGGGCTAACGATGCAACTGGTAAGCTTAACATCTATACCTTGATGTGCGGTTTTGAGCGTTTACTGACCATCGACAGTGAAAGTTTGGGAGCCACGGACCGGCAAGTGTGAACGCACTTTCACTGGACATAGTGGACCTGTCACTTGCGTCGGCCTTAGCGATAGCCGTTTCGCGAGCGGCGGTGAGGACGGAGAAGTTCGCATGTACAGCTTCGAGGGCGAGCCAGGAGAATGCCTTGCGAGGGGCACACCGTCCTGAATGCCCTTAATAGAAGTATTCGTCTTTTTTGGTTCAAGGCTAGTCAGTTGACTGGCCATTTTGTTCGATTTCGCGGATTCATGTCTTTCCAGCGCGCCATATATACCCCTTCCTTTCAAATCGGCGAACCACAAAAGGATACACCAAAAGGTCACGGCGCATTTATATTTACGATGGGCATAGCTTCAGCTAGGACAGGTACTAGCATTTGGTCGAGGCTTAGGCGTTTAATAAGCCGCATGCCATTGCTACTCAGTAATGGCCGTGATTTAATCCATTGAATAAAAATTACTTTGAAAATACTGTGATCGTTTTCCCCATTAAGCGTAAGGGTACTGAATACCTACTTAGGCACCTAGAGTAGCGCGATATGTCTGTGCAAAGCTTCTTCCATACCAGCTGACTCGTTCAGAGTACCAAATGCATGTGATAGTACTCACACGGGTGTGCGTCATCCTGGCAGAGAAGGGGTACTCCTGGAATCGGAGATTCGAGGACCGGGTAAGTCTATTGGTATGATGGTGGCTGAGGGACTTCTATCTTATCTATCGACCTGCTGTCGTCTAGGAATTCAACCTCGGATATTGTTTTATTCACGAACGGAGTTGGAAAGTGGATACAGTCCGCCTACATACCCCAAGTTGTGACTTAGCCATGTGTAGCTAGGTAGCTGAACTTCAGCCCGCCCCCGCAAAGTCACAAGCTCGGCTTTCTGTCGGTTAAGCCTCCACGAGCTAGACTCGTTTAGCACAACCGCAACGACGTCACCGGCTATCAATCGAAACCACAGGGTACGGCCTTGCGGCTTGTAACGCTATGACAATAAATCGCGATGATGATTGCCCTAGAGAACGAGATGACCATAATGGAGAGTGTGATCAAGCGCTGGCTTATTGGAGGAAATCAATTGAATATTGACGGCCCAGAGAGGGAGAAAGAGGGAGGAGAAAAAAGAAAAGAATAGAGAGAAGAAAGGGGTGATGTCAATTCCAGAGCTCCGGTTCGCCGAGCACAGGCCCGGTCACTTCCGACCACCCGTGCCAGCTATCACGTCCCAAGCCTTTGCTTTAGGACTACCGGGATATTCCAAGAATCTTGGACAAGCGGCAATGACAGTCAATTGGTATGGATATACCAATAGTAACTAGACTGGCAGCCAGAACACCTCGGTGCTAAGCCTAGAAAGGGCAGGGATCGTTTCTCGCAACCCTTTGTTCCTCAAAACGCGTGGGCATTGTTCTCGACCAAGACCACATGAATCTTCTTCTCCACCATCCATCTACTATGTACAGACTATCTCGGCAAACCAGTACCTTGATCCCGTTCTTTGTTCCTCGCAGCCCTCCTGTCTTTGTCCCCACCACGCATGAAGCCGCGGAACTATGGGCTCCTCTAGTAGTAAGATTTCTGACCCGGCACGTGGAGGAGGTGGGTTCGCGTGTGACTGAAGCTCGTCTAGACGCCCTTGGCGTAGATATGTTTCCGTAGGACCTTTAGCTTCCTTTGCTATATAGATCTGCTGTCCCTTGGAATGAGGTAGCTCCTCCCCGTGTGGCTTGCTCTTTTGTTGTCGAATGTCCTTCCACCCCTCTCTATCTCCCTGCTACCCCGAACAACGCCTTTGTCCTCGAAGCCTTCCACTCCCTCCCTAGTCTCTTAGTAATCATCAGAGAAGAAGGTCGGAGCGTTCATTTTCCCTACAGAATCTGCCGAGCTCGTCGTGGGTCGGAAATCTTCACAGAGCAGTTCTTTATCCTCGGCTTGGCTGCCGCGTGGCACGTTCGCCGTGTGACCTGATTAGACAAATCTGACGTAGCGAATTGTTGAAAACAAGGTTCAAACGAGGCTTGTTGGCATTTGGTGATTCAGACGTAGTCTACGAGCTATACATATATACCCGGCGAAAGACGAAAAAAGAAGACAAAAGTGCGGTAACTCCCGCTGGGTGGAATTCAGGTACACGGCTCAGGAAAGGGCGGAAGCCCAGGTTTTTTTTTTAGCTCTTTGGATTCACGATGGCGACCAAAGTTAGTGGGAAAGATGGCAAGCAGCCGCCGTCCGCGGCAACAAACCTAATTGGTGAGTGGTGAGCCATGGAAAGCTACACAAATCCGCGTGGTCTTGCGTGAATGTGGACACCCCCATTTGGACGTACGTTGGCTGACTGAATTGATTATGTAGCGGGCGGAGGAGCGGGTATGATGGAAGCTCTTGTATGCCATCCTCTCGGTATGCGTATTCCTTCACCAATGGACCTCAACGCAACAGTTTCACCCGGACGCTTTCAGCTAACAATTGGGCTGTATCACTACAGATACGATAAAAGTGCGGATGCAGCTCTCGCGCCGTGCGCGTCAACCCGGAGCGCCCTCACGCGGTTTCATCAAGACGGGCACCGAGATTGTACGGCGCGAGACGGCGCTGGGGTTGTATAAGGGTCTCGGGGCAGTGTTGACGGGTATCGTTCCCAAGATGGCGATTCGGTTCACGTCGTTCGAGGCCTACAAGCAACTCCTTGCAGACAAAAGTACGGGAACGGTCTCAGGGTCTGCTACGTTCCTTGCGGGTCTTGCAGCTGGAGTGACCGAGGCCGTGGCCGTCGTGACACCCATGGAGGTCATCAAGATCCGACTGCAAGCACAGCATCACAGTATGGCGGATCCGCTCGACGTGCCTAAGTATCGCAATGCCGCACATGCCCTGTACACAGTCGTGAAAGAAGAAGGATTTGGGGCATTGTACCGCGGTGTCAGTCTCACAGCCCTCCGTCAAGGCTCTAACCAAGCCGTCAACTTCACCGCGTACACATATTTCAAGGAGGCGCTACTGCGAAGGCAACCCGATAACGCAGCCCTGCCTAGCTGGCAGACCACGCTTATTGGACTTGTCAGTGGCGCTATGGGCCCTTTGAGCAATGCGCCCATCGACACCATCAAGACACGGTTGCAGAAAACGCCAGCCGAACCCGGCGTCAGTGCACTCAAGAGGATAGCCGTCATTGCTGGAGATATGTTTCGGTGAGTTGTGCTGCTGCAAAGCATGTCTTGTTCTTACTTGTGTCTTCGGGTTGCTAATCGCATTATATGCTATAGGCAAGAGGGTTTCCATGCTTTCTACAAGGGAATCACGCCCCGAGTAATGCGTGTTGCGCCGGGCCAGGCCGTCACTTTCACGGTATACGAATTCCTGAAAGACAAGCTGGAGAATAGCAAACCGTTGAAGTTGTCAGGGAACAGATTCGAGGAATAAGTCTGCCTCAAGAACCATGGTGATGGAGCCGAGTCTGGGTCGGGCGTTTTGATGATAAAGGCTGCATATTTTGTATATATTGTGACCATAAACGGCATCCGCATTTTGGAGAACAGCATTTGCATCTGCATTCAAGTCAAGTTGAAGTCGTAGCAAAAAAATGACTAGTCGTTTTCCCCCTGTACACTCTCCATCATTTCAGTAGAATCCTATCATCTCTTTCAACAAGTCGCTCTCCGTGTCAAAACCAAGAGTAGCATTCGCCAGGTGATTTCATCGAATGTGTGACGTTAATTCATCGACCGGGTCTCTTGGGCCTCCTGAACACCGTTTTTGTTTCTACCTTGGGGAACAGCTCCTCCAACACCAACTCTTCAGTGATCTCACTGGGGTCCTCGACCTCGAACTTCTTCTCGACGGTGCAGCCGCACTCCTTCTCAGCCATTTTCAGCACGGCCCTCTTCTGTAGCGGGTAGATCATGCGGTTCTTGATGGCCTTGGTGCCAGGGGTCGCCGGATTGGTGTAAAAGAAGAGCAGGACGGCTTTATTTTCGGCGCCGGCGCGGGAGGGCTGATAGCGGAAGAAAGTAAATCTAGGTTCCGAGGTAGAGATGGCCTGCACGGCTTCCGAGATGGACGTGGGCTTTGAGGTGTCAGGGATGAGCTCGACGGCCTCGTCTTGGGAGTCGATTTTCTGCGAGGGCATTTAGTCAGGCGTGCCAGTCTTGGAGCGCGATATTGGTCCAATAAAGTACGACGACGATGCTGCGGACTTACCAGCATAACCAAGCTCCGTCCGTCACCACGGCCCAATTCTGCCAGGGCTACCAAAGCGTCGGTTTTGACGGGCATGTTCATAGTCGAGCTCAGGTGAATCTCGCGCACGCGGGTGCCGGCGCCGGTCTCGGCCTCGGCCTGCTTCACCTCGCCCAGGGTGCGCTCCTCTTCAGTCAAGGGCGCGTCCAGACTCACGTGCTTATCGTGCCTGGCGAAACCGGCCGGGGTCAGCTCGTCGGCGACGGTGGCGAAGATGGTTTCGCGGAAATGCTCAGACCCCAGCTCACGCACGAGTGTCAGCCGCGTGGCCGCGAAGAGCATCTTCTGCCGCACCTTGGCGGGGTCGGGGACGTAGGTGACGGCGATGAGATAAGGCGCATCATCGTGGCGGCGGAGGAGGATGTAGAGCGGCTCGTCGGGCTTCAGGTAGGGCTGCAGCTGGTCGAGGTTGGCGTCGAAGCCGGAAGATGAGCGGGGTAGGAGGGCGAGCGGAGTGAGGGCTTCTGAGGCGATGGTGACGAGAAGGCCGAATTGCGAGCTGTCGGATACGAGTTTGTTGAACTGGGAGACGAGCTCCTGGGAAGCTGACGAGGGGAGCGGGTTAGCTCGAGTCAGCCGGGGCGCCCTTTTCACACGTTTTACCTGCTATGCCCGACTGCATTTTGTTTGCTGACTACCTACTTGAGTATGGCCGGGAGCCGAGACACGGACAAGGGACCGAATAGACAGACAATGGATGTTTGGAGCGAAGAAAGACGGAGAGTCAGGATTACTTTGTAGTGAGATATGCTAGTACCTGAGTCTCGTCTACATAAGGTACTACCTATTCAAAAGGTTAGGTAAATAAATAAATACATGCCTGTATCTAAGGCAGCTACCTACCTAAGGTATTCCAGACAGGGGATCTGGCGGTGTTCCGTCACACCTCCTTACCTACCCCGCCATATAAGCGGCGGGGCTTTGGTAATTCATCAGGTTAGGTAGGTACTTACTTAAGGTAGGTAGAATAATCTTAGTGGCCAAGGCGCCCAAGGTACGCTACGAGGCACCTACTTAGCTCAGGGGTTATACTGGTCAATTGGTATCAGGCGATCAGGTTTAAAGGACAAACAAACACTAAAGAGTGTAGCAACAAAATTACAGATTCCTGCCGACTTCTAAAATCTTTAGGGAAAAAGGAAGAGAAAGACAGCAAAATAAAGATAGAACAAAATACGAGCTATTGTGCGTCAGAATCACGTTGATACATCAGATAACCATTATCCAAGGTAACCAGACGCCAACTATGAAAATGTACCAAAGAAACTCCGGACATAAACACCAGACCTAGGTTATAGAGGACAACCGCCCGTGCCTTGATATTGTCGCTCCCTCTTAGAACTTCGGCACCTGCTCTTGCTCAGCTTTGCTAAATGCTGGCAGGAAGCGGTTTTTAGCCGTTGCCGTCTTGGCGAGATGCTTGATGCTCGCCTGCGAGTTCATATCAAAGACGGAAACCTCGGACCCCAGGTCCTTCAGCAACCAAGACCGGACGTCGACTGCCACCAGCGAGTCCACCCCGTAGGCGTGCAGAGGCTTGTTGACATCGAGGTTTGACCGGTCGACGCTGAGCACTCGAGACAGTTTATCCAGCAGCGCGTCCAGGACGATGTCCTCCGCCTCGGTTATGGACGCTGTCGCTGCGATGCGAGTGGCACTCGCCGCCTGCTTTTTCGCCGCTGCCCCTTGGTTGGAGGAGATATTGACTTCTAGTTGGCCCAGCTGACTGAATAGAGGATCTCGCATCCAAGCAGGCTGCGCAATGCCCAGTGGGACGAGCTCATGCGGTAGCCCCGGCCGGAGAATCACTTGGGCTTGCCCGACGAGGAGATGCTTTGGCGACAGACCACAATGATAGTCCAACACAGCGAGAACTTCATCTGCCGGCATGGACCCGTTGCCGGCAGCGCGCATGCTCTCCAAGAGCTCAGGTTTGTCGGCCACGAAACCCACGTCCTCGATAGCAGGGAGGTTCAAAGACACACCGGGTAGCCCTCGGGACACTCGATACCGTGCTAGAGAGTCTTTGAAAGTATTTCCTGCTGCGTAATTAGACTGCTCCTTGTTGCCGACGATGCCCATTGTCGACGATAGTAGTACGAAGAAGTCCAGGTCATTACCCAGCACGTGATGCAGATTCCATGAAGCATCGACTTTGGGACGGAGGGCCTCGTTCCACTCATCCAGAGACATATCCAAAAACAGATTGTCCTATCTTCACATTAGTGGAAAGCTATCACAACGTTCAATTTAACATCCTACCTTAAGAACCATAGAGGCCTGTATACACCCTTTAATCATGGGCATATATGTTGAGCACTCAGCGATACACTTTTCCAGCGCCTGTCGGTCTGCCACGTCGCATGCGGGAGCTGCGACGTTGTGACACAGAGGTATAATTTCTTCGAGGAACACTTTTGCGGCGGCCTTCGACGAACCACTTCTCGAGAGTAAGATAAGATTTCTTGCTCCTCGCGCGATTGCCCAGCGGGTAATAGCCTGGCCGAGACCTCCGAGGCCCCCCACGATGACGAAGGAGACATTAGGATCAAATCGCGTCGTAGGGGTTCGACTAGGTACGATAGACACCACATCTTCTTGGTGCGGCTCAAAAACAACCCTACCAATCGATGCTCGGCTCTGTATATCATGGAAGGCTTCTCGTATTTGAGAGAATGTGTACTCCAATGTTGGGATACGCCGTGGAACGTCGTCTGTGAGGACCTCCTTCATAGCCCTTTGAAAGATGCGCTGAGCACGAACGGGATCATTGTTCATTAGATATACGAAATCGAATTGCTCAAATCGAATATTGCGACCAAGACTTCGAACGCCCAAAGAGATATTACCAGAAGTGCCCTTTAACCCCAGTTCAACGAATCTTCCAAAAGGCGCGACGCAGTCCCAGGACGCCACGACAGAATCTCCGGAGAGACAGTTGAGAACCAAATCGACACCACGAGATTGAGTGAGAAGTTTTATGCCCTCCTTGAACGATAGATCTCGAGTAGAAAAAATGTGACTGTGCGGGATGCCGTATGTCGTATGTAAGAAGTTCTGTTTTTCGAGAGTGCCCGCAGTCACAAAAACTTCGGCGCCGCTTCGTTGAGAAAACTGTATAGCAGCTTGACCAAGACCGCCGGATGCAGAGTGAATAAGAACCGTATCACCGTCCCGAATGGTTCCTTGTTCAGTGAGAACGGCATAAGCTGCCGAGTAAGCGAAGGGGATCGACGCGGCCTCGGCCCAATTCATAGACATGGGAACCGTCGTTAGGAATCTACCACATGATCGTGCGTACGATTTAATCGTCCCCGCAGTGGAAAGCCCCATGACCTTGTCACCCACTTTGAAAGGAGCATCAGGCCCAGCTCGCGTAACTATTCCAGCAGCCTCAACGCCCAACACCACATCTCCATCAATTTGACCGAGTAATGAGGCCAAGTCACGAAAGCTCGCTCCCGTGGCCATGACCTTGAACTCGACATCATCTCCCGAAAGTGGCATTGCAAATACTGGATCATCTTCGAACTGAAGCGTGTCCAGTTGAGAAAGGGAACCTATCTGTAAAGATATGGCCCGTCCACCGTCACCGATTTCTTCCTCGACAGCTCCAAGATGATGAGTCTGTGCCTGAACGTGTTTACTTATGGAATTAGCGGCCACCACTCTCGCAATCTGGACAGTGCCATTCACAACTCGGAAAGAGTTTTCTGTACTAGTGTATGATGTGCGCCAGATATTCACAGACGTGTCAACTAGGGTCGACAAATCCTCTGTACTGTCAAAAGAGACGGTGATGAATTGGAGGCCAGGATGCTCGGCTCTGACGACGCGGGTGAAGCCTGCAAGTAGCTCAAATTCCGGGTTGGCGCTACCATCTCTAGAGAGCCAGAGTACTCTGTTGCTTCGCGCTATTATGTGTTTGAGCGAGGCAAGGATATCGGGTGTCAAGTGTCTCAGGACTGGCTCTTCTAGATCAGCCAAGACGATGCAGGTGGACTTTTGAAATCCTTTATCGCGTATTTGGCTAAGGTCGACAACCTCACATGGCACCTGCAGCGAAAGAGCACTATATATATTGGCAGCTGCTTCCAATTGTGACTTGGAATCGCCCAGCTTGATTATAAAAGCTGGAGCTAGTTTTGGGGATTCCTGGGTGGGCTCAGTTGCAGTTGATACGAGAATAGAGCCGAAATGGTCCGCAGGGTCTGGAAAGTCGGGAAATACAGCGTCTATTCCAGAAAACCCCGTGGAACGTAAGTGATCACCCCAAGTCTCCTTGGTCATCAGTGGCCCAAATGCTCGATGGGATTCCTCTGAAAGCCACCAGCCAGGCAGCGTGCCAAAAACAAGATTCACATTAAGCGCAGTTGGGTTCGTGCATTCATAGAGCAACAACTTCCCCCCGGGCTTGAGAAGCTGTCTCGTGTTCCGCAATGTAGCTCCAATGTTCTTTGTTGCGTGGAGGACGTTCGCCGCGATGATGACATCGTACTGGCCCAACCCGAACCCCTGTTCCTCTATATTTTTCTCAATGTTGAGAACTTTATAGTCCATTCGCCCTAAATGGTCTTGAAAGATATCTCGGGCTGCCTCGAAAAAGGCTGGCGAAATATCAGTAAAACAATAGTTGAGATATCGTGGTTGATTTCGGGTGAGTGCCTTCATGATAGACTTGGTGGTACCGCCAGTACCTGCACCAATCTCCTGCAATATATGGGTTAGACCTGAAGTTTTGGACAGTGCGCTAAGAAGTGACGTACAAGAAAACTCATTGCAGGGTTTTTATGAGTCAAGGTATCGAGAAAGCTGCCTAGCTGAGCAAAGCACCTCTCTGCGCCAAAGGCTCCTTGGTAGAAATCGTCCGCCAACTTCCCGCTGAAAAAGACCTCCAATGGGTCGATTTCTTCTGTAAGGATTTGCGGCAAAGCTTGCCCGACGGCAATGATTAAAGCTCCCTCCGGGGTTTTCTGGAGCTTTTCAATGTCATATTCGATCGGCTTCAAAGTGGTGTTTTCGACTACGTGCTTCATGTAAGCCAAGTACAGTTGACGATGACGGGGCATCTTGTCGTTCGATAGTTCCAAACTAAGGGCGTTGCGCATATACTCTAGCGCCAAAGATTCATAGGCCAGTAGTGAGTATGACGGACTGGCATTACTGTGTTACCTGAGGTTAGTTACGAACGTTTCAAAGGATGACCTGTAGGTGCTGCGGAAATGCAGGGAGCTTCTAGAGCGTAGCTTCGTCTCAATAGGGAGCCTTTATACTCTAGAGGTCATCAAGCAAAAAGGACTTCTGAGTGTCACTTACTCTACTGAACCTTCCACTATCGAGGTTGGTGCGGTGAAATCAGGGTCAGGTTTCCACTCAATATGAAAGCCAATGTGCTTCGACGACTGTCCTACTTGAAGCTCGCTTCCAGGAACGGACCTGAGTACGAATCCCTCGCCCGTTGCCATCGTCAATCCCGTAGTATTACTGACCGCAGTGAAGGTGCTTTCAGCTTTGAGAGGGCCTCGTTTCTCAGCTTGGGCTGACACTGTGTAACTGTCGTCGATGTCCAAAGGTCTGGCAGAAATCCACAGATCTTTGGCGTAAAATGGCACAAAAGCCGTTTCTGGGTGTGAGGAACCGCAAACCAGAGGGGCCAAGTTTGCCTGGATGATGCCGTCAAGACTAGCCGGGTGTATGATGTGAGGTTGAAGATACTGATAAGGCATCAATGCCTTGATTAAACGAACCGGATTTTTCACCGTCGACTGTGTTGCTGTTGCGCCTACGCGGATATCCTCCAGTGTTTGAAATGAAGGTCCGAAAACGTTACCAGAAGTACGTAACGTGTTGTACAGTTGCTTTTTCGATATCTTTTGCAAGCCCGCGTGGGTTTCGATTTCCCCGTTCAGCTGGTCCTGTTGCTGCGTATCCCCAACGCCGTTTGCCAGGCGTGGGATATTTACCTCATAGTCCAATTGGATGTAGCCATGGCAATGTTCAATCCAATCCTCTCCAGCCATAGTGAATAGCTGGAACTCGTTCCATCCTTGACCATGCATGACGTTAGTCTTATTGCATGGGCGCAAATAGAAATGTGACTCAACACCGCCGTCACTTGGCACCTTGAACGCTTGCTTAAACGACACATCTGAGAATCTGAAGCCTTTAAGACTTTTTGTGAGATCAGAGATCTGGCGACTGGCTTCGATCGCCATGGCAAGCATACCCGCCTAAGCACATGATGTTAGCTTCTGCTATGAAAATGACCTTTAAAAGAAGAGAGAAAAAAAAGCATGTAACTTACAGCAGGATACAGAATATCATCGAAGACTTTATGATCGGCCAGCCAAGGGTGCTCGGCAATTGAGATATGGTGACGCCAAATAGCGTTGTTCTTATTCCAATCTGACACTGGGGCCCCTAGCAGTTCGTGGCGTGCCTGTCCCGGCTGGCGAGACCCTCGACTAATTCGACTTTCAAACCAATATTCGGTGGCATGGTTGAAAGGATAGCCAGGTAGATCTATCAACATCCGCGGTCCGTCGACATCGCGACAAGCATTGCTTGTGGCCAGGAGATCGACGGCATGCCCGCGGGCCCACAGTGAGCCAGCAGCATCCAATGCAGTGTCAACTGCAGACTGGCCTCTCTTGAGGATAGTATGAAGCTTGATGCTGTCGGATTTTCCTGAGACTTTCACGATCGTTCGTAACGGGCCGTGAAGAGCGTTATGTGGCCCTATCTCTAAGATATCAGTAATGCCGTCACGAGGCAGCTGATCCAAAATTAGGCTGTTTGTGGTTTCCGTTGGTTTCGTTAGCATCAGACGAATAGACTCGTCGAACCGTACCGGGGATACTAGGTTATCTGCCCAATAAAGAGGATCCCGCAACTCAGCGGCGGAGACAATAGCACCCCGAGTCGACGAGAAAAATGGTGCTTCGTGAGGATAAGGCTTTAGACCAGGTTCTGCATGCTGAATTGCGTTGATATATTCTTCGTGCATGGGTTTCATATGTTTCGAGTGATATGCCATCTCGACGTTCAATTTCCTCGCGAAACGATTCTCGGACTTCAGCATATTCACGAGCAGCTCGATCTTTCCAAGGTCGCCGCTCACAGTATGACTGTCCTGGCTATTTAAACACGCTACTTCAAGCGTACCTTCGCCCGCAAGTTCGTTCACGTGTCGTATACTTGATTCGGTTTCCTCTGTAGTGAGGGCCACGGCCGCCATCCCTGTCTTCGCCGTTGAACTGCTGAGGGACAATTTTGCGCACAGCTTGCCCCTGAAATAAGCAATTTTCCATGCCGACTGGCGAGATATAGCGCCAGAAGCGTAAGCCGCGGCTATTTCTCCCGAAGAGTGACCGGCAATCGCATAAGGGAAAACTCCCCAAGAGTATAACAAATCTACGAGAGCAACCTGCAACGCAGTACAAAGAGGTTGAGAGAATTCAGCGCGGTTGACACGTGATAGGTCTTTCTCCTTCAATAATTCAACTAGCAGTTTACCCTTTAGTCGAGTTATCTCGCCCTCATTGGATGGATTGGGGTGTACTTACAGATCAATGACCAAGGGCAGTTCAGCTTGCTTAAATATTTGTCGGCATCGTAAAGACTCCGCCGAAACGCAGAATAATGCAGAAGCTCTCTTCCCATTGCTGCCCATTGAGCACCCTGTCCCGTGAATACGAAGGCAAGTCGTGGCGTGGAAACAATTCTGGTTGCGATCGAATTCAAAGAAAGCGCGTTTTGGAGACTTTCGTAGGAGTCTGCGAGAGCAAATGATCTCCATCCATGATGTGTTCTCTTTGCTGCTAAGGTATAACTCAAATCTTCGATGAAATTAGACTTCATTTTCGGCGAGAACAGAGTTTTGGTCCGCTTTCCAAGGTATTCGTTAAGCAAGTCTCGCGCGCGTAGAACACCATCTTCAAAGCTCAAAGTCAGCATTTGTGTTACTTGAATTTTTGATTCGCAAGTATTTTTGAATTTTATAGATATGTATTAAGTAGTAGAAGGGAATATCATTGCACTTACCTTGGTCATATGATGACCAAACGAATATATTACTGCGTGAAACGGCTGTTTCTTCGTCAATAGCTTCGTCTATTATCTCGGGGAATCCCTTTTCTTTATCTCCAGTACCATTTCTATAGCAAGGGGTTTCAATACTCCGAGACAGAGAAGTGCCATTAGACCCATCCCAATTGGTGTGATCGTGGTTGTCATGATTATCACCTATAAATAGTATTAGCAGAGGAACAAAATAACACGGTGCTAACTGAAAAGGTACCATTAAGGTGAGCGAAGGATGAAAAGCGAGAGCAATCTGGGACTCGGACAGTCCGGTGATGGCCAACCAGATGATAGCTCCGTAGAAAGTGTAGGGCGTCATCAAGAACGACGTGGGCATTGGAGCCACCAACACCTGCGAAAATTAGTCTCTGAGAAAGCGAAGAGAAGCGGACAGGTGGTCTTGATCTGTTCATTTTCTTACCAAATGAGTTAATTGACATTCGCCGAAGGCCTGGTTGCGGCCACAGCAAAGACTTTGTGGGAAATTGGAGATTCCATGCGCCCTGGATCTTGGGGTTTAGATTTTCAAGCCATGTGTTAGCAGGTATTACACCATTTTCAAGAGTATATATCCCCTTGATCACTGCCGCCACCCCCGAGGCGCCTTCAAGATGCCCAACGTTACTCTTCAAGGCGCCAACGTAAAGAGGTTGTTCTAGGGATCGATAGGATCCGAATATCTCTCCAATAGCACTCGCCTCAATAGGATCACCGACCGAAGTTCCTGTACCATGTGCTTCAAAAAATCGCGTAAGTGACATGTCAAGGCCAGCCTGAGAATAAACGCGTCGTATAAGATCTGCTTGAGCGGCTTTGGTTGGTTGTGTGATACCGGGTGATCTTCCGTCCTGATTCGAGCCGGAATTTCTGACAACGGCTCGGATTGTGTCGCCATCTCGTAGAGCATCAGAAACCCTTTTGAGCACAATGACTCCAAATCCTT
This sequence comes from Xylaria venustula, assembly GCA_022578775.1. Lineage (NCBI taxonomy): Eukaryota > Fungi > Ascomycota > Sordariomycetes > Xylariales > Xylariaceae > Xylaria > Xylaria venustula. The sequence continues at coordinate 430,522 of MU389353.1, read as the reverse complement.
CTCCTCGTCCGTATCCATTGCCTTTCTCGTCAAAACTCCGACATATTCCGTCTGGGCCAAGAACTCCACCTTTGTCCAGCGTCATACTGAATTCATTGGAAAGTATCAGGTTGCAGCCACCCACAATGGCCATACTAGTCTCGCCAAGTTTCAGGCTGTTGCAAGCCTGATGCATGGCCACTAGACTGCTTGAACAAGCAGTATCAATAGTAAGACTCGGGCCCCTCAGGTCGTAGAACCAAGAAATACGGTTCGACAACATGCTAACAACGTTCTGTATCTACATCAGTATCTTGTTCTAGTTGGAGGTTCAACTAGGATGGAAGCGTATGTATGCGATCGTGCCTGGTGGTACCACGTATAAACATAGACCGCCAATACTTCTTCGAGCTTCGTTTCGGAGAGGTGTCACGTACCCCTGTGGCAGCATACTTTAGATCTTGGTCTAAGTCCTTTTCCATGATTGACCGATAGTCAGATGAGAAACACCCGACATATACGCCAGTTTGCGTTCCTGCTGCGGTTTCTAGAGGTATTCCCGCTAATGACGGTTAGCCTGGTTAATTTACTTAGTAAAGCTCGAGGGTCTAACCGTTCTCAAGTGCTCTATAAACGCATTCTAGCATGCCTCGTTGTTGAGGGTCTATGCTACTAGCCTCCTTAGGCGTGATGGAGAAGAAAGGGGCGTCGAAGGCCGCAACACTACCTTTGAGGAAGTGGCCATGGCGAATTCTAGTCTGCTCATGATCAGTCAAAGTAAAATTGGCAAGACGACGGAACCGAACTCACAGTACCCCTTCTATCTGGATCAGGATGCCAAAACGAGTCTATCTTGTACCTGTCTTGCGGTACCTCTGTACGTGCCGACCTCCCTGCTAGCAAGAACTCATAGAAGTGCTCTGGCGTGTCTCCATCTCCGGGAAACCTTGCGTCCAGCCCGACAATAGCGATGGGCTCGTCCATATCGGTGCGGCTCTGCCGTGAAAGGTATGAGAAGAATAGAATGACCGACGGAACTCCATAGCACAAGAGCAGCAGAAAGGCATTCTACACCGGCAACTTATACTACGTCACATATCGACCCGCTCGTCTCATGTGTCCCACGTGCAATTGTAGGTTGGCAACATGCCTGTTCAGTATCACGAGGCAGGCTGTGCCCGTTAGAAAACATACATATAGAGAAGCATGCATAATTAGTCTAGTTCCTCCCGACCAGAAAGTTCCAAGCATGATAATGTGGGCGGTTCAACGTCCGTCTTCGTTCCAACAACCCCGTAGATGCGGCCGGACAGAGAATGCCCTAGTACTGGCTGAGTACACGCTCTGTACATAGTATGACACACGTCCCGGGGACTGTGGAGGCTCTTCGGCACTCGGGCATAGTTGCAATGACGCTCGCACCGCTTCAGCTGTAGTGACAGTAAGAACCACCACTTTGCTTGATTCATTCGGCTGGGCAGGTCCCACGAGGTGGCTTGCCGCAGGGCCAAGAGCGGAGAGGGCGGGCCAAGCGATAGCGTCGATATGTTCGGTGTATCACGAATCGGCATTGTCAGTTCTCCCTGGCTCACCTGGTCTGCGCCCCCCTCCCTTCGCATACTGTTATTCCATTTCTCCCTCACCTAGCGTCATTCTCTGTCACGCCGGTCCTCCATCTACAGGTACACTACACATGTAGTGCGTTGTCATAGTATCGGAGGGGAGAAGGCTACGTAGGGAAACGGAGCGGAGCGAGCGGCAAAGCCCGCCGCTCAGTAGTGTAAGACTGACTGTAAGTGAGGGGGATCTGCGGCGACCGCTCCTCTTTCGAGTTAAGGCGGGCGGGCCATCTACTAATATGTATCAAGTCGTTCGACGCGTACTAGGCGAGCAGGTAAGAATATGCTGTGCTGTACCATGTAAAATAAGGAATAAGGGATGGGTGATGCTATGGGAGGGGTTGGTAGTCTTGTGGTTGGTAGGTAGTCTTGATAACCTCGTTTTAGCTTCGCTAAGAGTGACGCACATCATGTAAGGCATACTAGGTAGATAGCACTAGGTACCAACTACATATGTGTACACCGATGGGCGGCCCTGTAGCGTACCTGGGTACACTATAGTGTGCTTACACAGCTCTGAAGAATTATAGATACTTGATGGGGCAGCTTATCGCCGAGACTTCCAGTAGACATGTATGTGGTGTGATGACCAAAAGGTACGGGTAAGACCTAAGACTGCTAAGTTATACGCATAAATACTTATAGGTACCAAGGTAGGTAAGAGGTACGTACATTAACATACCTAGGAGGTATGTAAAGCATTTTGTGGTCTTTTATTGTTGGAAGTTGGATGGCTTGAAGGTTTACAATGAATATCTAATTAGACGTTACCTTTGTAAGGTAAATCGTACGGTTCTTTTTGGCAGCTGTGGCAGGTAATTACCCCTTATAGTCGGTTCCATGCCACCTACTACGTAGGTAGGCTTCGTTATTTATACTATGTACAACATCAACATCCCGCTTGCATCATTACAGCTAGGTAGCTGGCTATAAGCATTTTGTTTGTATATGTATGGTTAACTGCTCTCACTGATCTTTGACTACGCAATTGCTGCGTTCTAATAGACAGGGTAACTCATAGGAAGCCCTATTTTGGTCACAAATCGGGCCCACGATGGCCGACTTATTTTTACCTCGGATCGCCTACACTACAGTTCAAGCATGTAATTGTAGGTTTCAGATGGGAGCAGTTAGTGGAAAGCTGTGCAGGAATACGGTACATAGGTATGTATGCAAGTATCAATATTGATTTGGAGAGTGTCGGCCAAATTAGCTTTGGCTGCGGAGAAATCCCGCTACTTTGCCCAGGGTGTTGGGACGCAACATCCAATCACACTTATCCAATCGCCTAGTTCAAAAATCGTTTAAGTATGTCTTGCGACTCTTGGTCCCTTGCGTCAGTTAATGCCCCAGTAAAAGCCAGTCCTACTGTGCTTAATTACCTCAGCTTAAGTACAAGAGTAGCCGGCGCCTTACCATAATAGGTGTAGCTCACAGCCTCTGTTAAGTACTGTAGGTAGCTTAATTCACCCTCGCCAGCGAAGCTGGCAGCTGGTGGCAGACTCCCCACTCTCGCAGTTGTGCAAACCTGGTGGGGCGCGATTTGTTGTGCAGTAGGGTTGTGTACTTACTCAGGTAGGTACTGTAGGTACGTCCAAGACGGGAAAGGTTCGTTTACCAGAAGAGAAGCGTGCTGAGAAAAGAAATTCTCCCCTGCTGATTTGATATGCTTCGAGATCACCTGTCGATCAATGGAGAGGTGTCCGATCCATGGATCAATGGTGTATCTCGGTTTATGGGTTGGGGTACCGCTCAATAAATCCGCATACCTATGTACTACACACTCTCGACACTCTCGACCAGAATCTCGGACATTGCCAATTAATACTCAATACTCCAATTTTTGATTTACTCACACCAAGAAAACAGCAGGTGTAGGTGATAGTAATGCAGATCTTATCCCACCCCCCTGTCCTCGTCTCGCACACAGCTTGTTTGCGCCAATGACCAATGAACAATCCATGGTTGTTTGCGACTAGATAGCGCGCATGCGTGCTCAGCTCATCTACGAGTATTTGGAGTGAGCGGTCTATTATGGAATAGTCGTCCCTGCTAGGCCCACCCCAGAAGGAAGCGGCGTCAGAAAAGAGCACACGGCACAGTAGCTAGCGGGCAGAAATACACACAGGCCACCGGGAGGGAATATGTATGAAAGGATGTGACGAGGGTAGCAGGCGGTAGCAAGCGCCATACTGCTACCGAGCGTCTTTCTTATGTATGTAAGTCCTCGTGACTGGTCTCGTGTCTTTCCCTTTCGCATCAGCGACACTTGCTATTTAGTGCACCGCGCGGCAACAACTCGTCCGCACTCGAGCCCGCATCCTTTCGCCGCGGACACTCCATTATCAGTAGCCTGTTTTCCATGGCACGCGGGAGGATTCTTTAGCCAGCTTGGTCTTTGGGCGGCGGATTTAGGACAAGTAATACCTAGGTCGACGACGGCTCGCGCACCTCTCAGCACGTGGCCCACCCCCCAATGGAGAAGTCTGGGTCTGGCTCGAGAGCGTCTGGCCCAAGGTCAAGCACGGGCGACTCTGCGCTCCGGCCCGGCACTTCGGCGACGCTCGCCGTGCATTCACAGGCAGAGCTGCAAGCCTCCAGTCGGCGCGAAGGTGCCCGTCCGCCGACCTCTTCAACTTCCAGTCAGTCGGGGACACAGACGGAATGGGACCAAAAACGACACAGTTACTACGGTAGCAGGGCTACTGTAGGTTCTAAACCTCAAGAAGCTGTGATTCCGGGTCAAGTTGACAGGCCACAGACCAGCTCCGACATTGACGACCTGAATCTCGAGCCAAATGAGTTCTGGCCGCCTTCAGACTCTGAGGATGACAGTGGAGGCGATGGACGAGCTGGTACAACCTTGAAGAGGTGAACCTGTTCGCATACCCTTTTGCGGTTATGAACACAGTATTGATCGTGAACGATGCAGATCGACAACTGCGAAATCGGGTAACGCCGCTCGCAAACTAAGGGCAATGCTACAGAAATTCGGCAGATCGTACAACAAACGTGAGTACAACGCTTCAACGCCTTTAAGTTGGATGTAACGAACAGGATCGTCTCAGGCTACGAGTTTCTGCCGAACGACGCGGTAAGTCAGGCGGCAAGCCCCAGGACCTCGGACACTACTTAACCACTTGCGCTTCCATTAGCAAGAAAAAGATAGGAACAGTAAGCATCACCTACGAGCCACGCCGTTCTCATGCGACACTTGAGCTGATCTAGCCCAGCCCTCCAACACAACATCGTCCTAGAGATGTTAGACGGCAGACTATATCTGGCACCAGTAGATAACGCCCGTCGAGTCCTGGATTTGGGCTGTGGGAACGGCGATTGGCCCTTAGAGCTGGGTGAGACATCACGGTCACGTGCCACCGTAACTGCGTACTGATGGTCAACCAGCCAAGAGGAATCCCAGTACGGCAGTACTAGGCGTAGACATCGACCCAATACACCCACCTTACCATTTGCCGAACTGTCGTTTCGAGAAGGTCGACTTCAACAAAGAGTGGTCATTTGATTCTAAGTTTGATTTTATTCATTTGCGGCATTTGGGCGGGCTACCTGAGCCCCATGTCGTGCCAACAATATACGAAAACTTGAGTCCCGGAGGGGTGAGTGCATTTTCTCGACTGCTGCAAAGCCCTACTAGATTCATAGTTTTCAACGCGAGGCGACATTTCTCTGGTAGGATATTAATCGAAGCTAGTGGGCGGAATTTACCGAATGGGTTGTCTCGATACAATCTACACGCAATAGTTTCATTGAAACCAACTTCTACAAGTGGTTGACTCATTGGAAATCAGGCAAGTTCTCAAGGTCCCAGGCCGTGTTCCGTCTAATTGCAATCCAGGTCTAAAGAAGATCGGGCAAACTGTGTACTATCCATTAGAGTACAAACGCCTACTTAGGGACGCGGGGTTCAAGAATGTGACAGAGAGGAAGTATGCAGGTCAGTACCAGAACTACGTTAGCCCTCACCGAGCCTTGTGGAAGTCACATATGGCTTGTTTCCTATCGCATTTTCTCGTGGCCAAGTACCTCATGTCCTTGTATTGCGCAGAGGGTACCCCTGTTTATACTGTACGATGGCTAACCTAGAAACGGGAACAGTCCCAGTAAACCCATGGCCCCCGGGCAAACAACTTCAGAGAATCGGATCAATGATGTTATCGAATATTAACAAGATCCTTGAACCCATGTCCATGCCTATATTCACAACGTACTTAGGCTGGTCACCAGCTGCTGTTGAGTCGTTATTGGCCGAGGTTCGCAAAGAACTAGCAGACGTCGACGACATGCATGCTTACATGACGTTGTACGGAACCCCGCCAGGCATCCAACTCTGCTATCTGCTTGCAATTGCTAACGGTGTACAGATATACGATCTATGCCCAGAAACCGCGAGGAGACTACTCTTCAGCTTCATCTATAAGATCGTCAGAGCAAGGATAGTGTGTCACATCAACCGTTTCCTATTCATACTTACACTATACATCATCACATGGAAACTAAACTCTCCCACAACATAATCATTGAAGTAATTGTCTTGGAAGCATGGGAGTCTCCCTAATAATAGAAGTGTTCCAGGGTTGGACCTCCACCAAAAAAAGTTAGTAGCAGCTCGAAGGATGGCCACGAGGACTACGTAGTCTAGATTCCCTGTCCAAACCTGGAGACCAAAAATTGAAACGATCAACTAAAAGCTTAAGATATTGTCCCGCAACCGTATTGAGTAGTGTTCCCGCAGCTAATGGCCAATCCCGTTTTGTTGGTAAGCATCAGATAGAAGTCGTCATGTACTCTAGATCCTAGTTTGCTCTCCACCTCGATGGTACCCTCTCGCCTCCATATACTACTGCGTAAGTAAGTGTTAGGTTGAGCTACAATACGCTTGACTATATTGAGCGATGATTGCATTAATTTGATGCTAACTTTACTTTTAAGTCTATCTGTCCGTGAAGATCCCTGCTGAGCGAGGATAATCAGCGGGTATACTTTCATGATATCTCCAGTCCACCTGACACGTTGGTGTACTGTATAATAGCACATTGTATAGGTACAGAGGACGAGAAGAGCCCTGAGATGCTTTGTATCTTCATCCTCCCCCGCTGGTCCTCAACGAACCCTGTGCTTCCTCCAGAAAGGTGAGAACGATGACCCACTATGTCCTATCCACATGGTCTAGTGCGTTACGTAGAAGCATAACACCGATCTTATGTATTACACATAAGCATGGATCACGCAACTAGGTACAGGTAGCGTTGCAAAGGGATAGCGTCATCCTAACTCGGAGCATTTTTGGTCCTTGTTCTCGGGAGAGGGATGAATTTGGCAACTGGCTCTCAGTGATATCCTTCAAGAGGCGTGATCTCAGCACTTCATGCAGCATTATCACCAACACAAAGGAGAGTGGCGGTGAGCAGGATTGAGCGCGCATCTGCCGCAAGGGATATAAGTAATACAGGTGAGGCACTGACCTCTTAAATTCCAGGAATAATTCCGAGGAACTGGATAGACCCCAGTTCGTCCTGCTACCTTAAAGGTGTGTTAGCTGCACAGAGGGAATCCTTGGCCGCCCAATGGCCGACAACAGAGCAGCAATGCGACGTTGCTGGGATGCCTCCGGGACGCAGCAGGGTCGTTCCGCCAGCGGCGCCTTGCATACAACTAGTGTACACCAATGAAGACAATGACAATTTATACTACATACCTACTTAGATTCCATCGTCCGATTTTAATTAGTTGTACTACTTGTCAGTAGTACACATACCAGTATATGTTTCACAGCTCGGTCCCGACACTCGTGGCAACTACCTTCTGGGTACGAAGAAAGTACATTTCAAGGTACAGCTCTGCCACGTCAACTTAGCAAGACTCTTATCGTGCAGCTCCGTAAAGACCAACGTATGCAAGCAAACCAACGTAGTATGTACCGTTATTATTAACCGAGGCACGACAGATTAACTTGAGAGCGAAGACAGAGGGGAACCTCTGAGAGACCTTTGAGACAAGTGAGCCAAATCAACTTAGTGTATGCTCGTTGCAACTAGTGTAGTGTACCGCAGAGCGCAAAACAGGTTTCAAGAGTTTCGATTTCCCATTTAGAGAGCCTTCTCAGCATGCATAATCCTCATAACAACAACTGACATACCTCAACGAGCATTCAACAGAGACGCACCATGTCTACGAATCAACCCGGTTTCTATGCGACCATCTACACGCCTACCTTCCTCTCGATTGTTTATGATGTCGTCGTGCTTCGTTTCAACCTCCGATACATGTGGCGATGCCGGTGTGTAGACGTAGGCAGCTTGCTTCACGTCGCTAGTCGCTAACAAAAAGATTGTAGCACGGATACCGTCTTGGAGCCATTCTTCGCCGAAAACTTCTCAAGAAACCATCTCGACATTGGTGTCGCAACGGGGTATTTCCCAGCTGTAGCCATCGCACGCCCTTTCAGGACACAGGCGAAGCATTCTATCACCTTAGTAGACCTAAACCCTAGTCCCCTCGAGGCGGCGAAGGCCCGTATCTTATCCAAGGCACCTTATTCTACCGTTGAAACCGTCGTTGCTGACGTGACGGAACCACCACCAAGCGCCTTACAAAATTCTGCGTTTGACTCCATCTCAATGTTCAACCTTTTCCACTGCGTCCCGGGCAATGAGAAGCTCAAGGCGTTTCGTTTTTACAAGGATCTTCTCGCCGACGGAGGGGTGTTGACGGGCTGCACGGTGCTTGGCGGGAGCCACGCGACGAATTGGCTGAATTATCTTTATGTAAAACTTTATAACCGGCTGGGGATCTTTCATAATTGGGATGATAAGAAAGAAGACTTCGAGCACGCGTTGGAGGAGAACTTTGAAGAGGTTGAAACGACACTTGTTGGCATGATACTATTATTTCGAGCAAGGAAGCCCCGGAAAACCTAAGGTAGCGATAAAATAACGTAACAAGTTCACTACTACCACTCAGGGAGTTTCTTTTATTTCATTTGTTCGGAATTTCAAACATTTGTTGCGCCTTGACAACTCAATTGAAATAAGAGAAAGTGACTATAGCCAAAAATCTCAACCCATCGCTATAGGTAATTTCCGTGCAATTGCTGGTCTGTATTTCTGAACTCGCGTACATACATGTACGAGTACCAGGCTCTCGCCGAGCACCAAGCTCGCTTGGGCTGATGAGGCTCAGAATGGTCGAGTGACGTTACACAAACATTAGTTGCTGCGTCGCTTTCCTGACACATGACCAATTGCAAGATCCTAAATAACTAATGTGGTTAGATTATGATATATCAAACAAACAGCGGGAAGCACTAGATAAGAACTAGACAAGACTGTGCTATAATTAAGTACCATGTGATGATGCGATGTTCCTTGGCCTGATATTTGTGCTTATCCTTATTGAAGTTAGGGTCACCTTATGAGGATCCCTAGTTCGGCCCATAGAGTAATCTTATCTGTTCGTTACTTATGGTACTGTTGACTTCCTATCAGCTGACGGCATCATGAGTCCTTACAAGAGCAGACCGAGATGTGAAGATAAGGCTAGTTTTGCAGCCAAGTGCATCAGTGAATCGATTCGCTTTACTGTCCCCGGCCATACATAGTGCTTCTGCCATGTATTGTTTATCAAGCCTATTGTTTAATCTTTCAGCATGTATCACTTTTCTTTGCTTGGTCTGCTGAGCCTAGTGAAGTCCTTATTATAATAGCTATTTAATATATGATATTCTTGAATAGGAGTTATAACCATGGATTATGGAGCATGGTTACATATTCAAATTTCCGTTTTGGCTCATAGACATATCACAACATTGTCACATATACTGTTGTGGCTTAGTGAACCGCTGCTCCGAAGTGTATTCAGGTCTATAGGAAGCTCGGATTTTCTGGTTTGGAGTAACTGCGGACCTTTGGTATTGTGTCAACTGTATATCGACTGGTCGTTTGTGACAAACAACGTTCTCTTGGCGACAACTTTTAAAGCATTACAAGTATCCCATTAAATATTTGCTCTCAAGGGGCGCCATCATGCTCTATAGTGGTGACTTTAAAGCCACAGATGTCATAATCGCTCTTATAACAATATCACCAATCGAGAAGTTGGAATAAGAGACATTTAGACAGATTTTGATAACGATTCCATCTTTCTACAAGCCTAACTAAAATACCACCTAGAGTGCATTCTTACTACATGTCACCCGTTAGTATCTAGGCTTTAAGTACCAAGCTAGCTATATCATAGCTGGGATTGGATAATACTGGGCTTGGAAAACGTCTGAGAAGTCTATTCTCAACAAAAGAAAGCTAAGACAATACGTACACGAGTTTAACATTAATAATAGGCGTTGTCGTGATAGTGTTTCTGAGAATAAACATATAAAATGTAACATAAATATACCCCTTGTAATTCTACTATTGAGAAAGGAAGTAGAAATAGTAGAGTAAGTTCCTTTTCTCTCTCTTCAATATCTATCCTTACTATTTATTAACGCAATTATAAAATACATTAATTGCAATTTCTAATGTAGGTAAGTTATCCTGTGTTCAAAAAGAGTACTCTAATAATACATATATCAAATGTCAAAAGCTTTACAAGCCGTTTGCACATAGGACAGCAGTTTATTAATAAGCAGAATAGGTTTTATAAACGTACCGCCAGCCTAAGCAGCATAGCTATTATAAGACGTAGTCTCAGCGGCTTGGGGATAATGTTAATTGATGAAGGTCTGACAGGATGAAACTCGGCGCTTGGAAGCCTTCAGACTTCCTGACCCTTCCTTGACCAGTTGAAGATGTACTATCCCGGTGTCACAGGTACATACGGACCCCTAGAGTGCATATAGTAGCCAAGGGCATCTAAAGGGGGGAGTGGTTCCCCCCTTAGATACTGGAGGCCCAAGGGCCAATCGACCAACCTTCTCACCCTATGACTATTGACCCCTTATAACCAGCTGCTCTGTGTCTTGTCCTAGGCTTCTATTCACTCCGGGACATATACACCTGACATATACATGCTTCTCGTGTGTATTTCAAACCGCCCACCTCGGTCAATAAGCTGTAATTGTGCAGCGATAGAATAGGTTCACACGAGATATTGTCAATAACGTCGAAATATGTGCCTCTGTGCGTGTTGCCCGTGTAATGCGTATGTGATTGTGTGAGATGTTCTTATAATACGTATCCAGTCTTGATATAAACACTTGTCAGGTGACTATGCACATTCAATAGACTATCTGACACGTGCTTTGTACACCTGTTCTTGACAAACTCGTCCGTAGGTGAACTATGTGGCTCTCACATAATAACATATGCTCGTAATACATACATTGGGACTTAAAAGCCGAAATGGTGACAGAAACACGGATAAAAAGACTGACCATGACCCTCGTAAGCTGAGTTTTGGTTTGTAGCGATCATTTCCTGATGAGGGTCAATATTAGGGTGGCGCTGAGGGATGCACACAGGACTTGAGTGGTCACGTAAAGATTTACAGCTGACATTCATCATATTTGAAGATTACGGTGGTGTGATTTCAGCTCTGCGGGCTGCGCAATTCAGATACTACCTACACTATTCAGCACCCAATACAGACGTAGTGCCGTAGCGGACGTGATGATACAATGCGGCTATGCGCCGCCGAAAGTCCCCTACATCAGTAAGTGGCTTTTTGGCGTAGAAAACGGCTGATGATTCAAAGTGAAAATTCACTTGATGATTCGTCCGTGCTATTCCATCGCGGCATGATCCTCATAGCTCTGATGCTTATGGGACTGATGTTTCCAGTCGGTTAGCTTCTTTGAGCTCGTTGCCAGTATTCGAGATTGAATTCGTGGAGAGAAGACTTTCTTACGGGGAACCTCACTTAATACCTATGGGATCATCTTGCCCCCAAAGTCCTGAACAGGACCGGCGAAGTCTCGTAGTAACAGTCGAGCATGTGCATGTCAGCCAATTGAAGGACGGAGGACTCCGCGCGCCGGGGATGGGGAGTCCAAGTATTCTTGGCGTACATATCAAAACCCACACGTCGCATTATGTGATTTGCAGGCAGCGAGATAATATGGTTAAGTACGTAAAGTGCAAAGACCCACGAGAATTGTGCATGCGTCTTTACCGTATCGTAAGGGATAAGGGATTAGGGTGATGAATCAGCGTCACCAAAACTTGTCCGGAAATAGCAGTTGACCTTTGGTTGTTCCGTAAGCTCAACGCTTGCTTACAGGATGGATGGCTGTTTCTGACGCCTCCCTTGACACTAGTGGTGGAAAGGCACACTCACTCGGGCAAACATGCTTACGGGGTCCTAATAATGTGTGACTTGAATACGGTTGTATATAAAGACGTCTGATATGATCAGCTATTGAATGGGGAGAGAAATTCCCTTCTTAAGGTTTCTTGATCAGCTTTACACTTAAAATCGGACTGACGAACAACATACAGAAATGGATCGAGTACATAACGACTCGGATTTCTCGGAAAGGCGAGCTGTTAGACCACTGTCGCTCATTGTCATTGGTGCTGGTATTGGCGGACTGGCTATTGGACTGTGCATGCGGAAAACAGGGCACGATGTTTGTGAGTGACTTCTTCTCCCTTATGCCTCTTCTTTTGGAGAGCAGAAAGTCTTGTCTTGGTTACGGTCATGCATCTATCAACTCCACCGAATAGCTCTCGCTAAGGTATGTTGATCGAGGATTTTGGCTGACTATGACCATGGAAGTGATTCTAGAAAGAAGACGGGAGATTACAGAGGTTGGAGCTGGAATCCAAGTGCCCCCTAATGCTTCACGTATTTTGCGGAGGTTTGGCGTTCTTGACGAGATCATGAAATATGCTACAGTACTTGAGCGGAACAGTTTAAGGTAAGTGTGAAGGGAGGCTTGCAGACCTAGCTGCAACCTCCATTATCTAGAAACCGGTTCATTAACGTGACTTTAGACGATGGAAAGATGATGAGGAATTGGGTTCAATCTCTTTGACACCAGACGTGGAGGAGAACTTCGGCGCGCCACTGGCGGTTATTCATAGAGCTGATTTACAGCGTATCCTTCTGGAAGCCGCGATTAAATGTGGATGCAAAATATTAAAAGATCACGAGGTTGTGGATGTCGACGAGGATTTCTCACCGGTGAGCACTATCCTTCCTAAGTACAATGAGTGCCGGATCGCGAGCCAATTCTCGAGGGAGACTAATTCGAGCATAGTATGTGAATCTGTTTTATACCCGGCGAATTGTGATATCACGCCCCTTCTGCTCCCTCTTTGGCTATTATTTAGGCATTATGTTACTGGTGGAACAGCTAATAAGATATAATAACAGTCGAGTTCTCGTCCGTAGTTGTGGGATTAAGACTTGGATGTCAGCGGATCTGATTCTGGCAGCCGACGGAATGAGCTCGGTTATAAGACGGCGAATGGCTGCGGCGAACTGCCACGAAGATCGACTCGTCCCAGCCGGGGAGTCAGCCTATAGATTCTTGCTGCCCAGGGAACTAATTAAGAACGATCAAACAGCAATGGACCTTCTCGATAGAAACCATGGGATACGGTATATGGGACCCGGTGGTCACATAAGTGAGTCATTCTTGGAGTTGTTGTTATCTTTCTGTGATCACTGACTCCAAGAACTGTAGTGGCGTATCCTTTGAGAAGAAACACGCTGTACAACGTGGTTCTCATTCGCGAGACTGAGGGCAAAGAATTGCAAACTCTAACTTGGTCGACTCGGGTAAAAAAGGAGGAGGTCCTTGAGCACTATCGCGAATGGTGTCCTCTAGTCCGTGCCTTGATCGGCTATGCTGGTCCTGAGGTATTGGAAACTCCCATGAACAAGATGCCTCCGCTACCGACGTGGGTGAAAGGTAAAGTGGCCCTTGCCGGTGATGCATGCCGTAAGTCACTCTATCGTATATTTCATTTACATATTTGACGCACAAACTATGTGCTTGCGCGCTACAAAGTCATCGGACCGCACCAAAAAGAATTTTATGCTACATCTACTTATATCCGATCATCCTAGATTATATGCTTCCTTACGTCGCACAAGGAGCAGCCAATGCATTGGAAGACGCTGCAACGCTAGCGATGGCTTTCACTTGCACGGACGCGGTTGAACTAGCCCTTGCGATGTATCAGTTTATTAGAAAAGATCGCAGCGAATGGATACAGGCAAGCGCAACAAGTAACGGCCACACTTTACATCTACCAGACGGTGAAGAGCAAAAGAAAAGAGATGATTGCATTCGAGCTGCAAGTCGAGGGAATGGTGCAAATCCAGATCAATGGAATGACAAGAAGACTCGGGACTTCATGTGGCGCGTGGACGTAATGGCCGAGACGATTAACAAATTCGGTTCTTTGGCGCGGTAAGGGGAGGTAGGTAAAAAGACATAGGAGGTACCCAATAGAGCCCCATGTGGAAGCAATATGTTTTACGGTAAATGGCTGTTGTACCCTCTCTGAATCAGTCGTTCTGCTGCTGTTGACACTCGCTCTGGAATTTCTTGTGCGATCTGGAAACCCTTGGCTGGGTACTCTCGAATTCGAACCAGGTCGCCAACGGAGATATTGATGACTAAATCTACCGGATTGTCTTCGTTTGGATACTCCTTCCACGTCAGTTGCGGCGACGTTACCAGAATCTTTGTGTTTGGATCGGGCCACTGCTTTTTGAATGTCGCGAATGTTCGTCGTTCCATGTAAGGCTTTTGGACAAGAATAAACGAGCTTATAGACAGCTGCCTTGCTTTAAGTAAAGCGTATGTATAACGGACGTTCTCGCCAGTGTTAGTCGAACGTGGTTCAATGATAAGTTTTGTTTCGGGCACGCCTAACTGGCGAGCGATGTCTGCAAAGACTTCGGCCTCAGGCTTGGCGAAGCGGCCTTCGGTGAGCTTGCCTGAGCCCCCAGAGAAGATCAAAAGGTCTCCGAACCCGTCAAGAAATAGTTGGGCGGCTCGCTCAGCGACACGCGTATCGAGGCTACATAGGCAGAAAATAGCATCCGCTTTCTGGTCAATCGTTGTGTGCAGCTGATGATATTCGTACAATGTCTCAGCATCCTGTTGCACGTCTGGCATAGCCGCCAGGTCTGCTACGTCTGCTGACATGCCTCGCAATCCTGAACGGGATTCTGTATTCTTTTAACTTCCCCTGGTTATCTAGCGTCAGCAGGAGCCCCTGAACTGGGCAGTCTTTTCAAGTAATACCTAACCGGGTCAACCTTTCCTCATCTGCTGAAAACACAATGAAACCCTACACTAAAACTGACATGGGATCGCACGCTACTCCATCGTCTACACAGAGGACTTGGGTACCCTGTCCTTGTGCAACAGCGAGATCGGTCCCTATTGTACATAGTGTACAACCCATGGCGTAATGTACCCCCACTAAGAGATGGTCCACTCAAGATTATCGATCTGATAAGATCTTTGAATCCCTCGAGGACCAGATCACCGAACTTCCCACTTGAAAGCCTCAAGGGCTGCTTGACAAGGCGAGCAACTTTGTCCCTACCGCAATGCTTCCAGGCACCAGTACCAAGGATGCAGGATGGGCGAGGGATGTCTTCCGTCAGAGTCTCAGAACATCTCAACTTGCATCTAGTTTTCAAGGCGCGTCAACTCCCTTGGATGACCCAGATAATCAAGAGTATCTGCGGGAATTGATTCAGAACATCTTAGACGGCCGTACCATCGTCGCTTCATATAACTTAGTTATTCTTTTTATTCTCTTCATCCTTACCATATTCCATTTCTATCAACACACTGTGCATCGCCGTAAGTGGTCGGTCATCGAGCGAGATGGTGAAAACGGTGCCGAATCATCGTCGAGCAGCACCTTAGAGGGTTCACTGTCGTCACAGCCTCTCAACATCAAACAACATGATAACGATGTTGAGAGACAGCCGCTGCTTGGAGGCCACCGCCGAACGAGACGTGGCATGTTTGCCATCGCTCGCTCCTTTCTAATGTACCAGCCCAGCCCAATCCCGGTCATCAATCGCGTGCTTCCTTCCAACGGGACATCGCTATTCGTGGTCGGATACTTCGGCCTTAATATATTTTCACATCTCTTCCAGCTTCCGTTCGAGGCCAAACATTTTTTCGCGTTTGCCGACCGCGCAGGCTACGTATTCATAGTCAACCTCCCTCTCTTGTATCTTCTCGCGGCCAAGAACCAACCCTTGAAGTTCCTCACAGGCCATTCCTATGAGGCTCTTAACATCTATCATCGCCGAGTGGGTGAGTTTATGTGCTTCGAGGCACTGGTCCATTTTGTGAGCATGGTGATATGGAGGCTATTTCTCGAGCCTGAATGGCTCGCCACCGAGAGCCTCTGGCATTATTTCACACACCCCTTAGTCCTCGAAGGAATAGGCGCGTTTGTGTCGTACGAGTTGCTCTATTTCACATCACTTGGAAGTTTTCGCGAGAGGTGGTACGAGCTATTCCTAGCTTCTCACGTCATACTGCAGATCGCCGCCCTTCTGTTTCTCTGGCTGCACTTCTTCACAAGTCGGCCGTACGTCCTTGCATCGCTGGTGATTTTTATCTCGGATCGGATTGTCTGGAGATTAGGAATGAAGTCGGCGACTGTTACAGCTGATGTCGAGATCCTTGAAGACGGTGACACCGTGTTACTCTCTGCTAATTGGAACATACCGCAACAGGGGGCGCCTCGGCAGGTTCTGCGCCAGAACATATTACATGGGTGGCGTCCAGCTGACCATGTCTTCATATCAATCCCTAGTCTTGGCAAAAGCAACGCTTTGCAAGCGCATCCTTTTACTATCGCATCCGCAGCTTCGGGTCTGGGTAGTATACCGGCGCGTGCCCAGCTTGATCTTTTGATCCGAACATATTCTGGATTTACGTCGGAGCTCCTTAGGCATGCGCAAATGAATTCCAAGGTCTCGGTGAGACTCGATGGACCTTACGGATCACAGGATCCACTCAATATGCTCAGGGCAAGCAAGACAGCTGTGCTCATCGCTGGCGGGTCCGGTATTGCTGTTCTTTTCCCCTTGATTTGGGATTTAGCAATAACACACCCGAGGAAGGGAAAAATCCACCTAATGTGGATAATCCACTCTAGATCTCAGCGGTCGTGGATACCAGCGAACCGGATAGATGAACTTCGCGAGGCCGGTGTTTGTATTACCATACCTCAACCTACCGTCGAAGTCGGGCGACCTGATGTTGCCAATTACATCGAGGAGATAGCTAGCGCCTCTGTAGCTGATATCGGTGTAGTGGTGTCAGGACCTGATGGGCTAAACAGGACCGTCAGGAACACTTGTGCGTGGGAAGTCCGGTCCGGCAAAGATATAGATCTGAGGGTAGAGAAGTTTGGCTGGTGATACTAGAGAATGACGGCGCGCCTTTACGCCACTATGCACTTCAAAGGGGTTCGTTATTTATGAGATTTTATATCGCTGGCGTTACTGCATTGGAGCATTTTGAATGAAGAAGCAAGAACATTGTATATAGACGGCAACGTGGATATTTATTAGGTTTATTACTTGAGCGTTGTCTAGATGGTATATCTAAATCCTTCTACCCCTTCTAATACTACTTTGCCACTCGCAGCTAGTTTATTCGCGAAATGGAAATAAGCGGAAAAGACCGCCACTATAATTATCATCAAGATGTGCGACCCGATGCAAACCCATATCGCCGTAAGATATCTGGGCGCTTCCTGCGACCGGACAATGAAGCTGCCTGCAATACCACCAGCCCCGTTCAGAGCTGTCACAGTGGCCGCTGTGAAAGCGCGCTTCCACTGCCCAGTAATATTATTTGCCTGGTACGCGGATAAGGCGGCCCAATTTGAGACGTAAGCACCCGTGGCGAGGAAGGTCCCGAAATATCGTACAGCATCTTGCTTAGCAAAGCCTAAGAGGCTGAAGCCGACGACCAAGGTAACACAATTGAAAATGATGACAGGACCCCTGAAGCGGAATTTATCTCCGACGATGGATGAGAGTAACACCGGTATCACCGCATAGTAATATGGTGGAGCATTGAGCAGAATCGCTTGGTTGGCGCTGAAACCGAGACCGCCCTGCAAGATGCTAGGAAGAAAGTACGACAGCGACGTGGAGACGATGTTCAGCAGGAAAAACATGACGGCAAAGCCGTAGATCTTAGGGTCTGCAGCGTGCACGAAGATCTTAGACCAAGCGAACTCCTCGATCTCGACATCCTTACGATCCGCATTGATACGGGCGACGGCGAGTTCCTGTTCCGCGGGCGTCAGAAACCAGAGCGAACGGTGAGCATTTTCCGGGAAGTCGACCATCCAAATATAAGTCACTAGACCGATCACGACTGTAATGAGACCTTGGACTAGAAACATGTATCGCCACCCCGTGATTCCGCCGCGACCGTCCAGCTGATTGAGCCCGAAGTTGACGATGCCACCTGTCGCCAAGATAGTCACCTCGCCCATCTGCAGGAATGCAAAGCGTGTCTGCTGCTCCTTGCGCGGATACCACGTCGAAATCAGGTATGTCAGGCCAGGGTAAATACCGCTCACAGCGGCGCCGAGCAAGACGCGCAGGGCAATCAGCTGCTGCCAAGTCCGTATGAAAGCGGTCGACATGGTGATGATGCCGAAGGAGAAGGTTATAAAGGAGAACCATAGCCGTGGGCCGAAAGTGCGTACAGCCAGCGTGGATGGCAGCTGGAACGCAATGGAGGCGATGGTGAAGATGAATATAGAAACACTGAAGCGGTTGCCCGTCAGGTCCAGGTCCGTCGGCAACGATGTCACCGCCGCTGAACTGAGCACACCCGAGTCTAGCAAGTTTAACGAGCATAGAATCCCCGCGATCGTGCACAGGCGCATGTCAACCTTGAGGCGCAGACGACGCTCGAGAGCACCATCTGTTTCGAGGTTCATGAGGTTCTCTCCACTGTCATCCGATAGTTCCATGTCGACGCTGTGAGATACTTGTTGCGCTTCCTTAGAAGGCATCTCCAGTGGTGAGTCCAGCGACGTTGCACCAGCCATCGTATAGTCCTTGTGTATGGGTACACGAAGCAAAAGAAAAGGTATTATTGACTCACTCGCGCCCCTTTCATTGGCGACCTAGGTCTGCAAAATATGGCTTGCAACTCTTTCTTATCTTCTCGGCTATGTTACATCCCCGGTTCCGCTGCTCTCGGTATCCACCAGCTTTTTCAGCCCAAGCGGGAAAAGGCACGAATACCTATTCGGCATGTATAGCAAGTGAGTCGAGACAGATTGGCCAAGTCCATTGATTACTAGAGCGATTACTAAATTCCAATGCAGCGCGCCCGAAGGGCCTAGAAGAAATTTCTGCTCGGCATCACTTGCAGCACCCACTCACAAACTCCTGTATGGAGTTTCGATTGGGTTTTATCCGGCTGGCCCCTTTCACGAGCAGGGTGAATCAGTTTGAGTGAACCAGCATCAGTTTATTAAGCTAAGCAACGCTGATCTCTCGCTTGATGTGAGACATACCTAGTAGTCTAATTAAGTGAGCGGCCCGGCCCTGTTTACACTAATGGCTGGTAAACTACATTGCGCCTAATTTACAATCTGAGCCGAATACGCGCATGAATTGCTACGACTGTAGTGAACTCACGTTGGAAATTCATCGAGACTCGAGCCACCGTCCATAGGTGTAGTGAGGGACCAGTTTGGTTTTTGGGGAGAACGACGGTTGTGTAGTTCCACTATCTAGTTCCTAAAATATACAAGCTTTTTTTCCTATTCTGTTACCTAGTATCGGATCACATCGCGTATCTCGGTTTCCGAGGCTAGCGGAATCTGTATCCCGTCTTGTCTCTCACTATAGCACATAATAACATTTCACATGTAATGTATATATTGCTAAGCAGTGACAGTACCTACAGCATTTCCACATTAATAATCATTATCAGCAGTACCCATTCATATTTGTTCAACCCGTATATATCGTCTAAAGCGCAGTATCTTCATCGCATCCATTTACTGCAGCCGTGGGACTCTAGCAGTATTCGATAAGTCGTCGGCATTGAGTAGATCAACACCCAGCGCTTCTAACGGTTCCCACAAATACTCGCCAGGTAAATTCCCTACAGCTAACGTTAGCCAACCAAATACATGGCCCATAAAGGGGATGTTCCGAACTCACAGTATCGAGCTACCAGCCCTTTCGCATGTGCTTGGCTAACCTGACTGGTAATTGTGGTCATCTGAGCAGCAGTCAAAGTCGCTGTACTGGCAGCCCCCACAACATCTTGGAAATCTGCCGAGGCTACGTAAGAGTTCTGCGATGTATAATTCGCACCACTCAAAGCACCAAGGTTTGCATCGTAGAATACATCACGATTAGGCACACCATCTCCAGTCCTACAGTTCGCAGGGTTAGTTATAGATATTCGGTATGCCATCCCAGAGTATGGGGCCATGGCAAGCTTTCATGGTGGTGACGTCTCGGCTTTACAACGGCCTTTGATATTGAAAAGAGAGAAGAAAAATTAACGCCAAGCGGTACTTACGATATGCGATCAAATGGCGCGCTGCCGCTCGCCACGACGGTGATTGCCCTTTTTACGAGCACGCCATCTTGCAACTGGCTCAGATATCCTGCCTGGCGAAGAGGCTCTAGCGCTGCAACAACAGCGTCTAGCGTACCCGTGTCGCTGGTCTTGAAGTCGACAAGCAGAACGAGCGTCTGCCCTGGCCGACTTTTGTATACAGATCCCCCGTTATAGTCGATGATCGCCTTGAGCGTATTGACATATTGTCCCTCGAACGTCCGCCCAAGGGTTGGAAGAAGATGTCCTATGAGCAGATCTCCTGCAAAGAGCCAGATGTCGGCCTCACTGCTAATACAACCGGCACTCAAAGCCGCGAAGATTGGGACATTCTGGTCGTAATCGTTATGACTATGGCATGGAGTTGGAAGGATGCTGTCCAACGAATCAAATGGCCATGGATTGAGCGGAGCCCCAGATCCTTTGTTGACAGTCTGAGCTGCCAATACCGTTGTTTGGAGGAGTTTGTTGAGAGCATCTTGTTGAGGCGGAACGGGATTTCCTAACGCATGGTAGCTGACGCCGTTCGTTCCGACTTGATATGTCCCTCCCTTCGTATCGCCGTTGGTGGTGCCGTAGCATTGGCCTCCTACTGCCGAAATCTTCCCGAGATATGTCTTGCAAGAAGTAGCTGGTTATCGTAAGCGTATGAGGTGGCAGCCAATTACAGGGTTGGTCAACTAACCATCAACTGTGTGAGTTGAACTCAGTTTGTTATGGATCTCGACTAATCGATACCATTAGGAATCTCTCCTAGACGCGAAAAAACAGTATTCGCTAGCTTACAATATACGTAACCTAAGAGCCCGTATTTGGAAGGATCCATTCCACCATTGAGAAAAACCTCGGTCGCCATAGAGAGGTAATCCTGGCTCTTGACCGTGCTTCCATGGGCCAAGTCACAGAATTTGTTGACGGCTGTGGTGAAACCTGTTCGTTGATCGGTGCCGCTCCCAATTGTGACATCGGGAATTGCCATCCAGGTCGTCGAGCAACTTGAGATATCATCCGTCACTGCCGTTTTGTTGAGAGGGACTGTGATATTAGATGACACTGGGCGGTACACCGGAGGGTACGCTGGCCTGAGCACTGGTCGATTCTGTGCAGTCGGAGTGGCCTGCGTGAGTTAGCATTGTTCTTCAGTATGGAGTTACAACACGTACAAGCGCCACCCCGACTGTAAAAAGCCCGAAAATGGCTTTCCGCATAGTCGCAAAGTGTGCAGAAGATATATCCTACACCAATAACTTCTTGCCTCACAAGGAGACAGAAGGGGTTGAAGCCAAATCATGGCCATTGTCCAATGTATATAAATACCTAGCCCATGGCCAGGAATCTCTTGAGGAATTCACATGTTGGTTGATCATGCAGTTGGTTATAACATACACCCTTGTGATGTTGGACTGGGAGTGGAGAGACAAAGGGGCATCACGATGTTAGCGGCGGCCACTGTCACGATGCCTGCATCCTACCAAGCTGCTCTAGGAAGTTGGGAGACGGTAGGCGTGAGCGGGTCAGGGGAACCAGATACGCCAAATGACCAGCGTTCATATACCCCTGCCGAGTCCCTGCGCGCCGTTGGTGTGGCAGGGCAGATGGCTGCCCAGCACCAATAGCATGCCATATTTCGGCACGTTGATCCCTGTCGCTGCCGCTACCGTTGCCGGCGCTTGAAGTAGCCATAAGGTAGTAATAAAGTACTAAGTGCTCGCTACTTCAACCTGACCAAATAATATAGAGAAGGACAACCAATGAATAGAGGCACGATTCACATATATTAGATAAGAATGGCTGGCGCAAGATTCTTCAATGGCGG
The DNA here is from genome assembly GCA_022578775.1 of Xylaria venustula. NCBI lineage: Eukaryota > Fungi > Ascomycota > Sordariomycetes > Xylariales > Xylariaceae > Xylaria > Xylaria venustula. The sequence goes on along the minus strand of MU389353.1, from coordinate 408,543 downwards.
GCAAAACTATGATCTTGAGTCACCAGTCTTAATCATGATGTAGAGACATAACCGCATGATGGAGCAACATACATCCATTTCTTCGCTTTTCAGCTGTAGTGGCATTTTGGACAGTACCTACCTACCAGATTGAGCATCTCAATCCGCATTCAAGAATTGCCTATGAACGGACTTAAGAACCCTAGCTTTACATCCTAGTCTAGAAGTCTCATTGGGCATGGTTGTATCGGTCTGTAGCGCAACTTTGGAAATCGAGTACATGAACGCCTGCAAGTATCATCAAGCTTCTTACCTACCTAGGTGGTGTTGGTGTTTTATTAATACGATAGCCTTACGGTCTTTATTTCATACAGCATCACCATCCGGGTTTAGACCAGTCAAAATGTATTTCCTTCTGCTTTGTCTTTGACTTCCAGCCCTACATGTTAGGCATCCTCACTTAGTGTAAAGTTTCAGGACTTATGCAGTTATCGTCTCATACTTCTTCCTATCGCATCATACCGAGATGCTACGAGATTGAGATATAATTCTTTCGAGACTCATTGTTTATCTGGCTTCAATAGCGAAGATAGAGTATTGGATATGCAGTATATCTCTGTTATCTCTAAGCTGCCTGACAACACCTCCCCGAACCCCTCATTCTACTTAGCCCGTCCCAAGACTTTTATGTCGCGAGGTCCAAACCAATACAACATGTTCCAAAGCGCTAATCAACAATGAAGAGACTCAACTCCAATTTTTCAAAGCTTGCCTGCCGAATTTCCTGCAACTGAGACTCAAAACATCAAAGTCGACAAGGTGCACTCTTTAATGGGTAATGGTCCCATTTAGAGGCGGCGGAAGGAGGCCATTGCAGCTCCCCTTGTCGTTCTGAATTATACAATAATGATCGGGCGCATGTGTGCAGTCAAAGGCCATCGTGGGCTTATAACCCCTGCACCTCAAGAACGAGTGCAAGGTATCGCAGACGTCGTAGATTCCGGTTTGCCTCACGCATACACTAGCTGATCTGGGCGACTTCTGGCCAATAGGCGTGCCGACAGAGAGCGCGACGAGCGCAAGGAAGACAAGGGCTCGGTGGAACATCGTGAGCGGTGAGAGATGTGATGAATAGTGGAATTGGGGTGATAAACGGTCGACGAATGAGTGAACTGAACTGATTTCCCGACAATTTATTACTGGTACCGATTTCCAGGAAGCAGTCGCCGCCGCTCTATAAGTAAGCATCATGGCTTCTTGTTAAGCGCGGTCCCGGGTAGACTCCTCAAGACTGAGCCCTCCGAAAAGGAGACACGGAAGCGGCTGCGCTCGCAGGCTAAATGGAACAACGACCACGCATCCTGTTACATGGCCTCATCTGTCTTGGCAGACATCACATATGTTGTTGTTGCACGCGCCGAGAATAGATAATATGCTATACGGGTAGGATTGCTATTTGCGTACTTCTTGGCTTGTCATATACCTCAACGCTGGCTGTGCTTAATCACAGCAATTGCAACTCTGCTTCAACAAAAGGTGCAATGCGCGCCTTAACCTCCCTAGGACGGAGTTGCCAAGCATTACATAGCGCTCATGTTGTGTCGAGTACCGGTAGCTTCTTTTGGAAGCGGAAGTATTTCGACAGTTTGAAGCCATCTGCTGGCTATGTCCGCGAAGTTGGTTGGTTGGCTATTCATAGTAACAAACCCGCCGACTTTCTTTAGACTATGGTTCTAGGCTCATCTAGCCTTCTCATGCTCATTTCGAATCGAGTAGGGCTTTGTGGAGTGATATAATGCGGCGCCGAGATACCTCATTTATCGCCTCATATCTTGGGCCACCCGATGGGATCGACGCAGAGCTACATGCAGTGGCGCACATCACACTCCGGATTTTTGGAACCCTACATAGTTCGTTATCGTATAGCTATATGCGCTATAAGCTTAATTTTTCGATGATACTATGGATCACAACTATACCTCTAATGTATCCCAGTCTGGTGGTATCGGATTTCACGAAGAAATGAGGTCGAAGTTGTACTCATCAATTTCATATGCGAACAATGGACACCCGATGCGCTTGATGAAATTATCACAGGATTCCACTATGTAAATCGGCTATTGCAACGCTCAGAGCGCTTCGAAAGGTTGTGTAGTGCGCGTTCCGAAGCGGATGTGTTCTCTCTACAAGTTCGTACTATCGAATTGAATCCGAGTAGTCTAACGATGGGGGTCCCTGCATAAAACTTTGATTTTCAGCTCGTAAATGGCACATGGAATAATTTATGTACTGCTTATAGTTATTTAAACGAGATTTTTAAGATTCGCTTTTGCTTCTCAGAAGAGTACCAAAGGGGGGAATAGTCGTACTGTCTCAAAAGAGCATATCTGAAGCATCCACGAGTGAGCTAATCTGGACATTCGAACGCAAATTAGAACCTAAAGTATTATTAGCAGGCGATATCCCACGCGTCCGAACCCAAAAAAGTCTCCTGGACCCCTAGATCACGATGTCATTTAATCCTCCACCTCTACACTTCACTTTCCACTTTCCCTAAGCGAACCCTCCCTTCTATCTGCTTCGACCTGGATTCAGAGTCAGGATACATATTCGGGTCGAACGCAGCAAACCTCGCCCTCCGCCATGCCACCGCCTTATACTATTTTACGATCCCAGCAGCCACCACCCTCTCCGCTTATAGATCGATTCTCCGCAACGGCGACCGCAAGCCATTTCAACGCATCACGATATTCATCCTTGCAAAAATACAAGTCTCATTATGGCTGGGGCCAGAGTAATGGGTTGGACAAGCCTCTCGCCGTGCAGACGATTTGGATGACCGCCATTGCATGCGCCATTGGGGCTGTGATTCTGTCCTGTATATTGTATTGCTGTTGGAAGCGAGGTGGGCCACGACCTACGTATTACGAGGAGGCAATACGGAGCCAGAGGCAAGGTGTAAGAGGTCGACGTATGAAATTAGGTCACTATGCACAGCATTCTCCCTATCGAATCGCGTCAGCGCATGGGGTAGATCCTATTATCGCCGCCGTTGACGACAAATTGGAACACCCAGAACGAGTGCGGACTCGTTCAAGTTCCAGCTATTTCGAGCAACAAGAAACTCATGGGGGAGAACAGAGAAGATTTATATGAAGAAGGCCAGTTGTTGCATGGCTAATGATACGGGTCTTCCAAGAATCGGGTGGGATGACAGGAGGTCGTGGTGTATAAAGTGGACTGTATTGAAAGGATTGTACGCTCGATTAATGAATGGTGTATAGCTATGGTTATCAAGAGAAAATGTGTTATGATTATAGAGGTAGACGGCAAGTGATAAAGCAAAGAAATACTCATATGAAGTAGGAGATGACCGGACTTGGGAGCAATATCATCTACGTATGTAGAAGCCGCCTAGACCATAAGCCTCGTCCTTGATCTCAGCCCTCTCCGTACGAATACCCGCCCAATGTACAGGAAAGCTGTCCACGCGCTTTTGTACCTGAGACCGTACCCCGACATATCTATCCGTCATAGTTCTCTGTGCCAGCTCAGTCGACAATAACTGAAGGGACACTTCGGGTTGCCACATTTGCCGACTCAAGCTTGCGATTGCAATATCTTTGTCACGAGAAATAGTGGCGAGGATGTCAGTTGACAATCTTGAATGACCCGGCTTCGGACTAGCTCTCAACGGCGCCATCAATAATACCTTCAGTTTAGCATTAAAAAACGTCGTATTTTCTCCGAAGTCATACAGAATGTGCACAGAAGCTTCCTTTCGTGGAACAACCATCGACGTTGCATAGGGTGACGACCCAATGGTGATGATAGCTTCGTGCCAGCCGTAGAGCCTCTCATCTACAGTTTTACTTTTTTCAATAGCTGTCCACCCAATATAGATGCCGTTGAGACGAAGTAACAGATCTTCAGCAACGTTGGATAAGTTTGCGGTGGGGGCCGCCGAGCTTTGGCCCGTGCCACGAACAACTTTGCCATCAAGTGTTATGGGAAATGGCTTTTCAGGGCCAGTGTCGTTACCGATAACGACGGGTGGTGCATCAAGTGCAATCTCGTCATGAAAGGGAGTGTAACTAACGTCTCTTTCAGCATCGAAGTTCTCCTCTAAGCCGTCAAATTGGTCTTGCATGCTGGTTTGTGCAAGGGCTAGCGCATCAGGATGGTTTTTTATGAAGCCCGGGGTCATGTACTGCAACTTGCTTTGGACAACGGCCTGGGCTGGGCCAACTACCCGTTGAACGTACTGGTTGCCGATCACAGATGCTGCCTTTAGCCCAATCTCAAGGGGCAAAGTGGTCAGACTTGCGCCACGCATAACGCTGACATCGGAAGAAGTGCTTGCAAGTCGGAATGTAGGCGAAGGGCATAGTGATTTCTTAGAGCTTTGTCCGGTGCACATGACTATACGCAAATAGCCATCTTCGGCGACTGCTGGGATCCGAAGGACGCATGTTTCTCGTATTATATGCTTGGAAAGACGCTTTTCCTTGGCAGCCTTCTTCAAGAACTTCTTGATGTCTCTCTGCCACGCTCGCTCATCACCGCTGGGAACATTTGAAGCTGACGATTCAACAGTAGGTGTAACATCAATCCAATTGTACGTTGTCCTCATTAGAGCGCTCGCAGCCATTCCCATAGTACCAGAGAATCCCTTCCTCTGGATCCAGAATGACCGATCTGAGGGCAAGGCAGAATCCCCGAATACACTAATCGCAACATTGGTCGAGGGGCCCTTGTAGTAGACTATTGCGCCTGAGTGACGAAGTATGCTGTAATGCTTGGTGGATTCAAAGGGGTGGGATATCAAGCCCCCTGCAAAATACACCGTCTCATCCACAACAGCCTTCCATCTCGAGCTAGATGATTTGCGAGCATCTGGATCGGGGAGAGAAGAAGCGACTGAGAGCACAGAGGGACTCGAGACTAGGACGGGGGTTGACGTCTTTCTTGGGAGTACAAGTGGAGGTGAGGATTGGTCTACGGCTGTTGGTTTGGCGTCTTCTGTTGCCAGCGATGGCTTAGCCAAGGCGGGAATTGGCTCGAGGTAGTCATCGATCAAGTCATCAAGATGGTCATAAGATGGCGGAGAAGGTTTTACGGTTGTTTGGGCCACGGGCTTTCGAGGTATTTTGTTCATCTCTTGGCAACGCTTTTCTTGACTTCAGAGGATCACCAAGGGAGGGAAGAGCAGCAATATCATTGTCGATGAGCAGTTTTCTTTTTTGATACCTTAGGAAGCAATGTTGGACAGCATCCTCCGGTCAAGACCAATTGTGCATTTGGAATCTGGGATTCAGAGCCGCTTCGAAGGGTTTGTCGACCAGATTTCACGAACTATAGTATGATCTAAGAGGGAGGGATGCGGCTCTACAGGTGTACTCAGTACGCGTTGAAGCAATGCATCATTTTCTTGGTGTTGTTTCATGGTAAACTACGGTAGCTACGGTATCTTCCATCGCTTCCGGTTCTAGTGGAGCTGACCGCCTCGTTAGTGGACAAGTTACAGGATGGCCTTGTGGATATTAGTCTGTCAAATCGGAAGCTATCTCGAGGCGGTAGGTAACACGGCACGTGCATTGCGCATACTGTTACAGATCGAGAAGTGTATACATGAAAGGGCCCACAGCATGTATCCACTGCCCCTACTAAATATGCCTGTAAACAGGAAGGTGCCCACTAAAAGCTTCCAGCTCTGCAGCACCTAGCTAGAGCTACGGAGCACCCCCTAGTAGATAATGTGCCGGATCGCGTTTACATGATGCAAGCTTCACTCATGGCCCCCAACCCATGTCCATTCTTTATCATTTATTTTCCATCCTTCACCTTCACTTCTGCTAACCAACTTTATTTCTTCATCAAGGCCGACAGCCAGAATGTAGATGTAGACGGCACCTACCCAGCGTTAGGCTGTTCCATTATCCATAACACTATTGACAATATCATTTACATCGGCCACCTGACTCCCCTCGATACGATCGCCTCGGGTCATCATGGCTTCGACAAGCTCAGCCTCGTCCCATTCAGCTTCACGCCCGCCATCCCTCCATGTCCTCCCCTCCTACCACGACTCCGTCCCTGTTGAGACTCTTGTCCAGCACCTACTCAACGCCAAGCGCTCACTGTCCTCGATGCGGCTGGTCCTGCGTGCAAACGAGCTCGTCCATGTCGCCCGCCAGGCACACGAGGAATCCGTTATCCTATCGGCCCAGACCCAGTTCCTTCGGCGCGGCATCAGCGAGCAGATGCGCTTGCTTTTACGCATACGAAAAGATCTCATGCGCACCTACGACGACGGCAAGCGAGAATTCAAACAGACCATCAAGACCTTGGACGTTGCCAACAGTCGGCTAGAGGACACCATGAATGTCCTCCGTGGCCGGGCGGTTAACAGTGCTTTCCGGCCACCAGGCGAGGAGAAGCGAAGCCTGCTTGACTTCGTAGACGAGGCCCAGGTGGAAAGAATGAGAGAGACCCTCAAGGAGAACATCCAGGCGCTACAGGTAAATAGTTGCCCTATTTGCAGCCTATGACGGCTGAGTCCTGTCCGATCGCAAACATTCTCCAAGGGATTAACCGTATTCCACACAGTCTACACAGCAATCTTTCGATAGAGATCTCCTTCAGTTCGAAGCCGACTTGCGAAACCTCAAAGCCATCATAGCCTCCGCTCCGTCACCAGCGTCCCCATCTATTTCGTCGAGCGGTCCGCCACTTTTACACCTGTTATCTTCTATGATGGACAACTCACATGCTATGGCTGAGCTCCTAACCTCCCTAACGAAGCATTTCGACCTCTGCGTCACCGCCGTACGGACGACCGAAGGGGCGCCAGCCCTCGCTAGGATCAAAGCTGCCGAGGCAACTCAATCTCAAGAAGGAGATGATGTGTCCATATCGGGTGTAATACCTGACCAGGAATCCCATATGCCTGGCTTGGAGCCATTGTCACCCGAAGATAGAGCGCAGATGCTTGAAGTACTTGCGCAGGACTCTTCGGAAGTGGAAGACGTAGTGCAAGAACTGAACGAGCGTCTTCAATCCGTGGAAGCTGAGTTTAGCAACCTAGACGAGCGGACAACTCTGGTCAAGTTAGGTTACCTTACCACACTGGATGCCTTTCGCACATTAGAAGACATTGGTACCAGAATCCAGAGCTACATATCTGCGGAGAATGAGTTTCGAGACAGGTGGGTAGAGGAACAAGAAACAATACATGACAAGATGTCCGAGATGGAAGACTTGCGTATATTCTATGAGAAATACGCTGGCACATACGATCATCTCATCCTTGAAGTCGAAAGACGGAAAGGAGTCGAAGAGAAGATAATGGGCATATGGAAAAGAGCGAAAGAGAGTGTTGACAAGCTTATTGACATGGACAGTAAGCACCGAGACTTGTTCCGTCATGAGGTTGCAGATCATCTGCCCACGGATTTGTGGCCAAGCATGGACGATCCCATCATAAGATGGGACGTCGTACCCTCTACGGACAATGGCTCGGACCAGCGAGTATCTGGGGGCACTCCAACTCTGCAGAAGAGCGTTATCGAAGGGGCGAGAAGGCGCCACCGTTTTGTGGATAGTGAACAATAAGCTTCAGGGCGTATCGGCGTTTTAACTTCTTAGGACACAGAACTCATTGTTAATGATGTAGAATTACGATGGCTGGTACATGGCGTTTCCATTGGCCTTGCTTTGATCTGCGCAAAGGATTTAGGTGATGTAACGATTTCTTCTGATTTATATCCTTGTTGCCTGGTGTTTCTTCTTAACAACTGTAGTCGATAGTATTGCCAGAATTCATTCCACTTTTCTAACCCAACGCACCACGAGCTTTCCGCATGTGCAACGCGTTGTCCGAGACGGTGTCCTCGGATATACTTGAGCGATAAGTAAAACATAAGCAGGTGTAGAGGGCGAAGTTCATAACACTCGTGCTTTCTATGGCGATTTCCAGCCCTTACAACTTGAAAAGCTTTATGGACATTCGGCCCAGGCTCGGGTTCGAATATCTACCCTAATCTAGTGACGCGTCACTATCATAACAATTCGGATTAGAAGTCATAGACACCCGGTTCTAACCATCAAGCCCGATTACCAAAAACAAATTCAAGGATCCTGAATGGTATTATCAACTAGACAGTAGACTATCGATGAGATATCAGGCAGCATTATGGTGAAGAACGACCGGTTCAAAAAGGTCCTAATTTAAACACATAGCCTGGCCCGGATCCCTGGGTTAAGAACAGGCTTCGGGTCATCATAAACCAATACCGCTCAAAGATTTCTAGTCTTGCACTATGGTCATCTCGATAGACTAATGTTCCACACCTCGAGGCAATTGCCTCAAACGGAAACACTGCATTCGAGACGATGAATGGCGTTCTAAGCCTGCTGGGATCAAGTATATTCCTACACAAGCTTATTTGGCCGCTATATAGTATCAAAGACAGTCAGTTGTCACAAGCCTCATACATAATGCTATCTGTATTTATGTTGTCAAATCTAGTTTGAGGTACTATAGCGAGAACCAGCAAGGCACCTCCGGCGAAGATGCTCATAAACTCAGCTGAGAATCAAAATATTGGATGCGCTGATAACTCTGCTGCCGTAAACATTGACGCTCCTTAGGAACTATTAAATACAGCGCTGGAGAGATCGGATTTAAGTTGAGCGTGGATTGAGTAGCAGCATCGTCATGGCAGAAGCAATGATTGGCAAGATGCTGACAAGCTCGCCGGCGCCTGCATAAGCGGGCGCAATACGAACCCAGACAAAAGCTCCGGCCGCGAGGAGGATAGCGAAAACGTTGTAAACGGCCGACCAGACGAAGTTGAACGTGGTACGCACAAACGCAGCACGGCTAATCTTGATAAGGAGAAGGATGCCGCCGAGTCGCTTGGTCAGAACATTGGCAGCATCTTGGGTGACTTCGCTAGAGATAGAGTCGGTAATTTGCACGCCAATATTGGCCTCACTTACTGCCACTGCGTCATTTGTCCCATCCCCGCAAAACATGACAACTTTCCCCTGGGCCTTAAGTGCAGACACATAAGCTTGTTTGTCTTCCGGAGTTTGTTGTGACAGAACATTCCCTCGGTCGATACCCACGGCTGCCGCAATAGCCTGTACAGCTTTGTTCTGGTCTCCGGAAACGAGATGGACATTGATGCCATCTTCACGGAGTTTTGTCACAGTTGCGACTGCGTCAAATCGAAGCCGGGATTGTAAGCCATAACAGACAATAGGGTTCGAGTCTTGCATGACCATCAGGATGCTGACGCCATCCTCCAGCATCTTACGGACTTCTGGCAGGTGTTCACTACGGGTGAAGCTCGCATTCCCTGCACGAACTGCGGCGCCGGCCATATGACCCTCGATACCGGCTCCGGGGATGCTGTGCACATCGGTAACCAACGGAGATGGTTGAATATCAGGTTTCAGGTGCTTCGCGACTGCTACTGAGACCGGGTGTTTGCTATCTTCAATGAGCGCTTTTGTGATAGCATAGGCATCCGCTATTTTAGCATCGAAGAAGTGACTATTAACGACGACGAGTTCCTGTTCCGTGAGAGTCCCTGTTTTGTCGAAAACCACATCGGTAATTGTTCTCGAGCGTTCCGTACACTCGGCTGATTTCACCCTGACTCCACCTCGTGCGGCTATACTGTTGGCAATGACAAGAACCATGGGAACAGCTAGGCCTATGCCGCACGGGCAAGAGACAGCAAGAACGGCAATAGCATATGTAATAGCAGTGGCGACTGCCTCACCCTTCGTCCTGTGTAGCACTTTTATACCAATAACCGTCCAAATGACGAAAACCGCTACAGCTACAATCAGCACCGTGTATAAGAACCAAGCTGCCACTTTGTCAGTCGCTTCTTGAACTCGCGGTTTCGAGCTACTGGCATCTTCCACAAGCTTAGCTATATCTGTGATCGTATTTCCGCTAGGAAGTCGAGTTAGTTGTACAACGAGCGTGCCGGGGCCATTAATTGTACCAGCGAGGAGAAAAGCGCCAGGTCCTTTAAGAATTGGGAGAGTCTCTCCGGTGATCATAGATTCATTGACCTCGCTGACTCCTGATATGATGGTCCCATCTGTAGGGATATGACTACCAGGTGCGACTTTGAAGATATCGCCAAATTGCAGAAGTCGAGAATCAATAACGTGGTCCACTCCGTTCTCGACGAGAGTAGCCTTGCCCACCTGTAAAGAGCGGAATGATACGGAATCGACAGCTCGAATACGGGTATAGCTAGTAACGAGACGACCGAGCATAATCAATGAGATGAGAAGCGAGCTTGTCTCAAAAAATGACGCCGTTTCTAATGGTGTGCCAGATACGAGATACCCGAAAGCGATGATTGAGTAGATGTATGCAGCCGTGACGGCAATCACGACCAGCATATCGAGCTCAAGTACGTGATACCGGATCAAGGACTGAAGGGCCGGCTGATAGAACATGCGCACAGCCAAAAGCTGAACCAGGCTACCCAGAGCTAGCGAGATTATGGCCTTCGTTCTCTCTTCCACATGAGTTTGTCCCCAAGCAAGGACAAGTATGGGGATTGTGAAGAGAAACGACGCAACCGTCTGGGCCCGAAGAATTCTAAATTGCTTAGGTCCCAAAGCAAACTGCTGCTCATTCTGAAGATCTATAAGTTCGACCGACGAGTACTTAGATCTGATCTTGCAGAGAAGTTCTCGGGCTCCTATGATGGCGGGGTCATGTTGGATGCGCACAGTTCTCTTGTCGAGACGAACCACGGCCTTAACACCATCGAAATCCATCTGAATGAGAGCTTTAGAGACTTCCGAACTGGAAGTGACAGTAATAGCATCATCGCCACTGATGTTGATAATGCGAAAACCAGTCTCTTCTTGCGTTTTTACTAGAATTGACTCTAAGTCTAGAGTTGGGCCGATGGTAAACTCTGCCTGGCATTGTAAATAGTTGACGCGGACTAAAAAGTATAGGTTAGTAATATATTCCTGAATCTGAGCCCGAAATGATCGACGTATGCAGAAGTCAACCGGGCTATACTTCGGTGGAACAGAAATATCTCTCTTTCCTATAGATTAGAAAAAGAAGGAGCTCTTTGGAATTTACTTACTGTTGCGTGCCCCGTTGGCCGCGAGGCTCCGTGTCAGGCTTTCGCTACAGCCATTGCAAGTCATGCCAGAAACACTGACACGAATGGCCGTATCATCATTGTTGTTTACGTCTTCCACTTTGCTTCTCTCTTGAGTTTGCGGTTTTGCCAGCTGGGGCTTGTTTCCCTGGGAGCAACATGGCCCTTGTAGGCGCCTGGAATTATCTTCGTAGCACGCGTCACGACAGCCCACAGTTGGGCCATCATCAGTAAGGCAGCTGGACGTTTTGCTACTGCCATATACTCCACAGATGCCGTGGTCTCTGATTTCATTGTTGCAACCATTCCCAGTCTGTTGCTTAGTACCGCAGCAATCAGTAAAAGTATCTTGCGGCTGCGTCTTACTATTACAGCAATCGTTGGTCAACTTTTCGCTCTTGCAGCAGTCATCAGGCTGTTCGTCTTGAGAATTCCCTGGCTTTTGGTCACCACTGTAGAATTGGTGCTGACCTTTGCTGCCGTCAGTAGAGCAACAGGCCGCCTTTCCACTAGCCGTGGGTTTATCAGAAGGCTGGCGGCAACCTTTCCCGTCTGTCTGGCAAGTTTTCACGTCCGAAGAGACTGCACTCTGCATTTGCGCCTTGGCATCGGCCTCAGAAGGCTTGCAGCAAGACGTGAAGCCACGATCGATCATACTGCGACAGATGCATCTAACACTGTCCAAGAATGACTGGTACTGCTCGAAAGCCATCTTGAGATGAGCTTCACAAGCAGATTCGTGTGGCGTGTCAGAAGAGCCATTGGCACCACCTGGGATACGTTAGCAGCGGAGACCTTAGATAAAACGTGCACTGTATAACGTGAACTTACAACCATGATGGCCACGGGTATGGTCACCCACTCCCTTGGCACATAGTGTATCAGCTACAGATTGGATACACCCCTCTGGATCATCAAACGACGTTAGCATAGAGCTTTAGAACCGATTTTGCCTGATCGTATACCCACCGTTGCATTTCTCATTATTCGGAGTGCAGCAATCGTTGCTCTGCCTACATTCAGCGGCAGGCGAATCCTCGCAGGAGTCCTGAACCGCTTTTGCAGGCGGCAGCGGCTTCTTACCACCACAACAATCGGCGCCCATGTTGGTGTGAGTGAGTCGAGGAAATGTGTATGTGAGTGTAGATTCGTTTGTATATATCGGAGGAATTGGGAGATGGGTAGGTAGTACATAGGACGAATGGTCGGGTGATTTTAAGTACCTACATCAACGAGATGGTACCTCTCTTCCCCTCGGTAGCACCTACTCCAATTCTACCCGTGGACCCTACATACAAGTAGGTAGTTGCAGCGGGATTGACGCCGGACAGAGCCGGTTGCTACCTAGCCCGCCTAGTGCCCGTCCCACCCACGTGTTTTGGCCAGTAACACATGAGTAGACAACCAGAAGGGGAGTCGCTTCGCCCAGGTAGGCTAGCATAATTCGGCAGTTCTTAAGCTCGTCGACAACACGCTATGTTACTGGTTGATATCTTTAAAAAGGACTCTTCCCCTACCCAACTCCTGAAGATGGTATCCCACAGAACTGCTCTGTAGTAACGCTCCAGTCTAAGTAATAAATCAGGTACCGTGCGGCGTCCCTTGTTTCTCCTCTCGTCTTGCCATTGAGATTTAGGTTAGGCATATGTTCTAGATGAGATCGACCTATCGTGTCGCGGCTTCTTCCTCCAACTACTTTCTGCCTCTACCATCTTCTTTGGCAACGTATGTCTTCCCTCTGACAGAAACACTATTCTCCTCGTCTCTTCTCCTCATGCGCTTGAATCCGTTCTGGTTCGGCTGCTTTCCAAGTTCACATTGTGACTGAAAATATTTGGGAATAATTATGAAAGGGTTTCGTCTCATGAGCGAAGACAGATTACTGATAGGTAGCCACTGGGCCTTTGTTTAGGATCGAAGGCTTAATAGCTTTTACTCATGAGCTCCTTTAAATGATACTTTGGAGAAACTGGACTTTTATACAGAAAAGTTTCACCACCTCGAAGTTCTTTCTAGCCTCTTGTGACTCGGTACCTAACAATGCGAGCTAGTTTGCTCATCATGGTGGGACAATTTCATGACGACAACATGATTCGCTTGACAACTGTATGTGCCTTGATAGTTGATGCTAAACGACTGCATGAACAAATGTGAAGTAACGGGCCATTGATATAGGATCCAGGTAAGCAGTGAGCGACGCAAGAATTTTCTCCGGGTCAAAGATTGAAAACAGTCTGCTCGGTTTAGCTAACTGCTTGGTGAGATGGCGAACAATCGATGACCCCGAAATAGTAAAAGACTATTTTATGAATATTAGTCAAGCGCTAGTAGCAGTCAAACGAGATTTCATCGATCTTACCATGGGCAGACATGTGTCGAAAATTAGCTATTGGTGCGCTATTGAGAAGAACGGTATTTAACAATCTCCGCATGGCAAGAGGGAAAATAGATGACTTTGGCTGTGTCAACATAAACGATGAATCCCGATCTTTGCCGTGCGTGGGTCTCGATCATAAAGCAGTTTCCATCATCTACAATTCCCTGGCCATGAACTCAAGCATAGTCTCTCCTTCGCCTTCGTCCTCAGCTTCAGAACATACTGCGCCTCCTGACTCAGAAAGATCTTTGAGAAGTTTAGATCTATCGTCCGTTCCAGGATCCAAAATCAATGCCAGTGCATCCCGTGATAACTGTGCCCCATCCAAAACTCTACACTTCGGACCGTAGCTTAGTCTATCGACTGTGTCCCGGAAGGTTCTCCAGGACGCGTCTAATTCGAAGATTATGTCGAACGATAGTCTTAGGAAGTAGCCCGTCGTCTGGCTTAGACGGTACAGGCTCCCGTAATCAAGATATTCCATGATGGCGACTAGGACTTCTTCTGGGAGGCTCTCGAGCGCGCTTAACGGCCGGGGTTCTGCTTCTGGTTGTTCCGGTGTCTTTGTCCCCACGGCATTGAGTCGAGTGGCTGCTTTTTCGATCTGATTATGATGTTCTCGGATGCTTCTCCAGGCCTCAGGGGCCTCGAAGCTATTCTGGCTCAGCTCGTGAGAGAAGGTGCTGGTTTGCAAGGCGGTCATTATTTGTTCATTCCGAATCGAAATTTGCGATATGAGATGGGCATGGGGGATGTAGGCAGAAAATTCCTTATTAGGATGATGTGGTCACTGTGTGAAATACGGTCGGATCAAGACGTTTATCGCCTTTGTTTATCCCTTGTCTCACAATTACTCTCGTAAAGTCGATACGGCGGTAGGCTACGGAAACCCCTAGCTACAGTAATAAAGGTGGCTTTTACGATCCGTGCCCTTCTGAGCAATTCTCGCGAAATAGATGACAGGCCATCATGTATTATAGACCTACTTGAGTTCTTTCTATTTTACCTACTGCGCGCTTCTTTAGGGGCTCGAGGGGCTAGACAAACCCACGCTACAATTGGCAGCTGATTGTTAATGCATTATTTTCCATTTATAGTATTCTGACGTGCAGTGGCCGAATATTTTCCCGGATCTTTTTAGCTTTTTTTCTTATGGATTGAATTCTTCTCCATGCTCTTTTATCACTAGCCATTAGTGTTGAGCATTTTTGGAGCTGTGTTAGCTATGATTGGTAGATCTTTATAAGCAAGCTTATCACTGCTATTTAACTCCCTGTACTAAACTGGTATCTCTTCCCCCATCCAGGGGCTTCAATATCCAACAGTGTAAATTAAGAATAAAGCGATAATAAATCAGGCTGACCTTATTATTTCTTTCACATGTTTACTGCTGTGGGATATTGAGAATAGCTTGGATCTTAATTATTGCGCTGCTCGGCAGCTTGAATAGGTCGTCAGAATCTCATCATTATCATTATCTTATGAGGTCTTAGTAACATGACCTTTCTCTATCATCCCTTTGCTAAAATGGATGCCATACCCGAAGACACCGCCTAGTCTATAGTTTGTTCGAGATTTGTTCCAACAAAACCTTCTCCTCCGGTGTCAACTGTATGTGTTCCGGAAGGATGATCTTGTCTCCAATAAGAATCTCAACGCGTCGAACTTTCCCCTTCTCTATATCGTCCAACGATAGGTCACTAACCTGCTCCTTTGGGGGCTCTTCTTTGCGCAGTTCACTTGCCGTCCACCAATATAGAGGGAACCTACTGAAGACGTTGTTCAAAACAAGGGCCACTATCATCATGATGCTGCAGCTGAGGAGGGCAAGTGGTATCAGCTTCCAACCGATACTGACGGTCCTGTCATCGATGACGGCTATCAATGCAGTTGCTCCGGCCGGTGGATGAACCGTCTTGGTAAGACCCATCAAAGATGTAGTCGCGGCGCAAGCAAGCGCGCCTCCAAGCCAGCGAATCCAATATTCATCGGAAGTCAACTGGAAGAGTTTGGAAAGTGACACCCCGACAACGGTGGCTATAACCTGACTGATAAAGAAATTCCGCGGCTGGGCAAAGGGCGACTCAAAGGCGTAGAACTCGAGCACAGCGGCAGCTCCCTAAAGGACCTCTTCGTTAGACTAGACACAACCTCGACAACCGTAGGGGGAGATAGCGGTGTAGGCTACAATGGTGACATACGAGACTCGCTATAATTGGTGGGCCGTCTGCAGCCACCCAGGGGATTTGGTGGCTTATAACTTGGATCAGCAGGATACTGACGAAAGCGCCTAGTAGCGCCCGTGCCGTGAGTAGCAAATTCCCATAGCTCCTATCGGAGGGGTATTTTCTGTGGCCGAGAAGATAGGACACAGGATACGGAATTGCTTGCCATGGCGGTGCCGGGATGATGCGATTTAGATACTGGTCGATATCGACATTCAGCTGCCACAGCGGCGGCGCCATGGCAGAAGGTCGACCAGGGGGGTATTAGGGGTTTACAGCGACGAGAGACAGTGCTGGGTCGGCCGGTAGCGAATCAGAATCGGGGGATTGGGGGATTAGGGCACCCAGAACCGCTGTACCGTCTGAGCCTCAGAAAACCCGGGAATCTTTCCCTTTCATATGTGCAACCCTCCGGCGGCGGTCGTTGCCGATATATAACTTTTTTAAAAACAGACAAAGAAGGATCATCCGTTGCAATGCATTTCCGCGGGAAGAATTTGCGAGGGAATTGGGCCTAGGTTTGAGGCCCAGGGCTTCGGTACAGTACGGACGTGGTACACAACACTATACATACCTCTCTGCACACCTGCACTTACACGCCCGTCGCGGTGTGAGCAGAGGCATGGCTTTTAGTCTGGGTACCTGGTTTACCGCCTGCATGTGGTATTGTACCACCCTACCACTATGGCATGGCCAGTTATTCCCAGGTATTGCCAGGTCCCGTCCCGGGTGACCGGGCCAAGATCTGATGCAATACATCTAGAACTAATACTGTGTGTTGTTTCGTAACAGAAACTTGTGCCATAGGTGAAGATGGTCGACTGGATGCCAACCGTAGTTAAATATTTGCTAATATTTACGTTTAGTCTGGGGAAACCCAATGACGTCTTCTTTAAGTACCTATTTTAGGGACTAGTCTGCCTAGTCCGACCTAGTCTCGCTAGTCTCTCTGTCTCCCTTTTACTAATGTACGACGGACAGAACATGTGGCCAAGCTTCCATCACGCTTCGGCACTTCGACTCGTGCTCAGTACCCTCGCCTGCCTCGCCTGCCTACCACTGACCAGTCCACTGATTACCTACTGGCTAAAAAAAGGGATGCTTTAACAACTGAGTACACAAGCTATCGCTCAGTCTGTGGCTACCCCGTTGCCCTGTGTGCGTTGGCCGCTCTCACCTGTCAGCTCCCAGCCGCGGCCCCGATAGCTCCTCGGCCAGATGCCGCATCGTCCCGGGGCCAGGATGCCGTTCGGATCGAGGGTGTCTTTGAGCTTCTCGTTGAACTTCATCAGTGCGCCGTCGTTCCACTTGTACGTACCTGCGATCTGATCCATCAGCACGAGGTGTGTGCGATATTCGCCGTACCCACACGCCGCCGCGTCGTCAATCATAGCGCGCAGACAGTCCAGCGCTGCCTTTCGACGTGCGCCGTCTGCCTTGTCGAACACGATCTCGACGATGAGGTGCATCTCGCGCAAGCCGACGATGAATGCCGGCAGCAGGTCGATACCGAACTCGTCGTGACGTCGTCTCGCCATTTCAATCAACCGAGTCGCGTCAGCACCGCGGATCGGACTCACGGGCGAGAAAGCGACTAGTCAGAAGAGCTGATGTCAGTACTTGCCGCCCACGACGCCGAGTTTGGCCCGAGCTTGGACAGGGTTTGTCGCTCTCTTAGGGCCGCGCCGACAATAAGAAGACGGTCCTGAGAATTACTTACTGTGCGCGCCGTTAGGCACCCATTGGACCCATCGCAGTTCTTCGATCTCTGGAGTCCCAGAGGCGATGCGGTCACGCACCCAGAAGTATTCGCTGGCTGGTAGTGCGGCGGGGTCAATGCGCCGCGCGCCGGGTACCTTGCTGAACTCAGCGTCGATGATATCGAGCTTGTACTTTCGAATGTGAGGCGGACCATACGACATTCCATAGTAAATCCACGTGTGATCACCCAGAGGAGTTTTCGACGCTTCTTCATGGATAATATCTATCGGTATGGCGCCGTCGCCTATATAATACGTGCTTCGAGGCTTTCCCAAAACCGCGATGCTCTGGATCACGTGGCGCAATTGCGCACAGTTCTCGAGGATGTTGCTAATTCTAAGTGGGCGAATGATCTCGATCTAGCTTGTGTTAGATGGTTTAATTCTTTTCATCACCTGTCAGGTTGAGGTATACATACCAGTTGATGAAGGTCTTCCTCTTTGGCGAACGTATATGCCTAGATGTGTGAGGTCAGTCTTACGCCATGATCTTGGCTCGGTATTCTTACGAAACTCTCGTAGCCGCCTGGGTTCGGCATCAGTGCCATTCCCATCTTGGTCACAATCCCATAATTCGACTGTGAGAAAATACCACTGGTTCATGTTCAAAATCAGTATTTATCGTGCCACATATGACACTGTGCCCAGTCAACTAACTCAGAATACGGGCCAAAGCCGTAAGGAAAAGTCTGCCACTGCAACATACCAAGTCAGTCATTCTCATTCTAAAGATCGTCGGCGCCCGGTTCAGGATATGGGAGGTCTCTTGAGCATGAGTTTCGCGCCAAATAGAACCGATGTTCTACAACTCACAAGAACAAAGAAACAGAGTGTGAGAGCTGCTTACGGTATTGTTACCTGGAAGTGCCCCCATGCCAGTTCTGATAACTTCTCCTGTTGGAAGCACTACCTCAAGACCAGAATGAACGGCCCAGTGATCGCCATAAGGCGTATAACCTGTGCGGACAGAATCATATCAGCCAGTGTCTCTGAGTGTGAACTCATGGAACCTGCTATTATATGCAAGACCAGGAGATCAAGGAATTTGGCATTAGTCGGGGCACTTTTACGCACCGACCCCTCTATCAACTGTGTTTCCAATCACTGAGCCACCACCGACATCCGGAGGATCTATCCACATGTGATCGTATCCTCTCCTTTGCACCTCTTCGTGGAGGGCAAAAAACGAAACGCCAGGCTCGACTAGACACGTATAGTCATCTGGATTAATATCCAGAATCTTGTTCATTCGTCTGCCGAGGTCAAGCAGGACTGAGCCCCTGACGCGGGGTGCCGCTCCTCCATAGCCAACTGAGAGACATGAGATCAATTCTGACGGATCACGACTTAGCGCAGTATTAATGACGTACAGTTTCGACCCATTGATATAGGGAATATTGGGATGCGGTAATTGTTCGCCCATTTTACGATTTGCTGCACCTCTTCTGTACTACCTGGATATACCACAGCTGAGGGGACCAACTCCTCCTCGCCAAGCACATGCATCATGTCATGGGTATTAGGGTCTAGGCGTCGCCTTTTAGCTTGAAAAAGAGTCTAGGGCGCTGTATGGTGAGCTTACGCTCCATATACCTACGTTGTCTGTCAGCATCATGTTCGCGGACATCCACAGCTAGCGAATCATAGTTGTAGGCGATATGGTTTAATCGGAAACTCACCATCCATCTACGAGGGGTTGGTCATTGAGAACCACCTGATCGATCCCTAGCTGCTCGCGAAGTTCCTCAACGGCCTTGTCGAAGACGCTCTTCTGAACACCTGGTGGCAACACCGGGGTTCCTCGCGCTGTGTTCTGGGCTTTCGTCCTCACAGACAAGGCATGTGCTTTTGCGTCCTGAGCCTTTTCGAGGAGCCGCTTGGGAATTCCCGAGTGTTTCTCTGAGAGAAGAGGTACGTATGAGCTGTCATTCGTGAAGTCTGCCATGATGTACTATGCTTTTCGATGTTCAGGTCCAAGGATACTGGCATTCCAGATTTGACCTATAATGTATGTATACTAATGCTACCCTTGCGAACTCGGGTATTGGTAACTCGGTTTGAAACGAGATTAAGTCAAAAAAGATGAGGACCATCTCGCTGGTACGGAATATAAACCGCGAGACTTTATTGACATTCCGGATATGATACTTAATGTACTGGATGCGCGTCGTGCATGGGCTGCATCATCGCCACTTCCTACCCCGCAGGTATTCAGTTGGAGAATAATTGCCGGGTTGGGGGGGATCTTTGCAGTCCCGCACTGCATCTTCGGCAGTGATGATGGTGCATGATAAATCATGCTTGTGCCGGCTGATCGGAGAACTTAGGAGTTTGAATAGAAGTGATCTGAATTCAATGTTTCAAAGATGTTTCAAAGTGTTTAGGAGATGTTCAAAAGTGTTGACAGTTGAACCCTGAAGTATGATGGTGTCGCTCTGACAACTGAGTATCGCTCGGTCACACTGCTCGATCGTGGGTTATGGCTTCATATACAAGAGAATCGCTGATTAAACTACGCATAAGAATGAGCAAGCACAAAGGGTCCCATATAACTAAGTATGCAGCATGGGTATCAGCTCCATCAACTCACTCAATATGGCATCGGCAGACAACGGAAAACGGATATTGAGTTCCAAAATCATGAAATATGTGGAGGGGAAGAAGATGCCAAGTCAGATAAATCCTAGATTCCCCTCAGGTCATATATCTAAATAGTCTCCCTAGGTACACTAGTATATACTACAATGCGCGGTTAGAAAGGCGAGTTATACGGGAGTAATTTAGAGATGATATTGAGATACCCCCATGACTAAAAAGCGGCCGTGACGTGAAGAGAGGGGGATGGTGCTGGTACAAACCGACTCGACGACCGGAATCGCGGTCCACTGTGGTGGACGTTGAGAACGGTGACTGAGGGAGATCTCCCGAGACTTGTGATCAACATATCCCTAACCTATCGAGGATGTCGTCAAATGCGCCACACACCGCACTTACTTCGGTGTCTGTTCGTTTGTATATTCTTAGCCGTGTCTACTCTTAGGAACGTTTTAGGAATCCAACGCTGTTAGATCGGAGCTTTCGGTGGTATCTCCCTTTCCAAATTTGGTACCACGAGTAGATCTCACGAACGGGGGCTTTTTTTCATGCTCCAACAATAGCTAAGAAGAAGCAACCATGGAATCTGCGTAAATACTCACAGGCGAGATCACGAAGAGACCAGGCTTCTTCGTGTCACAGCAATAATTCATATATTTTAGGTACTGCCCTAGTATAGGCACTGATACATGCTCGCCGTCGTCAGTGGGATGGAAGTCGATGACAACCCCCGGTCGCTGTGAGTATATATGTAGATTTAGATATAGATATAGAAGACCACTCAATCCAGCTTTATTCAATGGAACTGCACGGTTCTTGAAGTTTATTAGGTGGAGGATTGCGGCCCAGCCCAATCATGTGGTTATGTCGCATGCAGACTAGGATTCCCGGGTACACCATCGGTTACGACTCGGAGAAGGATATAATAGGTAGGTAAATAAAGTCTGCTGGTCCAATACGAGCATAATCTACCATTAGATAAGAATAATGAATGCCATCAAAACGGCCAAGTCTGTTGAAGAAACTAGAAAGTAGTGCCGTATAGGCTGGGAAAAAATGTACAGTTCTTGATGCTGGGGAGCGCATAATAGCAATATAAAACAATAGAACAAATATAATATAGAAATAATATAGACAGTTGAAAGAAAGAGTTTATCTGGCAACCGGCTCAAAGGGTAAGTGCTTCGATGACATCTTCAACACCAGCAAAAGACAGCTCGCTCATCGTCTCCTTCCATAACCTCTGGGCCATCTGCCTACCTTCTGCCGTATATACAATTGGCGCCATCCTAATCAGTTGTGGTATTAGAAGCGTGATCAGTGATACGTTGACAACAACCACAAAAGAAGCACCTACTTTGCAGGTTGTTTGTCAACCAGATACTGGCCGTGGACTTCCTCTCCATGCGCCACAGCCCCGTCGACTATGACCCGAGCGCCCCCAAAGCAAGAACGGCCAAAGATACGGAAGATGAAACCAGTAATAAGGCCCATCAGCGTGCCTGCTCCGTCACGGGCAAGGCCAGATCCATAGCAAAGACCGGGGTGTACATAGGTGACTGTGGCGACCGAGGATGGTACACGTCGCGTCAGCTCGGTTAAGAACAGCTGTCCCAGGAGCTTGGAAGTGCAGTACTGTTGATGGTGATCAAAGGCCGCCGTCCCCATTGGCTCGTCTAGAGCCTTCAGCATGGGACGCCCGTCTTGTGGTAGCTTGAACCGGGACCAGGCTGCCACACTAGAGCTTACCACCGTCAGACGGCCAGGCTGGGCATCAGTGCGCCTCTTAATTTCTAGGATGGGGAGTAGTAAGATGGTCAGGAGAGCGGTTGATAAGTAGTTGACTTGGATGTCCTCCTCGTGACCAGTGGGAAGGATCACGCGGGGAATGCGATAAACGCCAGCATTGAGCACGACGATGTCCAGCGTTTCAAGGTCTCTGGCGCGGTCTGCGAAGCTCGTGATGGAATCGTACGAGCTGTAATCAAGATGCCAGACCTCGATAGCATCGATCTCTAGATTCCGGCCAGATGTCAGGTCCTCGCTGGCCGCTACTCCTTTGCTCTCATCTCGAACGGCGAGAACGAGTTTACTCAGGCCTCTGTCGAGGAGTTGACGGGCGCATTCGAGACCAATGCCGCTGTTGGACCCCGTGACGATTGCCGTCTTACCCGCGAGGTCACCGGCGGATATCGGAGTAGTAGAGAACCAACCTGAGGACGCTGCCTTCTCCGCGCGGGAAATATCAGTCATTGTCTGTCGAGGAATAGAATTAAAGAGTGATGTAAACTCAATGCGCTAAGCGCAACAATATACCCCCATATATATATATATATATATATTACAAACTACCTGTATGTAGCTTATCCAAGAAATAAGTTGATAAGTCGAGGTAACTAAGACCCCAACGCTGTGATCAGTACACAGCCTATGTGGGTGTCCAGGACTACTGTACCCACGCATGCACTCCACGACGATGAGTCGCACAGCCTGTCAAATGAAGAGACAGGACCTGTCGCAACCCGTCATGTGCGAAGAATCGACATCCCATAATATGAGACCCCATGAATAGATTGGCGTATCACCCTAGCCAAGCCACGTACGACGCCGTTTTATTGGCCGCTAGGCGATGGCGTACTGTAGATAGACTTCATCAAGGAAATGCCAGCCTGGGTTGGCTGAAAGTTGCAGGAGACCCTTGTAGAATTTCGTTTATTGCGTTGTTCTGGTTGGTAGGGCTGCAAGGGCTCTGTCGACAACTACCTATCACGATGCCCCAACTTGCCAGGGCCTGTCCTGTCCTGGTTAATGGACAGGAGGGCGCAGCATGCGCAGCTACTGTAGAGTGGTATTATTCATCGCCAATGTACCTACACTAGTCCTCTCTGCCTGTTCAGTGTGGATAGTCTTTGGCTGAACCTCTCTGGTAACAGGATGCAGTTTGAGATAGGTATTAGATATATCGCCTATTTGTACTCGAGCATCCAATAAGGAGCTAACGTTGGACGATCATTGTCGTGCAAGTTATAATTAAAATCGTTCGACCAACGACAATACATTGAGACGACCTCGAGTCACCGTTACCTTTAATGTTGCATATTTGGGACCATGCCACACATGGATCGGGCATAGTAAATTAATGCTAATAATGCAAGGTCTTTGCGAGACGTGAAATTCCGGGATTGGGAATGTCTAATGTCACCTTCTCCTACTATGCCGCCAACCTTCTTCTATCCATCCTAGACTTCACCTCACTTCCTTCAAATTACGACCCGAGTCGGGCAATTATATTATTATATGAGTTGCATTACACTGAGGAAGATCCTGAAATGGTATTTAAATAGGTACAA
Source organism: Xylaria venustula (assembly GCA_022578775.1). Lineage (NCBI taxonomy): Eukaryota > Fungi > Ascomycota > Sordariomycetes > Xylariales > Xylariaceae > Xylaria > Xylaria venustula. The sequence continues at coordinate 385,098 of MU389353.1, read as the reverse complement.
TTTAACTACCTGTAGCTTCCCCCCTTGCGCCCAGGGGCATTAGTATAAGCGAGCGTGGCGGCCTAGACCGGAAGATATCCCAGGTAATAGAGCTGTCGACACGCTGGATCCGCTACTGTCCTGGAATCAGCCTGTATGACATCCTGCAATGAGGATAAGTACAAAAGTTTATTCAGGTAGAAAATCTAAGCGAAAATCCAAGCGTATTCTGCCATCAGAAAGTGTATACAATTCCTATCCCCAATCATCTTTATACGTTGCTATCTCCCGAATTGTTGGTCAAAAGCGACGACTGAGGGTCATCTAACATACAGGGAGTTTCCCAGAACTTCAGCTCGCGTAAACTTGGGTTAAAGACCGCTACGTGATGCACTACCTGTTTTGGTTGTGGCGTCGTACCTCTCTCTCTCTCTCTACCGGCGCCGTGGTTTCTCAGTATCCGGGACACCCGGATACAATAGGATAGCCAAGACCAACAATGGCCATACGTCGATAGCCATTTCGCCCCGAACAATCGTTCCCACCAAAGTTAGAGGTTAGATTCAAAGTATTCCTAGCATTGCATCTGTCGTACGACCCAAGAGGCGCCTAGTGTCCCGACCAACTGCAATGTTGCTAGCTGTCAGCGGCTCAGAGCATACCGCGGCTGGCTCATATTATCTTATATCAGCATCCTAAGCTGGCGGACTGACTACTGTAGGTATGCCCTACGAAACCTCGTACGCCCGAATTCTATCACGAAAAGATCCTGCCGACTTGGTACCGGTAGGTCCTGCAATGACGATGCAATTGCAGTGTATACGCCCCTTCGTTGTGAATCAATCACCTTGCCGTTATTCTGCGTCGAGGTGAGTTTTGGCGCGGAAACATAGATTCTTTGGTTTCTCACTCTTAGTTAACTGGCGGCAATTTCGATGTCTCGTGAGATGCAAAGGTGCCCAAATTCAATTGAAGCAGCGGCTGACAGGTTCCATCAGCCAGTAAACCTGAGACATGTTAAGTGACGACTACGGAGGGCACTGTAGACCCCCACGTAAAACCTTCAACTGACTGTTCGGGAGGTTTCAAATTGAGCAGAGCAGCATCTATGTAGACAAGAAACACCTGCAGAATGTAGCAGACTTCTCCGTACTTACCCTTATACAGCCTCTGAATCTGGATGTGAGTTTGAGACAGTAGTCTCACATCGCTGTGGACTCCTTGAGCTAATGGCGGCACGAATTATTCTGGATTAGGCGGTACGCTTCGCTTGCCTTCGATGCCTGATAATAGACTGGAGCCTTCGTTTTGCTTTATCGTGTTCTCGCAACCGTTGCCTAACTGTCCAAGAACCTCCTATCAAAATGTCCCATACTGACAAATGACATCAGTATGTTATCGTCTCCGGTATCTCTTCACCGCCATGATTTAGGTAGTGAGCAACATTTGAAGACACCGCACGTTGATGTTACTAAAGTGTCATCAGTCTGGGCGGAAAGACTCAACGCGTTTTTTGGACTGGGTAGCCCCATGTCAGCTAAAAACACCAGATTGATTCTGACATACCGCTATCTACCATGTCATACATAGTTCATGATACTGTCTCTGGGTCTAGACCTGGGTGTACCATAATAAATGCGTTGGATTCTACTAGGCTACACAGCGCACGCGATCTCAGCGACCGAGACGGTAGCCGGGTGACCGGCTCTGACATTGCAGCCATGCGAGATTGGTACCTGCAGTGCCGCCAAGTGCTCGGTCATAGGGTACAAATGGAGGGGGCCAACGACATAAAATTGAACCACGGACAGTGCCGAGTAGGGTTGGGCAGCGCGCGCTAAAAATGGACTTCATATCAAAGAGCACGTTCTTGCATCGTCTATGCGATTCACGCTTGAATGGTACGGCACGGCCCGCCGTCGGCCCATTGGTGCGGTTGTTCGCGACCGGAGGAATTCCGCCTTTTCAACAACCCGTTTTGGTTCGAAACCGAAGTGGTTGGGGTAGTTCGGTTCTGGAGCACACTGGACAATTGAAGTTGGAAACACCAATAGGAGTAGGGATATGTCGCACGGGGGATTGATTCATTACATATCATAGGATTATAATGATAACGTGGGCTATTAATTGTGACTGTCGTCATGATACCCCGCAACATGATAAAGCAACCCCAGTTGTAAGATATAGATACAGAGGAAGATCTTTGTATTCGATGTGCATGGATCCCGAGGCATTTGACAGTGATACTATGCAACCATTCAGTATGTTTCGAGGCTGTGGTCTGTCGAAGGCTCATACTAGTATCGATCGCTAGTAAGCACTATTTTGCTATGAAATCAACATCTCCCTATTATTGTTTTGCATTGTAAAGGGTTTAGGCAACCGTCGTGCACAGCATATAGATAGTGGTTCTCTGCGTTTGGAATTTATGAACTGGATAGCATGATCATAAGACAGACCATCTTAAGATCCAAATGTCCGACACGATGTAGGCTTCATGGGACCCTGAAAAGGCGCGACCAATGGACTTTGGAGCCTCATGGAGTATCTTTACTGTGAATTCTGCCTCGGGGCTGAGAAACACCGCGCCACAGCCCAGAACATCCGCTTCGATGTACTCAAGGGGTTTGAAAGAACCTGTCCTGGTTTGAATAGACCAGTTCCAGTAGAGTTATTGTTCCGTAACCAATGACAAAGCAACGGGAAGGCTTTTCGTCCTACTTGAAAGGTGTGCTTCCAGCTGTCTTTGTCACATGGCGGCGCTTCAACTTTCGAGACGGACAGGTGGATGATGCCGATTGACGAGATATTCAGGGCCACACATGCAAATTGACAGAGATAAGAAAAGTCACCTCCCAAAGAGACCTCGAACTATCTCTTTTACTGGATACGCGCGGTTGTCGCTATTTCGCCGCGATAAGCGAGCTCGCAATCATTTTCGTTTCCTAAAGCCAAGCATCCACAGTAGGCATCGGGTCTAAAACTTCCCGACGAGCACATCTCGGAATGAGTCTCTAACATGGGCTGATGGAATAGGGTATCCTGAATGAGGGAGAGCATTTTCGATTTCTAAGGAGCCAAAGTTCGGTAGACGTTTGATGTGATCATAATGATGCACCTTTTCAGCCATAATCCATGAGAAAATGCGGGTGGTATGAGGTGCCAGGCGATCTAATCACAGTTGCTCATGGAGGGCTCAATACGCTTTTTATCCCTTATCTTGGGTGTTTCTGATGCTCGTAGAGTTTGATCCAGGTAAGAGACGATTGACTTCCGATGTTGACACCCTTGGTAGATTTTTCATTGTATTCGATACCGAACAACTTAGTGTGCAAGAGAGACATGTCTCCAGTGTAGTTTAACGATTTTTTAGACGGTTTGAGATGACGCGACTCTCCTGGCGGTTGGATCGCGTACGCGAGAGAAGACTAGGAGAACGGGCAGTGTTGCTATTTGACTTCATTGATTGGCCCGCCTTTGTCACCTCTGTATCATGAATGGTGTTAAGATCAAAGGAAACACATTTGGGCAGCGTGACGAGGCTGGTCGGAAGAACACGACGATGACGACATTGTGATCGTTGGAGAAACATATACAGTCGCTTACATAGCTTTGCGCATAGAGGCAGACAGCCGTAGTTATTTTGCCACGGCGGCTACAATTAGGATTGTTGAGGTGAATTTCATGCAGTATCAATAACGCCGATGATGTGGCTCGCGATGTGCGTATAGATTATGGGAGTAACTCTGTATACAAGCCTTGATTAGCTAGCTGCCTTCAGCCGGCATAGGCTCGAGACGAAATGCATCGTCTGCATGTGTAAAGCTGCACGCCGCCATCGGCGGCATAATGCTGCTTGTATGGGTTGGGTAGGTTAGTCAATACTTCCATCGGGGGATTGGGCTTCCACAGCATGTGCCAAAACCCAAGCCAGATCGCAAGGTCAGTCCAAATTTGCACAGAGACTGCAGGTCAGCAATCATCATCGGCCGCCGCGGGGATGGACCGGTGCCGTGGCATGCATATCGCAGAGTGTGCCAGACGTCCAACGGACCTCGTGACCTCGAGAGGCCTGGACTGTGCTTGCGCGCTCGTCGTGCATCGACGCGAGACCTCAGGGGACCCCCACGTGAGCCGCGGTGAAACACGCCGGAGCCGGCGGACTAGTCGGTAAGCGGTGAAAGCCCAAGGGACGGCGGTGCGCCAGTCTCTCTGAGAGACGTCTCGCCGCTGTCTGAACCGGACGACCGATGGCATCTGGGCCCCGTAAAGCAAGCGGCTGCTAACACAGATATGGTATGTCACGAAGAGGCAACTATCGGCGAGAAAATTCGAGGCTCTTTCCACGCATCCCTCGTGCGCCGAGAGTCCGACTATCCGAGCCCCATTCGCCTACTCCGCTCCCCCGTCGAGGACGCCACGAACAACGCTCGGCCAATGGGCAGGTATCAAGCCAGGGCAGGCCGGGGATAGGATACCAAGGGGACAGGCAGGCGATAAGGCACGGCCAGACGCCACGCCTGGTACCGGTATTGTAGATACCTTAGCGTATGCTACGCTATCAAGCACGTTGGCCAAGTAAATTGACGTAATGTGATGGGTCGCTAGCAGAGCCGCCAAGACCACGCGCCAAGCCCCTTGACGCCCTTGGTCTGGTCTGGTCCTCTTCCTGGCAGCGAGCGCCCATGCAGCACCCGTGGTTCTCCGTCTTGCCGGTTTGCCGTTCTCGCAAGCGACCGTTGGCGATCCCGATTGTCACCCTCCCCAAGTGACCATCACCGTCAACGTCGTCATGGGAGACACTCTATACTAGGTAGACAGGCGCGGCAGAACGATTCTTCCAGTAGCCAAGACGAAATATGTGCCTTGATCTTTGTTGTGGTGATACTGCAAAGAGGGACGTGTTAATCGATCAATCAATTGTCAGCAGGCGATTGTCCGTACGCAAGTAAGTGTTGTGTAAGTAGGTAGGTATGTTGGCGACTCAGATGTCCGCAGGCAGCGCGTGGTACACAAGACGCTAGAACACAGAGGTACTCTTAAGGTAGCCTGCTCTTGAATACAACGGATGAGGCTTAGCTGCAACGCCGCTTTTAATACTCGGCCAGGTTACAGTGAACACCCGTACTTCAGGTCAAGGGTGTGTATAGATCTCTTGTCTATGTATATTCTACCGATATGTTTGTGTAATCAACTAACTTATAGGGAATAGAATGGCATTCAAATTATTGAAGAAGCACCAACGGCCGAATAGATGTATTAAATCAGAGCTAAATAAGAGGTAGATAGTGGCTCGAGTGGGTAGCATACCTATGTACATCGCAGCTCTATTATCTACATGTACCTATTGCGGTACCTAAGTAGTCACGTGCAGCTTCGTAATGAAAATACGAAAATATCACGTATATAATCAGGCAAGAGAATAAATCTATCATCTCATCCATATGCCGGTAGCTTAAGTCCAGATCTGTGTTATCCGCTGTCCAGTATCAGTGAAATCAATAGCTACGCATAACAGCACTATACCTACTAATCAAAGCTTCGCCACACAAGCATTACTTGTTATTTGAACCCGATTGCCATTCCTGGTAGGTTTGACTAATCCTCGTTCAGACTTTAAAGATTGTGAGGGAGGCCCCTGGGGTATAATTGTTCCACTTGAGCACATGGTCGGTGAAATGGAAGGATGCGGTCGACTTTGGAGCTTCTACCGAGTGTTAATGGAAGAGAATAATGGCTGTGTCGAGAATTTAGAATTGATCGAGCTTATTGGTCAATCGCTCCTCATAAAAGCAGTCAACTCCCGAGGTCTTCATAAAGCAGCGTGCAATTACAGTACTTCATGAAGACTTTGGCGGTACATGCACTGATTTGCATGCACCATAGCACCGCTGTGGACAGCCAAGAGCCCCCACCACACGGCCCCTCCAAAGCCCCACCTTAATGCAGCTGAAGACTCAAAGGTGCCCTGAAAAGTGAAAACCCGGCCATCATATCCTAGCAGAGACCTGGCTACAGCAGGAGCAGCACAACAAGAAGCCTCAAGCGGACGACTATGCAGGCAGAGACCCTGTCCTATCCACTTGCGATCCGCCGGGTTTGCTGCCAGATGTGAAGCCAAATTATGGCTAGTTTTCTGCGCTGACTACTCGCCCGTTGTTTCCCTTGAGCATCCTTCTTCTTCTCTTGCCTTATCGTCGTCTCTCGACTACATATCGAGACCGATTCTCCATTTTTTTCTTTCGCTCTTCCACCTCCTCTCAACATCCACCGTCTTGCCTCTCCCTCCCGGGCTTGTTCACGGGCAGCAAAACACCTCTGGCAAGCGGTTTACTACGCGATCACGCATCCTCCCCCAATGACGCAACGGAGGCCGTCATCGCCAATCTGCTCCATCTATTAGCATATACACTATAGTTATATATCAGTCCCACCGAGCCAATCATACTTCGCCCATTCTCGGCACAGCACATCCTCTCCAGCGTCTAGCCCGATCTCACTTGATTGCTAGTATTTGTCTAGCATGTGGTCCAATATCTGAATGCATCACCGTCGTCGTTCTTCGTCAGGCGTGTCTGTAGTTCCGGGGGCCGTGAACTGTGCCTGGCCGCACCCTTCGCTCTCACCAGCGAGGAAAAAAACAATTCTCCGAGCCAAACCCAACCACGGGTCTCTGATCAGTTTCTCCTCATCGTCGCCCTACCAAGATCCGAACTTTACTAAGCTCTTAGGTCCTTGACGCTCACGATGGCGTGGGATCACTTGTCTATCACGAAGCCGCACTTGGTGTACATCATCCTGGGCGGTTTCACTTCGCTTTTTATGCTTTGCTCCTCCGTCATTAAAGAACGGCTCTACATCGGCGAGGCGACGGTGGCCACGTTAGTCGGCGTTATTTTTGGACCTCATGCCGCCAACCTTATCGACCCTAATAGTTGGGGAAACACTGACGAAGTCACCCTTGAATTCTCACGCATTGTTTTAGTCGTGCAATGCTTTGCCGTCGGTGTCGAGTTACCTAAGTATTATATGGAAAGGCACTGGAAGTCCGTCGTCTTCCTGCTCTTACCGGTTATGACGTTTGGCTGGCTTATCACCAGCCTCTTTGTGTTCTGGCTCTTTCCTCTCAATTTCGTGGAGAGCCTCGCTGTGGCCGCATGCGTGACGGCTACCGATCCCGTTCTCGCCTCCTCAGTTGTTGGTAAGGGCAAATTCGCTAAGCGCGTCCCTAAGCATCTGAGAGATCTACTCTCTGCTGAATCAGGCTGCAACGATGGCATGGCTTTCCCCTTTGTATATCTGGCCCTCTACTTGATTCAAGACAACTTGGATGCCCGAAACACCACATTCCACTGGTTCGTTTATACCATCATCTATGAGTGCATATTTGGTGCCTTCTATGGATTTATGATCGGATACATTGCCCGACATGGCATCAAATTTGCTGAAAGACACGATCTCATCGACCGCGAAAGCTTCTTGGTGTTCTACTTCGTGTTGGCTCTTTTCTGTGCTGGCTCTGGTAGTATTTTAGGTGTGGATGATTTACTTGTTGGATTTGCGGCTGGTGTTGGCTTTTCCAACGATGGTTGGTTCCATGAGAAGACCGAGGAGTCGCATGTCTCCAATGTCATTGACCTGCTAATTAACTTGGCTTATTTCGTCTATCTGGGGACTATTATCCCCTGGGAGATGTATAATGACTTCAGCATAGGGTTGTCTGCCTGGAGACTGACGGTCATGGCTATTTTTGTCATCCTTTTCCGTCGCATTCCTATTATGTTACTATTGAAGCCGGTCATTCCAGATGTAAAAACTTGGCGCGAGGCCCTCTTTGCCGGTCACTTTGGCCCCATCGGCGTCGGTGCCATTTTCGTGGCGATACTCGTTCGTGCAGAACTCGAATCAGAACACACAATACCTCTCGCAACGATCCCCCCGCAGGGCTCAGAACACTACCGGACAATTCTGCTGGTTTGGCCAATCGTTACATTCATGGTTATCTCCTCCATTCTTGTTCACGGATCGTCGGTCGCAGTTTTTACTCTTGGAAAGCGTATTAACACCCTGTCCCTGACTATGTCATACACCACTGCTCCTGAAGATGGACCTGCTTGGATGAGCCGATTGCCTAGAATCTCCTCACAATCTCGATCACAAGCGCGGACCATGTCGGACACTGACTATGACGATTTGAAGTCTCCAACATTCCCACCAGGGACGCTCCCACCCACGGGAATTGCAGGACAATTCCTGCGGCGTCAGCGCGAGGAAGAGAACCCGAGTCGCGCAGGCAGTCGCGCATCGTCATTGGTTGGCCGGCGGCGTAGTAGAAAGAAGTGGGATGATGGGATCGGTCCAGGTGGGCCGGTCAGCCAGTCTGCGATCTTTCCCCAGAGACGAAGCACGAGCGACCAGGTTGAACCATTGTCACCTACAGACACTGAGAAAATTTCTCCCCTTTCCCTTCGACGAGATAGCTCTTCTAGTTCGCCTACAGGAGCGACCCCAGAAACTGATGTTGAAAAGTCAGGAGGGTCTACACCTGAGCAACAACATAAAGATGGGGAACAGCCACAGTTCGAAGTATATGATGAAGGGGACCATATCGTGATTGAAGACGAGGAAGGAGAGGTTGTAGCTGTCGAACGGACAGCACATCACACAGAGCTCCCCAACGTGGAACCTCTGGTCGAGAAAGCGAAGGAAGAAATACAGAAGCCAAGCTGGACATACGACTCGCTGAAGAAGAGTCTTGCTAAATGGCGTGATGATGAAGTCCAAAAACGAAAAGAAAAGACGAAAGAAGAGCGCAAGCATGCGCCAGCACGGGCCTATCAGTTTGGTAACACTGTAAGCTATCCATACCTACTAACGCAAGTACTTGGAACTTATTCTTTCTGCAGATCATCGTCGAAGACGAGGATGGTGAAGTGGTCAAAAAGTACGATCTTCCAACCCAGCGCGAGCGAGGCGACGGCAGGGATTATGTTGCTACCAGCTTGAAGTATATGGGTATGAGTGGACTAGTGAGACCAGGAGACAAGGAAACTAAACATGCCGGGCCGTCCCAATCTGGATCGGGGACTGCTACAGAACCGAAACCGGGGCCAATCAAGCGACCGTCTGTCGTTGGTTGGGCCGGGTTCAACCGTTCAGGGAATACCGAGCAGAGGAAGAAGGGTGGTGACGGAGAAGTTGTTCGCGATCACAACGAAGATGACCGTGGGATCCGATTTACAATCTCCGGCGCCGACAGGCGCATGACCAAGGATGACTTTCTTAAAGAGGTTCAGAAGCTTGAACGCTCAAATCGAGAAGTGCTAGGCGCATCGCAGGCTCAGCCCCCCAAAACGGTACTGAAAACATCGGAACAGGCCAGCAGACCCGGCATTTCAAACCCACACATCAGTGTCACACAAGCCAGCGACAGTACTCGTGCCGAAAATAAGTCTCCTTCTCGGCCTTCTGCTTCGCCTAGCCCCAGTCGCGGGCGAAGTGGGACGAGAGGCGAAGAGGACACAGAGGACACAGAGAGCGCTGATGCGCCAGAGACTGCTGCCGAGCGTCGACGTCGACTAGCAGCTTTTGCAAGTGTAAGAGAGGACGACAGCCACGAGACTCCGGCGGAGAGGCGAAGGAGAGAGGCTGCATTGGGAGTTGGTAGCCCCTCGTCGGAAGAGAGTGACAGTGATGATGATGATACACCAAGAGTTCCTCCAGAAAGACGAGGCATTAGGTTTGCCGAAGGTCCAGTGAAAAGAGGGTAAATGACACTTTATACTGATAAACACTGTCTCTTTTTCTTTCCTTTTTTCTTTCTGTCTTGGTTGAGGAAATAAGCGGTAGTAAGGTTTGGTTGACCTGCATAGCGATAGCGATGCCAAATAACATGTTTAGACAGTTAAGATATGTTCATTCTGAGACTCGAGTACTACCTATCAGACTTGGGCTGTTTGTTAACAGTACAACCTCCACAGCACGGCCCTTCAGGCACTATGCAGCTAATGGGGTAAGCAAAAGCAAGTAGATGCATACATGTACTAGTAGTTAACAGAAGTTTTCATTTCTCGAGTTAGTTTGTGCACGGGCCACAATACCTAAGCTAGCAGCAGGTAAGAGGTACGTACTTGTACATTAAGGCAGGCCATACCCATGCCTGGCCCCCAAGGATTATGGGGCCCGATGATGAATTTTTTGAGACCTATCTACACTACCTACTCCACGTTCTAGTTTCTAGCGAGACTTTGTACTCCTCAGCAATACCACATCTTTGTTGCCTCTTTTTATTGCCTTTTAGTGTAATTATACCCCGCCTAATCAACCCAGCACAACCCGACACACAAAATGGTTCAGCTGCAAGAAATCGTCGATGAGCATTTCCAGGAGGGCCAGGCCGGGCCGGAGGAGGACGACGCCGACTTCACAGACACTGGTACGTCACTGAATACGAGGACCGGGCCTCTGGGCCTCTGGATGAAGTCACCTCTCCAACTGCTAACGTTCTTTGGTTTTTGTAGACTCGGAGATCTCTGAAGAATCCGAATACGACCCCAGCGACGAGACGTTTGCCGAGCGCCTGTATGCCTTGCGCGACATCGTGCCCCCGCACACCCGCGGCTACATCTCCCACACAGTCTCGACGGCCAGCAACGCCGTGAAATCAGTTCTGTCTTTCAGCGGCAAATCATTATGGGTCATCAGCAGCTCGGCGCTGCTCCTGGGCATTCCATGGGCGCTCGCCTGGGCTGAGGAGCAGCAGGTGCTCGAGATGGAGAAGGAGATGAAGATGCGCGAGATGGGCGGTGATGTAAGTTCCTGCGCTACTTGCTCCAGAGATGTGCCTCCGCAGGCAACTGACCATATGTTCACAGCTTCTTACGGCCGGCGCCCCTCAGGATGGTAGCTCGACGGCACAGCAGATTGGCGCAGCCCTGGGTGCAGAGACTAAAGCAGCTCTATAAGCCGACTTAACGTCCTTTTTTTCGCGCCGACTCGGTCGATGCACCACGCTCGCACACAACTCCTTTCAAGAAAAAACGCACGACATCTTACGGCGCTCATCATGTACCACCACATTCCTCATGTAATACTCTCTCGATGCGACGTCATCATCGACATACCCAGCACACTCTTACCTGTGTACCTGTCTACCTCCAGCAGAGGTACCCTTCTATACTCATCTGCTGTGTACTCATATTTCCACGGCTCTGGCGGACGCTGATGGCAAGGAAGTCTCATCTCATCGACCGGACAGAATGCTTGCAGTCCTTGTACCATATTGTTGACGATACGAGCCTGTGTAGGGCATTGATAGAGGGGGTCCAATGGTAGCATGCACGGATGGACTGGCATCGTCCATCATTACGAATCGACTGTTGTATTAATGACTCAGAGCACTGCTCCATTTTCACCTGGAGCCTCTCGTCATGGATATCGGACATGACTTCTGATGATCAGCACACGGGTGTCTCTTACTAGCAGTGGAAAGAGGACAACGTATATTTCAATACAATCAGTCCAACATCCTTTTAGCTAGCTTTAGCAGAAGAGTAATGAATTGTACTACATGAACTTCGATTTCTCGTCTCCTAAACCGCCAAGATAAGAAGATCCAAAGTTATTCCCATGAATGGCCAGCATGATTAAAAGATCGAGCTGCGTCGATTTCAAGGCGTTTAACATATAATACCTAGCAGACTACAATCCAAATCCGTACTCTCCATACGCTGAGATATACCCAGTCTTGCCTCCTACCCCTTTTATTAACCAAATAATACGCTGAACAGTGTTATTTCTCCTTTACGTCAAAGTCTCACAATAGAACATTGTCGACCCCTTTATGCTATAAGCTCTCCCGTCAAATGTGCAGTCAAGGTCTATTATGACGGAGCGATTGACTAATGTTGCGAGTGAGCTCGTTTCGTCTCTTGTTCAATTAGAATTCATTTAGGAGATTCGGGACCCGAAGGACATGCTCAAGCAGCAAAATCCTCGTTATCTAGTTGTTTGATTGAGATGTAAAAGGGAAGCTTATCTAGCAAGAGATGCAGGAGGTGAGATAGAAGATGTGTATTTGCTCACCGTAACATTGTGCCGTCTTCTGATTGTCCAAATCATACATCCCGTAATCGCGATCCGAGTAGATGGCTACCATAAATATCAAGTCAGTCTCCTCGAATTAAAACAGTAGGCGACTTCGATCCAAAAGTTTTTCACCCTCCTCTTTCGTGGCCCTCTGTTGTCTCCTCAACAATATTCCACGGATATAAGAAGATCAATTACAGGATAGAAAGTAAAGAAAGATAGAAGAGGAAGAATATAGATTGATTTACTCTGATGACCAGCCCAGAACTTCCCCGTGTTGATCTCGACGACCTCGAGCGGATCCCGGTATAGCGGGAACCCGACGTCGTTGCTAGGGTCACAGCGCATCCCGAGCCTGGCGCCGCTCACGTCGTCTCGGTTGGGCCAGATGCCCGCGTTGTACGTCGCGTCGTCGCATTGCCATGTCGGCGGCGCCGACTGAGGAGGAGTGGTGAATACGCCTCCGGCTTGGTGCCGGTAGTGCGGGTCGTAGCTGTCGAGTTTCATGTAGGTGAGCCAGAAGGTGGGCGGTTGAGAGAGGCTTGAGCCCACGAGGAGGAGGAGTGGGAGGAGGAGCTGAAGGTGCATTTTTGGCATGGCGAGATCTTTGAGGGTGCGCTGAATCTGTTAGGAAAGAAAATGAGGGCGGTTGGGCAGGGGAGGCTTTTGATATTGGTATGGAAGGAAAGAAATGGTTCGTAATGTTACTGTCCCATCCTCGTGTCCTGTCGGACGGGACATCGGAAAGATCGTAAGAGAAACGCTACTGCTACACCTACCTTTCTGTGCTCCAAGTAGGACGCACATCACCACATCATCCCATATATCTGCCATATTATGAAGCTTGGTGATAGGCTGAAAAGGTTCATTTTGGAATCAATTATATAAACTTCTTTATGCTACTGTTATTTTAATATTGGTAATGGTAACTATGATTCAAATATTGGATGTCTCTCTCTCTGACCCCTTTCTCTCCTCCCAACATCCTGAAATCCATTTTGCCTGTAGAGATCCAAGAGGAGTACAGCTTGTTGCGCGAGGATCGAGAAAGTTTCCGTGTCCCTCCATCGCACACATAGGTATACAATATCGTATACTTGTATAGCGAATATCTTCCGATTCAGTAACTCTCCGGGCGTATCACTCAGATCTGCACTACTGGTCACGTCATGACCTCAAGTAATACCTCTCCGAAAACGGATATTTGATTCTATGAGATTTCTATCATTCTTTTGTTTCTTCACTGACGTTTTGTGTTGAGGATACATGACCTCCTAATTCGAGGAATCAAATACTTGAGAGCTACAAGCCACAGCTTATTAGCTTGGTTTGACTTTGAAACTAACAAACTGACAGAATTTGGACAACGATAAAAGTCGCACGTTATTGATAAATTAAGTCTACATTTCAACTTTACTGAATTCGCACAAGGCTGGGCAAAACGATTATTTTGCTTCTTAATATTTTTTTTTGGTTATCATGGGGTTCTAAATAATCCTTTGACCTCGTTATTGGGCAGGTTTGAACTGACAGCACGCACGCCTTGCCCTCGGTCAAAATCGCAGAAGATGGAGCCAGATTGAAGTAATACCTCATCGTTGACTTGGATACACTCCCGAAGTGCCCAAATCCCCTAAAGCAGAAGAGTTTCATTTCACTAAGCAGCTAGGGGGTACATGTTGTGCTCACATGTATACTCAGACGCCGACGAGACATATCGTAAGCCAAATGTGATGATAGTACTCCTACAAACTTATGCTCAAGTTCATATGAGTCACTTCCGGCTATCTCAGTTTCTCATGGACCGTAGTGTCTGGTTCGCTATCGGATATAGGTGGATTTGTGATTCTTACGACGCCTCAAGCCAGCTGTCAGCCAATGTCATGAAAGAGACGGGTGATTGCAAAGAGAAGACTTGGGTATTTAATAAGTGCCGTACATCCGTCGTATGCCTTTTCACCTCGATATCTCAAAGGGTCTTCGGGACTCGGCATACCAGAAGTCATAGGTAGTGGGGAGAGCTGCAGAGGTAGAATCCAGATCATATCGATCCGATCCTTCCGTGGGCACTAGTTCCGACAGTTTGGCTCTCGACGCGGGATAGGCCGGGTTTACTAACTTACTGTAGGCACATATGTAATAAGTATGTAAGTAAAGGCAGCGACATCTCACAGTATCTGCAGGCGCATTGGTCGACTGGTGTTAAGTGCCTATCAGGTAGGTACGTATTGTCAGGGTTCTATTACGATGCCCTGCCCATGGTACAAGTTGGGAGCAAGTTGCCAGACAGGAGGGGCATAGGACGCCCCTGAAACACAGGTCTGCGTCGCAGATTGGGCCCCAACACAATGGCCTCTTGCGCGTGTAACGTGGAATATACTTTTAAAAAAAAAAGCGCAGTTTCTTCAGCTTTCACGAGAACCCAGATAATTGACTCAACCAAGCAAATACCTAAACCGAACTTACGTTGTCTATCCAGACGAGATTTTATTTCTAGGCTCCCCATTTGTGTCGGCATGGCTCGCAAAAAGGCCCTCCTCATCGGTATTAACTATTTCAACACGGACCACGAGCTTCAGGGATGCATCAACGATGCTGCCAATGTCCGCGAGTTTTTGGTCAACGACCGAGGATTCTCGCCAAGCTCACATGACATGGTTATCATGACTGATGATCCTGAGAATGAAGGGACGCCTTTCTACCCGACCGGTGCCAACATTATTGCCGCTATCAATTGGCTGGTGAGCCGTAACCAGCCTGGTGACATTCTTTGGCTGAGTTACTCAGGACACGGAAGTGCGTCTAGTAGTCAACCCTTATCACACTCTTGGATTCTAATGAACCCGCTCAGGTCAAGTGCGCAATAACGACAGGCCGTCTGGGTCAGTGACGCAAGCATAGAGATTCCTATTCTTTGAATGATTCGCGATTGACAACCTTCAGGTTTGACGACACTATTTGTCCTGCCGACTTTCTAGAGAATGGGCAACTTACAAGTGAGCATGTAAGAGCTACTATCATTCCTCGCTATGTGCTGGCTATAGTTCATACAAGCATCGCTCATCATGGTGCCTTTTCTGTATTAGCTACATAGGGCCATTGTCTCACCGATGAACCCGGAGTGCCGTCTGACGGTCCTGTTTGACTGCTGCCATTCTGGCTCAGCCGTTGAATTGCCTTACGTGTA
The DNA here is from genome assembly GCA_022578775.1 of Xylaria venustula. Taxonomy (NCBI): domain Eukaryota; kingdom Fungi; phylum Ascomycota; class Sordariomycetes; order Xylariales; family Xylariaceae; genus Xylaria; species Xylaria venustula. Next base: position 369,845 of record MU389353.1, on the reverse strand, counting down.
CCGCCCGGATGCCGACGGCAACGTAAACATGGTGGACACGATCAAGCAGGGGATTCATCTCGTCCGGGCAGCCGAGGAACTTATCGAAGGCGGCTTTTCCATGGCCAAGCTTGACGACGCGAAAATGCTGCTCGGCGGTGCCACCGACTTCTTCCACGGTCTGCATCACCGTCGACAGCAAGAAGCCGACGATGACGGGCTGGTGGCAGAGAACTTCGAGGAACACTGGGAGACGGAGGGTAAAGACGTCTGGATGTTCTCGGGCTGTGCCGATGATCAGACCTCGGCCGATACTTCTATCGCCGGCGCGGCGACAGGGGCAATGTCTTGGGCACTCGTGAGAACGCTGAGGGACTATCCCGAGCAATCCTATATCGAGGTATGCGTGACATGGACGTTGCCTCACCTGAACGATATTCACTAACTACGCCGCCTCCAGGTTCTGCAGAACACTCGGGAAGAGTTGGCACGGAATTATTCGCAGATCCCTCAACTTAGCTGCAGCGGTAGATTTGACCTGGATCAAGCTCTAGTGGTAAGTTAGCAACATTGATTCCGTTGCGTGCTCAAGTGAATACAAGCTGACTTGAAAATAAGTTGTAAATTTAAAAGATTTAACTTATATTATGTTATCTTATATTATTAGGGGATAACAGGGACAGAACATGCTTCTATTACATAAACCACAAGTACTATAGCAAGGAACCTGCTTGACGTCTTGTAGATAGGTAGCTTGAGATTACAGTCATGTCACTTCAAAGAGTCCCGTCCGTTTTCCGTCCAGGCCCCAACACCCTCCTTATAGAGAATGGTATACACACCGACTTTGGAATCAGAATAAAATGAGGAGATTACAGTATATAAAGATATAGTTAAACTCTGAATCCTAGCTTTTTATAATTTTTTAAATTGAGATTTGGGGTAGATATTATGCTTCGTGTAGTAGAGATATTTCGGCCTTGAGAAAATCGCTGACTGAACTTCTTTAAAGCCACTGTAGCCATATAGGTAAGTACTTAGTAAGTAGCTGTTGACTCAAGGCTGCGTTGCAGGCCTTCAGGGCCTATAGGTACCAGAGTTTAGGTAGGTGGTTTAGGGCACTTGGGCAGTTTTAGGCAGTACTAAGCGGGTTCTATGCAGTATACCTCTATAAGCTTCAGTTGCTGTGGCTAGAGTAATGAAAAGTGTGCCATTTCATCTAAAACATTACTCTAGATACCTTTATATTTTTACTATAAGGAATATTTAGGGCCTGTAATAACAATTGTAGAGCTCATTGTTTCCTGAAGGGATTTAAGGAAGGACTTACTCATGTATTTCACCTCTCTATGTACCTGTAGTAGTAAAATCACGTGATATTAGAGACAATTGAGATTCAATTAAGCTTTTACTTCGATGAATCAAGCCTACAAACCAAGACCCGGACACGTGTAAAGCATTTCCAGCTTTTAAAACATGCATCACAGCAGGCGAGAACATTCAAAATAGTCGTTGTTGAAGTTTTTCATGATGAATAGAAGGGAGCAGAACACTCTTATGGGTAAGTCTTGAGCCATGCCACGCTATGCTCCTCCTCCCCTACCACCAGGCCAACTCGCACCCATTCACCTCGAGCGGAAGATTTTTGTATTCCTGGGAGATATTTCTAGGGGACAAGCCCTGACAGAAAATAATTTTCGACTGCACCACAGCAACCTTGGGGTCCATGAAAAACCATCCGGTTGCGACGTCGCGGTACTCATAGCAGTCTCACTGTCCCTCACGACGAATCCCGTCGGTCAGTAGAAGTGTTCACTTGGCAATGGAACTATTCACCGAACACCACACAAGTGCTAAGGTTATAAAACCGCGCGTTGTGTCAAGATGAACTACTGCGTGTTTCAAACCAGGCCGGCGAAAGAGCTTCATCCGAGCACATGGCACTACATTCACAATGGCCACTCGGAAAATTCATGATAAGAGTTTCCTAAGTGGTCCTGAAGAGAACCCTCTCGTTTATGGAATCGATGAGTGGTCTCAGGAGTCTTCTGCATCATCCGTCAAAGAGTCAATCATTCAGGCAATCGAGACCCCCCAAAGTTGAAGTCGTTTCCGCTGGTGAAGAAGTTGATGACGAGGTATCCTTCGACTGTGGAGATGCCGATGACCCTCAACAGGGTTCTAAATGCCTTGAGGGACGGGTGAATGAAACCGACAATGTAAATGGCAAATGGTAACGACAATGGCGCTATGACGGAATCTACTGGCCCCGACCAGAGCCGTTTATCCCATTCGACTCCAGGGCATTGGGGTCAGAACGACCTAGTGGGCGCTGTCCTCGGACTGTACTTCAAGTCAATGTGTGGTTATCCAATTTACTACACGAATCTCACCAACTACAAAGGATATACCCGTCCTCATCCCTCCCCCACGGAAAATCTGGGAACCAGTCAAGCGCATACGCAAAGCCTTTCTACTTGCTTCAGACAAAGACAAAATGCCTTCCGCTGACATGACGCCTCCCGCTGACAAGCCCGATCTGCTAGATCGCCATAACAGAATTATGGCCGCGATCCTCACGCGCTTCCGCAACATGGTGCTTGCTGCCACCGAGCCACTGCCCACCGCCGGCGCGATTCCGCAGGCATCCCTCAATGCTATGACTATGAACAACGAAGTTTCTGCTCTGGTTTGTATATCTCTAGCAACACCTCTATTTACATGCTTCGTTTCCACTATCATCCATTCATTCTGCTCTTTCTTTAACCATACCGTATCCCGCCCTATTCGCGTCACCACCCCGAAAAGCCTTTCGGACCAACTAACGAATTTGCGGGCACAGATCAAAGAGGTCCAAAACCTGCTATCTTTGAGCCGTGAGATCAAGCAGTTGTGGATAGCCGGTCCGCTTCGCAAGCCGGGCGACGCCTCCGAGAAGAACCGCGAGAAAGAGATCGACGAGAAGGCGGCCCAAGTCTCCAAGCTCCATAACATCCTCGTGGAGCTGCAGAACGAGACGGCCAAGAAGAGCGCCGCGCAGCAAGCCCCTCCTGCTGTGGAGGGTGCTGAGGCGAAGGAGGAGGGCGACCATGTTCAAGTTAAGCGCGAGAACGAGAGCCATTCATCCTAGGAAGCTGAGGCTCCGAATAGCCGTGATAATCGTCGTGTGGAGGACGATACCCCCGGTTCGACCAAGGATCTAGAATCTGAGAATAGCCCTGGTACTTCTACGATGTCAGATGCCGAGTACATCCATCGTGAACTGGAATGGCTCATGAGCATGAGTGATTTGGAGTTGTAACTAGGGGGCAGTAGTTCTACGGTTAGCCGCATAACTATAATATCCAGAGGTTAGGAAGCGGAAACAACGACTCCCTTTCCAGAATAGGTGTGCAGTATATTTAACGAGAGTTTCGCAAAGATTGGAGTTTGCACCACTATGCGTACAGTCTCACACACGCTATGGAACCCCATGATAGGTAGTGCTTAGTGCGAGAAAACAGAAATTTCACATTTACGTCAATCTTTCACAGATTCAATGAACTGTATAGCAGCCCATGTCTAGCATCTTAGCGCTTTCTATTTACACTGAGATAGACACAAAGGCGTCCACGTAAACACTAACTACTCTACGTGGCTTTTATCTAGTGGTATCTGAGGTAAGGACTTGTTTTCAGTGAAGTGGCTCTAGCCCTCTTCGCCATCTGGGTTCTCTCCTTCGTCGCCAAGCTCATCTTCCAGCTCTTGCGGCACCGGGTCGCGGGGGGCTATTCTCTGTTTAACGGAGTCCATATCACCCGCTGTAGCCCAAAGGAAGTAGTCACTCTTGAAGGTGTCTAGCTGGTTGAAGAATAGATGGAATCTATGAGTTTTGTCAGTGACGAGTCGCTCTAACTGGCACTTCTGCAAAAGATAACGGCATATATGGGAAAGAAACTTACGAATTCTCCTTCTCTTCAAGCTCGAAGATGTGCCGGTAGATATGCTCTTCCTTGAACGCCTGTATTTCCTTCTCATGATTGGCAAAGTTGAGCTCTTCTAGGCCGAGGTTCTCAGTAGCACGTTTGTTGTAGGTGTCGAATACAGGGCGCTCGAGGAGCAATCCTAAGCTGGGCGCTTTGGGGATGCTGATACGGATAGGCGAATAGCTCTCTTGAAACCTCGACCAGGGCGTCGCGCACCTCACAGTCAGAACGGCCATGGCAACCATCTTTCGGATTTGGTGCATCATGAACGACTGGCCATGGACCTTTAGAGAGAGCCACTGGGTATCGTTGATCTGAATGGGCTCGCGATTCACAGCAAATGACTTGATCGTTCGCTTGGATGCTGGATCTCCGTGCGTCTTTTGTATCGTGTAATTGTGGTAATTCTTAGTCCCGACGTAATTATCCAAGGCTTCTTGGAGTTGCTCTAATCGGTCTGGGGTTACTCGATACCGTCTTTTGGCGGCGATATATGCAGCTTTGATTTCTCTTAAAGCAATCTCAACCGGGCCAAATTCTTTCGTCTTTGGCTGGGCCTTCGATTGAGGAACAGGCGCTCCATCTATCGCCGACTCGGCCGCAAATTTGTCACCACCTACATTCGTAATCTCGGTAGTTCCTGGTTCAGCAGCCGGCGTAGTGTCGGCTAAAGTAGCCTTTGCTTCCTCTGCTTTGGCAACGGCGCCGTCCTCCGTGGCATTGCCTTCCGGCTTGTCACCACCATCAGTCACGTCTGCATTTGGAGCAGCGACCTCTTCCGTATCACGTTCAGGCGAATGCATACGCTGCTTCACCGCTTCTCGAATGCTGGGCTCGAGGCTCTCTAGTATCGGCTGAATGTGAGTCCTATCGACTTCATCCCAGTAGTCTTTGGCTGCTCCCATGCGCTTGGCATATTCATCCTCCAAGCCTTTTTCTTTTATCGATTGCAATACTTTCCTTCCGAGGAAGCTCTCTGGATGGGGAGGCAGCAAACAGTAGCTCGGCATGAGATACTCGTACCATCTCGAATCGCATGACGCGTAGCAACTGAAGGCGTTGTTTGTACGCTCTATGGCCCAGACTCGGATTTGAGGGGGGAGGTTTTCGTTGATCTTCTTCACAACATCTGGGTCTTCGATGATCAGCTTGAGCGAAACCATATTTCCAGCGGCATGGACACCCTTATCGGTCCTCGCGCATCGCACAAAGCTCGACTTCCTCGGGTCATCGGCATTGGCTTTGGATATGGCGCTGGCAGCAACGAAGGCGCCGAACAGGTCTCCCTCGATGGTCTTCAGGTCATGGTTGATCTGGAGCCCGTGGTAGCCGGTGCCGGCATAGCCTATGAGCACGGCAACCTTGCGCTTGGGACGACGCTCTTCGGCTGCGATCTCGGCTTTGGGGAACTGGATGTTCATGTAAGAACCCTCTCCATTCTGGTCGGTCTTCCTACGCTTGCGATCCCGCCAGTCAATGTGTGAGTCTTTCTCAGCATTTCTGATGTCGACGCGTCCTGGTTAGCGGGTATTGGCTTCGGCTTGTAGAACGAGAAGATGTTGCGCGGGCGAAAGCCTACCTGTTCTTGCCCGCCTCCTTGCGGTCAGAATCTCTTGTGCGTTTGCCCCCTCTCCCGCCGCGACCTCCCCTCTTGGCACCAGAGGATCGTCCGTTTTGCCTCTGGCCATTGTGATTCCGCGGGTTAGCATCTGAATCCTTTGGCGCTGCAGCGGCTGGTGTAGATGTTGACTCGGCAGAAGGCACTGCAGTGGCAGGGGGTCCATTGCGGCTCGGCCGGTCAGTCGTATCAGTTTCTGTTGCCATGTTGAACTGTAGGGACGCAGGCAATTTCGCATCGTCAAGCCGCAAATAGGGTTGTAGATTGAATGGGGAGCTTGACTACTTACTGGGAGAAGTTCGTCGCAAAATGGTCGGGAACTCTTATCGATAACAGTAACCATAACCCCACCTTCCGAACCCAGACCAGACCAGAGCAGAAGCTGTCTCTGGACTAAGTACGTACTTCTTCGGCCTACAAGAATGAATCATAAAAGAAAAAAAAAAAAAAAAAAAAAAAAAAAAAAGAGAATTAGTACCTAGGTACAGACAGGCATTATAGCAGACAATCAAATTTTAGGAATACCCATAATACGCTTGTCTAAAGCAGATTTTGATATTCACTGTATAAGTTGAACAAGACCCTCGAATCATATAACAAACAGGTCGAGAGCCCAGACGGCTCCAACAAACAACGGTAATAATAGAAGGCCCTTTAAGTCCTTGAGGTAGGTAGGTAGGTACTCATATGAGCTTTATGACGGATGACATGCTGTGCCGTTGGTCCAATGCACTCGTTGGTGTTGTTGGCCAGCGCCACTTCATTCGCCAATCTTAGAAACATTGAGTCACATAGTAAAGGACTACTGGTGCAGAACAAGTGTACGTAGTACGCGCGAAGCTTGTGATGTCAGAACTTATATTCAACAATACGCCTTGCCTTACAGGCCATACGTATAGTTACCATAGTTAGTCATAGGCTGCTACGGTTGCCTTGCCGGGGCTAAGCGCGGGTTGTCAAATGACTAGTTTCCCAGGGATATTGACCAATCATTTTACACGCTGAGAAGCCCCGGGATGCCTTCAATTCGCCTCACCCCGATGATGACCGTTCAGCTTGCCGGACAGCGAACTGGACCAACAGATCCTTGAGATAACGATCAGACATACAAAAACATATGGATCTACTCTTCTGGAAACGCCCTTTTGTCCTTTCCTGCTCACCGATACACTCATCATACCTCGCTTTTCAGCTGCCTAGCCGCAGCATTTCCTATTCTCTACGTTTATCTTGACGACATATCGAGTTTACAGTAGTTTCTAAAATATCATTTCTAGATAATCTTCATAAAATCCAAGTTTCACATCATGATCAAAAGATCTCGCCCTATTCACAACTCACGTCGCCTGGCGCCAGGCTCATCTGAAAGCTCAGTCGCATTAATAAGACTTGGCCGAAGAGACGGTAAAGGACCGAACGTCGGCAGAGCAAATGTGAGTCCCTAGGGCAGACCTGATTCCATTACAACTTACATGTTGGTCACAATGACAACTACTAACGAGAATTCCTTCCACAGCAAGCCTCGCGCTACCGAAAAGCCCACAGACTTCGCCAAGGATGGGATCGCGACGAGTGGGACGACGGGCGCCGCCTATCCTCAGATCCCACCGCCACGTTGCCTGGAGAGAGACGACGCCCTACGCCTCGACTCCACCGGCAAGAGGCGTTTCGCGCCCCCCGAGCCTGGGAGGAGGATACCGTCGTTGACGACGCTTCGCTTTATCGCCTAGGCGTATTGTATGACGGCGACGGCGACGACGCAAATGCACATGTGCGCGGGTCGGGCTTCTCCCTCGATGCCATTGTGCACGCAGAACCCACCTACTCGCTTCGTCCTGCGAAGCGCGTAAAGAGAACCTATGACTCGCGGTTGGAAGATGAGGATTTGCATCTTTCGGTCAATCTACTTTCTACGTATCTTGCAGAGGACGCGGCTGTTGCCCGCTTCCTCAGCTTGGACCACGGCAACTTCACCGGTCGTGATGGAGGATACGATGGCTCTATTGCGACACGGGGCTCGGCTGGGTCCCTCTCTATCATCCATGAGCTCGTTGAGAGCTCGACATACTCGCTTGCGCCAGCTCCTGCAGCGAGTGATTTTCCCGATTTAGTTTCCGACACGGAGGAAGAAGGCGGTGAGGGGTATGAGGACGGTGGTGATTGGGCATTAGTGTCAGATCCTGATGCTGATGCTGCTGCACTCGACGCTGATGTTGATGTGGCCGTTGAAGTGGGAGAGGTTTCAAGCCCCGTCGATGGCGTCTGGGTCTTCATCGCTGGGGACGACTCGTAGCAAGTCCGCCGATGAGAGGATATCCTTGTCATTTGCCCCAAAAGCCTCGGATCTCGAACCTTGATGTGCAGTCAATATATAACTTATACAACGAACTTCTCCCTTTTACTTAGCACCCGGCGCGTGCAAGGGCGGGAATATTCGGTGGAGAGGAGGGAACGGAAAAGGGGCATTGGAAATGGCAGGCTACGAGAGGCTGTGTACTCGCTGTCCGAGATACTACGTGAGCTCGCTACTTGCGATTGCCTGTATATATTGGATTGAATTGTGCCTCTTTGTGGTGGACGTTGCACTTCACCATCAATGTCATCAGCATCAGCGTTGTTAGCATTTTTTGGCGCAATGGGATTCCCAGTTGGCTTATTTTACTTTTCGTTATTATACGCTTTATAAATTTCTCATTTCTGTAAAATGAGCCAGAGAGCTTTCACCGGCGGTGATGGTGGTCTACACACTTTTGCTTTTGATTTTCGCTGCCCCTATATATTTGGTGAAACTCGCTTACCTAGGGATCGATAACCATACGCGTACCTGTTTCATTCAATATATATATATATATATATATATATATATATAACCCAAGCCTGCATATTCTGACTTCTCGTTAGTAAGACGAGGATTGTCGAAGTTCGAATGTCGTCATGGGAGATTCCACTCCTGTCCCTAGCACACATTTTATAGCCGAGTCTCTTCGCATGCCTGTTCCCTGCCGTCCTTGTCTAGTTGCAATATCTGTGTTTCAGAGTAGAAACCTATTAGATCGGGAAGTGTGCACGACTTTGTTCCAAGACTCTATCTCCATTGAGCATTGAAATAACATTCGTGCTTGTACTCGCGTCGAAACGATGTCATTACATATTCCCAGCCGTGACATTGTTGGCTACGGCCTCAAGCGACGGCCAAGCAGATTGGAGCTTCTCTTTGATCTCTGCCTCCGGAATCGATACACCAGCCATGATCTGCTTGACAGTATTCTCGGTTACTTTCCCGAAGGGTGTCTCGGGGCCGAACATTCGAGGCGTATGGTCACGAAGATAGAAGAGGAAGCCGAAGTAAATGAGCCGAAGCGGCAGGCCGCCTTTTGCAAGCTCCTGGTATATTTCTTCGTGTGCGGGACCGCAAAGCACATTAATCAGTGTCGATACGGCCCACGCGTTGAGTAGGCGCTCTGGATGAAACTCCTCCGGATACAACGCGGGGAGGATTTCAACATGTAGTTTGACGCCTACCCTGAAGGCTTCATAGATGTGCCCGGACTGCAGATACAGGGTGCTAAGACGGCGGCAGAGCTGGCATACAGGTTGGCGCTATAAGAGTTCAGTATCAGAAGGCCTAGATTTTGAGACTGTATCGGGACAATGGGGTTATCAAAACGCGAATGAAACGACCGAGGGATGCATACCGTCCAGCGCCACATTTTCGAACCGATGCACATTTGGATTGCCGCCTTCACGTCATCGATACGGGCTTGCCCGTTTTCCATCACCGCATACGCTTCAGTCTCGATCGCAGCGACTCGTTTCTGAGCCTCATCGTCATCGGCGTCGGGCGCTATGTGTTTATATACCTCAAATTTGTGCTTTGAGAGCAGTTTATCTGCCAGCTCGCAGTATTCTCTTCCTAAGTCCTCTGGTCGCCCAAGGAACTTTTCCGCTTCTATGTCAACACCTTTCTCACATTTGGTGCATTGACAGGTGAAGTAGTATTGCTCTTTCAGTGCTTCCTGTCTCACGCAAAAGGGATTCGACGTATCTATGTACTTGATGAGTATTTCCTCGCCAGCATCGATCTTCCTAAGAGCTCGAATCTCATGCCGCGGTTGATTAAAAATCAACTCTGCATTTGGATCGCACGAATGATTTGCTCTGGATATCAGCGGGTCGAACCCAAGGCCGAGGGTAATCCCGTCAAATACAGATGCCAGGGTGGTGGCATTTATCGTGATCTGGCCAGGTCAGCGAATGTCTGTCTTTTGAATCAATGTGGCGCGCACATTGGCCAGTACTCCTTTAGAGATAGACTGCGGGTCGAGCCCGTCGATCTCGGGTTTTCCACTGTACAACCAAGCAGCCTGTGCAAGGACCTGAATGTCGGTAGATCGTTTTTCGTTTTGCCTGCTGATTACACCCATGCCGTTCGGGTCCCCAGCAGGCCAGAAACTGGAGATCGCGCGCGTGTGCACAAACTCCTTATCGGGGTCTGCTGCCAGTCGACCTAGAATCTTAATGGCGCCACGAACCTCAGGAGGTAGAGCAGGTACATCTCCTTTGCTAAGGATCTTGCACTCATACTTGTGTTCGCGTTTCCAGGCCCTAGTCTGGCACGTCCTAGAACAATATCCAACTTTACGGCAGCCGGTGCAGCTCTTGATTTCCGTGAAGCCGTGCGGGAGGCCCATCGATGCCGCCATTTTCTTTTCTATGGGATCTGTGGCTCCGCGATGGAAACACCAAGCGCAAGTGTCAAGCATTCGATCCGCCTCGAGCTCGGCCACAAGTGGTCTGTCCACGGCAGCGATCACGTCGCCCGGACGGAAGGCGATTCGGGCGAACAACCCCTTACCGGCATCCGGTATTCGCGACTTCTTCACCTCGACGTTTTCATTTCCAGGCATCTTGGCGCTTTCTGGGTCCCCAGCGCTCTGAAACGACGGTCTTGATCTCGGCGGCGATTCACATCTAGCGTAACGTGCCTAGAAGTTTGGCGCGTTTGGGCCCAACAAAAGTAGTGTGGAAATGAGAATTGATTGGCAGCTGGTAAGCGAGGTGTATCTAAACCCGGTACAAGCATATTTGGGATGGGCATTGAATGATAACATTGATTTGACTGAAAGCCTGATGAAGCTGCTCATCAATGTCACCCTCAAGTTGAGTTCGTGGCCAATGACGGGAATTTATGCCGGTTGCGACGTCGGGAAACTCCATCATGAATCATGCCGTCAATTCACATTTGCAACTCGTTCCCTATGTTTTTTTTACATGACCTTGTACAGAGATACCCGCCTCTTTCCAACCAGTCGGGTCAATGGTCCCCTTTTTCCAGCAACATGGTACACTATCTAGAGGCTCTGCAAATCGAGTGTTTTCTATATAATATGCTCATGATACCTGTATGCCCGCGTCTTCAGCTTTGCATGTGTGGTCAATATCCAGTAGACAGAGACTATCTGGAGGGGCCTGGAGCGCCCTCGTTGTCCAATAAATTTGCGTAGCATTGGGGGTAACCTGCATGTGATACCAACCGGAATTTCCCATTTGCCAAGTGCTTCCAATAGTACAGGGCAGACCCGGGCGTATGGGTGGGTTGTGAGGCGAGGCGCGGCATCCGATACCACAACCCATGTAAAAGGGGCGTTTAGGAGCGATGTGACGAGAAAATATCAACCGCCTACCGTGACCTCTGATATACCCCCTTAGTGATATCCCTAGTTCTTTTGGCGTTAGATACTACACGCCTCCTCAACGAACCTGGTCTATTGTGGGACTTTTGCGATCTTCCCCGCAGGAGCTATCTCCGCAAGGCATTATACTGCGTAATATGTAACCCGAGGTAGGAGTCTGGGGTAATCTAACTCGTGGGGGGAGAGGAACATGTGGTGAATTCATCGTCATAGTCACACATGCCTTTCAGCTGTTGGTAATCCTACATCGGAAACGAAGGCATACATTCCGAGCTAGACGCTTTTCTTTTCTCTCGCATTGAGACACCCAGTCGCAACGTGGTCTAGACCATGTGCCATTGTTTCGATCGGATACCATGTACTATACCGTAAAAGACTGCGAGTTACCGGCATAGATTTCATGTTCCAGCCTTGTTTTCTTGTACTACTACAGCGTAGAGTCTTAGTAGTATTTCGTAGTATAGGCTTCTGACATGAACCACGAACGCGAGGTAGTTGTCTATCGGATCTAGATTCGTCCGCAGCCCTGCGTCATGAAGCGAAAGAAGAAATGCATTGACATATATCCGTTTTGTGTCCGGATTGCCATTTCAAGCCAGATGATGCGGTTCCTGTTAGTTTTGCCTGCCGCCTTGTAGAAATGATCTGGTGATTGACAGAACGTGTGTGGCCCAGCTGATGCGGGGAAACGATCCTGACTAGCATGGATTGAAGCATCTAAGGAGTAGTTAGTCGAGTGGCTGGCCCGGCAATTGGTGAAGCAAGCACACGAGTAAACGTAGAAAGTGTACGGGAAGACTCCGTGGGTAGACAATTGAGCAAAGCCGAGACGGCGGGGGATATAGAGGGACATAACTACCACCAAGACATACAGTCCTCCCCCCCTATAAGTCTATCAAGTGGCGTTCGGGTGCTCTCTTCTTCTTGTCCTACCAAGCTTCAGGCTTCTTTTTCCATCGAGATCTTAAATTCTCTATAGCTTCACTAACCTCTGTTTATCACACTCTCTACACCTTCAACCATGGATACCGACAGTGACAAGGGTGACAAAGGCGGCTGCACCTTCGATCAGATTGAACAGGTCGAAACGGCCCAGCCGGTCCTATCAAATGAGCCTGGCGAGTATACCGGGAAAGAAGCGAAGAAAATCATTCACAGAATTGACCGTAGATTACTTGTTACCATCGGTTGTATGTATTGCGTCAGTCTAATGGACCGAACGAACGTCTCACTAGCTGCCATCGCCGGACTCATCCAAGATCTTGCTCTCACTGGCAACCGCTACGTAAGATTTACGCTGCCCCTAATCGCCTTGTTCTGCCCATAAAGCTAACGCCGAGGTCCAGTCCATCGTGACCCTGGCTTTCTTCCCTACCTATGTCGCTTTCCAGCCCACGTCGACGGTGATTGTCCGTAAACTCGGCCCTCGCATCCATATCTCTTTCATCACAGCCGCGTGGGGCGCTACGATGCTGGGGATGGGGTTCGTGCAATCTTTCGGGGCGATTACAGCTTTGAGAGTGTTGATTGGTATTTTGGAAGCCGGATTCTTCCCAAGTGCGGTCTATTTGCTGTAAGAATAATTCGTTACTTCCTCTGGCAGTTGCGAACGTAACCATCCTTGTGGCTATGTCTTTCTATGCCTGAAACGATGACTGAAGTGGTCGACTAACTTGATCATAGGTCAACGTGGTATACGAGATGTATAGCCCCGAAGCTCGAGGAGGAAGACCCATTAGCTTGCTAATCGTGATAATAGATGAACTTGGCCGGCGTTTCGGTCTTTTCTATGTCATTGGTTCAGTTGCTTCCTCCTTTTCTGGCATCCTTGCTTTCGGTATCACTCATCTCGAGGGTAAGGGAGGACTCAGAGGGTGGCGATGGATTTTTGTAATCGAAGGTATTTCCTCTCTTCAGGGGCCGGCGGCGTCAACGGCTTAAAAGCTAATGACCGTTAAAGGTATCTTTACCATCCTTCTCGGCATCGGTGGATATTGGCTGTTGGTCGACTTTCCGGATTCTAATCGTAAAACTGTAAGTTACTCTGAACCGATTTCATCACTTGTCAATCCCCCCCAAAAGAGAACGAGTCATCTGAAGCTATCCATTTTTCAACGCTTTTCCCGATACATGCCGTTTCAAGATTGCTGATGCCACATACGGTAGTGGGCTTTCTTGTCCGATAAAGAACGCGCCTGGGTCGTGAGTCGTGTCGATGCTGATCGTGGTGATGCCGAGACGCCTGAGTTTCGGCTTGGTAAATACCTCGGCGCTGCGCTTGACTGGAGAGTCTGGTATGTCTCAATCAATGGCGAGTGAAGTACGGGCATCTACTAACTCGAAGGGTTCCGAAGGGCATATGCTATGATTGCTTTTGGAAGCACAACCATAACTTATGCTCTGGCGTTCTTCCTCCCTATCATCCTCAACGAGAGCCTCGGCTTCGATGTTGGCGCTTCCCAAGCCCTTGGTGCGCCACCGTATGCCTTCGCTGGTATCTTCACCTATTTCACAGGGTGGCTAGGGGATAGGTACCGCATGCGCGGACCGATCGTGGTGATCAACATGGTTGTCTGTCTCATTGGACTGCCTATTCTTGGGTGGCACCCCGACCCGAAAGTACGATACTTCGGAGCGTTTTTACTTGTTGCAGGGTCAAACTCCAATGTGCCTGGGACTTTGGCATACCAGGCTACCAACGTACGTGGGCAATGGAAGCGGGCTTTTACCAGCGCTACTTTCGTTGGCTTCGGTGGGATTGGTGGCATTGTCGGAAGTCTGGTGTTCAGGTAAGCTCTCTCTACCTGGAAGGTTGTTGCGCCCTGCTCATGGAAAAGTGCCGCTAATGACTACTAGAACTCAAGATAAACCCGGTTACAGGCCTGGGCTTTGGGCTTGCATTGCTGTTTCTCTGTTGAACATTATCTTGGTCGGAGTGCTGTCATTATCATTCTACATTGATAATAAGAAAGCAGAAAGAGGCGAGAAGGAACTCGAGGCTGAAGATGTAAGTGGCCGCTATTAAACTACCTATGCAATACGCCTGCTGACCACAGCACACAGGAGGGTTTCCAACCAGGCTTCCGCTACACGTACTGAAAGTCGTAATGAAAAGATGGCTGGTAGAGTGCTATATATCAATAGTACGTTATGAGGGATAAACTCTTAAAGATAGATAGTTGATGGGAATCGGTGGTTGTACTACTCGTGTCCAATGTTGCGAGTGGGACGTTTTGAAGTCTTCTTGGTTTGGATGATGTGGATGTACTTCAACAAGCCCTACCCAACATGACACCCGCTTGTAAAGATTCGCTACCAGTAGCTACTCCGAGATAGTTGCTCAGGTTATCATTCCTCACACAGCTCCATTCACTGTGATGAGTAGGTATCTCATGGCCGCTTCATCATGCACTGTATCTAAGTATGTATCATCTTATCGCAATGGGCGAGCGGAAGATTTGGCCCTGCTATCTAGATCTTCAATTGGCTTAACCAATCTCATCGTAAAGTCTTGATAAGTTTCGATACTTTATTTTTGCTATCGCTCTGGACAACATCGGCCCCCTGAGCTGCAAACGTCTCACCTCTATGATTGATTCCGGTTTATGTACTACCTAGACCTACGATAAAGAGATTGAAAAGCGGCTCTTATAGCGGGGAAGTGCTGTGCATTAGGTACTTTAGTAGGCGGTTAGCGCTGAGGAACAACTGTAGCTAGGTAAGATGACGTATGCGATAGGCACTTCCCAAGACTTCCAACTATGACCTGACGTCTGAGGACTTGCCTCACTGTTACCATCTCCTTCTCTCTATTCGGTACTGGGGGAAGAGAGAACAAATATCTCACGTCGACTATACAATGGCTTCGGTATTTCAAAAAGCCGGTGATGCCCTCCGGGGCAAGCCTAAAGACACCAGCGACCAGGAGGAGGGTGCGTCGCTTACAGATCTCCTGGAGACGCCCGAAGACCGAGGCTCTTTCACCTTACTGATCTGCGACATAACGGAGCTCATGCGAACAAGAATAATCGAGGCATTCGATCCCCGTGAAAGAGATCAGGACAGAGAAAAGGAGATAGATGAAGCTAGCACCAGTATCGATGCCACCCCAGAGACTCAACAGCAACAACAGGAAACCATCGAAAGACAAGGAGCTGAATCCGCCAAGCCGGAGAGCGACGCCAATGAAAAGACCATAGTAGAGCTCAAGAACGCTGTACTCACCTTCTTCGATGACTGGCGCGACAGCGTGATTCTTCGAGTCGGCGAGGCAGTTAATTCCAGGAAAACAGCCTCAGAGCAGTCCCAACACCCCAAACCAGAAACCTCTATATCGCATAGCAAGCCATCGTCGGTTGGTCTAAAAACCGATGAAAATGACACCAAGGTCGATCAAGTGTTACGAGATATCTACACCCCGTTAAAGACACCACTGCAGACACTAGATCAGTCAAAGAGAACTTTGCTCCTGCACTCGGTGCTTCTTCTGCTTCTAAGTTTAGAGCATTACAATGCCTACTCGCGTACACTACTTCTCTATTGTATGACATCCCTAGGCTTGTCGATCAAGGTGCTGTCAGAAGACGAGAAGCAGGTCGCCAAAGGCCTTCTAGCGGCAGCGAAGCAGATGTCGGCGGATGAAGAAACGAAAAAGAGGGCCGAGGATAACAGTATGGCTCGAAAATGGAAGATGGGGGCGGCCGGCGTCGCCGGCGCGGCTCTCATCGGTATCACCGGCGGATTGGCAGCGCCGTTTCTCGCGACCGGGATAGGAACAGTGTTAGGTGGTATCGGTCTCGGAGCTACTGCCACCGCGGGACTACTCGGGTCACTAGCCGGAAGCAGTGTGCTCGTAGGGGGTTTGTTCGGGGCCTACGGCGCCCGCATGTCGACGCAAGCTATGGAAAAATACACAAGAGATGTTGAAGACTTTGCCTTTATCCCTATTCACAAGCTAAGCAGCAATGATACCAGTCTTCATCGCCTGCGTGTCGGCATTGGCATATCTGGCTGGCTGAGGGATGTCGATGAGGTAGTGTTGCCGTGGAGCGTTTTGGGAGATGGCCTGGAAACCTTTGCTCTCCGTTTTGAGGTTGAGGCATTGCAGAGTCTTGGGAAGTCCCTACGGACTCTTATTACTTCTCTGGCTTGGAAGTTTGCAAAAAGCGAGATCATTAAACGGACCGTCTTTGCGGCTCTAATGGCAGGACTTTGGCCAATGTCACTGACCAATGCCGGTCGTATAATCGATAACCCCTGGAGCATAGCCAGTCAGCGAGCACAAAAGGCCGGTGAAGTTCTTGCCGACGCTCTCATCAATAAAGCGCAAGGTGAGAGGCCAGTAACTCTTGTCGGCTACTCTCTAGGCGCGAGAGTCATCTACGTATGCCTACAAGAGCTTGCCAAGAGGAAGGCTTTCGGCCTCGTTGAGAACGCGGTACTTATAGGAGCGCCGACCCCGAGTAGTTCGACCGAGTGGCGTCGAATACGCTCTGTGGTCACAGGTCGAGTGGTCAACGCCTACAGCACTAAGGATTACATCCTCGGTTTTCTCTACCGAACCAGCAATATCCAGTTTGGCGTGGCCGGACTACAACCCATACTCACTGTCAAGGGGATAGAGAACATCGATGTCAGCGATCTAGTCGAGGGCCACACACTTTATCGGCATGCGGCAGGTCCGATCCTCGGAAGGCTTGGTTTCGAGGATGTCGACTTCGATGAACTCAAGCGCGAGGAGAACAAGCTCAAAGAGCAAGAGGCAGAAGAGAGGCAGAGGCGCGAAGAAGCCGGCAGCATATACCAACCCGATGGTGATAAGAAGGGGATCTTGAATGCAAGCAAAGATGAAGTGACGGAGCTAGAGCACGAAATGGAGCAGACAAGACTTGGTGCACCGGATGCTGGGCGAAAATAGTTCTACCGAATGAAGAGTAGGAGAAAGACAATTCCGAAATGCTACGATATGAATTCGACATGACAAAATAGAGTGTTATGATGGCGGCCATGCAGCTTGTTTTCGTCGATATTACAATCACACAGCTCTCTCGTGTTAAACTCGGTGTAAATCCTTATGTTCCAGTAATTAACGGCATTAATTAGTGGATCAATAGTGCTGAAAGTGAATGTTCCAGGTCATCATGTCACTATGCTGTAACGCTACCTCATTTCACACTGCTCCTTGTCGTCATTGGTAAGTAATAAGTAAAGAGTATCATACCCCGTGTGTCAACAAGCTCTCGTCGTCTTATTTATTGGAGCTTTTCTTCAGTAATAAGAGCGCAAAGCGAAACTTTGGTGTTGATAATTACCGAACTCAGTCAGTCAGTTCAGGATAAGTGAAGATCGATGAGCTGCGCGGCGATCCCTGCTGAAACCGCCCGGGCAGCTCCATGGCTTGATCCAGTCCGGTCGAGTAACATCAGTGGCTGGCTGACAACGCCGGCCACTATTGCGCCAGCGTCTTGTCTGGGTCTGGCATCTCGGTGCTTTTCAGTTCTCAACATTCCGAACCGAACATCTTCAGTTTTAGGCAACTGGCCCGATGCGATTTCATCCCACTTCATCCACTTGTTTGCCGCCATCGTCTCCGCCGGTTTGTGCGTTGTGGCCCGATTGAATCCTAGCAAGTTGGCTTAATTACAGCGAGGGTTATCACATCTTACGTCACTTCCTGTCTACCCTGCCATGATGCCGTCGCCAATGGCAAAAGCCACCCGTAAGTTGTCCACGGGCGTTGTCCACGGGCCATCCTCTTTTTCTAGGTTATACTGGGAGTTTTCAAGTCACATGTCTCGTCGGTCTCTTGTGCCCGAACATTCACGAGCGTATTAGGATTGACGATGATAGCTTGCTGACCGTCCAATGTGCTGCAGTGGCGTCCGCCGCCCTGTCGAGCGTGTCGAATGTCCTCGCCCAGATCCTCGAAGCCTATCGTGACGAGCGCCCGTTCGCCTTCGACATCGGCATGTTCCTTCGCTTTGTGACCGTGACCTTCCTGACGGCGCCGCCCAACTACATGTGGCAGCAGCTGCTCGAGCGCACGTTCCCGGCGTACGAGCGCAAACGATCTAGCGGTGGCACAGGCATAGGCAGCGAGAGCCCGCGCGACCTCGAGAAGCAGCTCACAGACGAGGCCGGCGCCGGGCCGTCTGAGCCCAAGCCCAAGCTCAACCTCCGAAACACCTTCACCAAGTGGTTCATCGACTGCATCACTCTCGGCGCCATCTTCAACACGGTCGCGTTCTTCGTCCTCATGGGCATGCTGAAGAGGCAGCCCGTCGCCGTCATCGGCCACAACATCCGCTACGAGACCATCCCCGTTATTGTTGCTGGGTATAAGATCTGGCCCTTTGCCTCCATCATCAGCTTCAGCTGCATACCCGTCGAGCGCAGGATCGTTTTCCTCAACTTTATTGGGCTACTCTGGGGTATATATATGAGCTTAGTTGCGTCAGCAATTTGATCGGTTCTGTTTCCTTTGAGTTTATGTATAGGAAATGATGTTGTGTAGTTACGTGTAGGCCACCTGGATTTAGCAGTTAGACTCGGCTACATGCAGGACGACTCGCGGGATATTGATTATACAATCACACTTAATTCCTTACGAGAAAGGGAGATATTTGAGGGTCTAGGCAGCTTGATTTCTTTGTCATATGCAATGCACCTCAAGGCTCACCAGTCTAGGGGCATCTATCCCACAAATGCAGCACCTACATACCAAGTTGTTAAATAGAAGAGAAACATATAACCTCTGTGTCTGCAGAGTGATGCTTTCCATATGGGCAACATCGTTTAATACATATTATCTAATAGGTATTCGGGCTACAGAAAGTATCCAATTTTACGAAGCTGTTTAGTGAACCGACTTATCTTTGCGACCAACTTTTCCCGCCACGGTGACAGATCCTTTCTGTGATTTTCCACGGCCATGAAGCTCCCAGACCCGTAATGCCGTGATCAGCACCATTAGGGTCCAGCGATCTCCCAATTTTCCGGAAAGCCCTCTACCAACAAGCTTGAGATCGAACGGGTGTTTGGGGCTTGTCAAGAAGTGCCTCCACTCAAATATAGCAAGGACCTCGTCTTCGGCTGCGGCTGCTGAAGCACCCTGACTATTGCTCTCTCCGTTTGGTGCGTCCTCCGGATCTGATGGCAGGGAAAACAGCTTATATCCACCGTGCTCTGTGCTATCATCCCTTTCATGCTTATTGACCTTCCTCCACTCGAACGTCTGACGGTGCAGTTTCCGACCGGACGCAACTTCAATGGAAAACCGAAATGCAACATGCTTATCCGAGGTGATATACGCACGCATCATTTCTTTTACCAACCCGCTCATTTTCCGTGCTGGCAAGAAAATACGGCTGTTGTTGTCCAAGGGGCAGGTTTTAAGGAATACGGAATCATCCCCGGCGGCTGCGAGGAGAGGAGCGTCTCTTGTGGGCCCGTTATACAAGTGAATGCCCTGTTTCTCGCGGAGGGGTTCCTTCATGAGGTAGCCCGTGTGTATTTTCACGGCGAAGAGGCGGTCTTGCTGATTTTCGCCACATACGTGCAAGGTACTGAGCCCCTCCAGATTCCATTGGTAGTAAACTTTCATAACCGGTGGAAAGGGGCGGTACAAGAGCGACATAGTCACGTCAGACACCGACGAGTCCTCGTCTGAATCTCCAACTGTGCGCTTGTCTGCCATTGAAAGACCTTCGGGTAAAAGCTGTAATAGTTATTATCTTGGGCATGTGAATGTGAGCACGTAGAAAAAGGGTTTAAGGCAGCAAGCAGAGTGGATGAGTGATGATACTGACGGTATGGACGGTGATGTTAGTGTAGCTAAGTATCAAGACGAGCGTGTTGGCGGTCCTATGAGAGATGATTGTTGACTTCACATAGGGCCAAGAGGACGAGCTCGTCCGACCTCGACTATTTAGTCCAGCAAGCTTCAAACATTATATAACTTCCGCAAGGTTTCCTATAGTAAGAATAAACTGAAGTATGCAAACCTCTCGATCGCCTTCAAATCTAGAAGACTGAAGCAACCCATGCAAAATGCGCAATTTATGCAACCAAGTTGAACCAACACCAGCACTTACAAACTTAGAACATCGTATTACATCAACAAGGGCCATTCTATAGATAGCGTAAAAAGTTCTACACCGACTTGAAGTGTATTTTTAGGTCACAGACCGGGGAATATAACCATGTGTTGGTGATCGGCAAAGGAATTTGATGCAAAGCCACCAACAACTTCTTTGCTGTTGGCCCATTGTTATGTTGTTACGAGATGCAAAAATCACTCGACTGCTCTTCAACCAGGCTATTCCGCTCGGAGTCTCCGATACCCAGACAGGGTGAAATTGTTCGCATGGTCTCGTAGTGCTAAATGATCGACGAAGTGGCTGCGAGTTACTTGAGTTTTGAGCATGTACAGCATCATTTTCCCGCTGAGTAGAAAACGCAAGGACGCCGGTACTCCACATTATGGAACTTCACCAAAGCTCGCGCCGCTAACATGCCGTGCCATGCCGGAATAATCCGGACAGTTCCAGGCCTAACAACTGATGGTTGCGGTAGCAAACACAGTTCCGGTTTTCTGCTTGGATGTGACGATTAGGGCACTACATCACGATAGTTCTCGTCAATGATTGAAGAGATAAACAGCAGACAATTAAGCAGCGCATCTCATTACCCGGGATGGAGAGGATTTAACCCCCGACTGTTACTTATTATTTCACGGCTTCATGTAGATATCTACGGTTTCACCATTAGGTAATCGTGAAAAATCGGGAGAGGACTTTTTTTATCGTATAAGAGCATATATCAAGAAATGTTGCCAATTAGACACCAAAGAGAACAGTATACATAAAACCCCTGCGTATCCAAGCTATCGCTTCGATGTGGCTTTAGTACCAGTAAACACTCTTCCTAGGAGTGTTGAATGCGCAAGAGTCTCAACTAGCAAAGAGAGAAATTGGACAGATAGAAACGCAGCTCAGATAATGTGTTTCCACAACCAATCGTGATCGAGTTGTTGGCTATGTGGCAAACAGAGAACATGCAGAGCGCGCGAAAAGCCTTGTACCGAAAGCCCGAGTGGCACATAGCGTGGCTCTGTCCCCCATGCTGTGCCGCCTTCTGGCCTTGAAGGATTAGCAGGGATAGTGTAAGAAGCTGGAATGAGGCGATGTGAAGGCGATGCTAGAATATTCGCCAAAAACGTTGTAAAGTATACCTCTCACTCGCCCTGCCAAATAATGGTGCCATTCTTCAGGTGAATCTGGACACGAAGGTTTGAGGGAGAAAGTATCATAGAATGTGACCAACGTGAAGTAGGTGTCCGAAATCCAATGGACGAAGAGGATTGTCCTCAAGCACGAAGCTTTCGGGGTAATAGGGAAAAGAAACCTTGGTGGGCTGGCGCGAAGTCAGTACCACTAAAGTCTAGTCTTCCATATAATATGTATGTGCTTGTGAATAGGTTTGGACTCGTGGGGTTTCAGTATTTCAGAATATCAGAAACGGAGACAGTAAGAACGGGTATGATGCCACAATCCTTGAAATTTATAGGAAAAATCGTTGTTCAAGTGAACCGAAAAGAGCGGCCCAGTTACACGAATGGACATTGATCAGTCAATCCGGCTCTCTCAAAGTCTTGATGAGCAGGGGCTGCTATTGGAAATGGCTTCTTTGGGGTAGAGATCAGGAACACCTGGGCATCTGTTCTGGACAATGGAATTAATTCCTTCTCATAACACTATCAGCAATAATGGCGTGCGGTCGTGTCTTTTTGTAAGAAAGCAGATGAACTATTAGTAGTAACGACAACTTCAGACAGTGCTTAACTATCCATGTCAGACTATAGCTACAAATGGTCCTTCACCTTATTCTCCCTCACGCGACGCCAGATCATGGACCGGGTCATTACAAGTTTCGCGATCACGTCATGGATTATCGAATAATCCAAACCCTACGATCGAGTTTTTCATTTAGGTCGCATAGTTACGGCACTGCTGGAGCGAAGGTGCCATGACAACATGGCTCTCATAGTATCTGGTAAGCTCTCGACAACTTCGCCGTCTAGAACATTAAGACAGTGTATCACGGTCAAACCGCGAGTGAAGCGGTATACCGCTACCAACAAGAAATACACACAAATTACTGGTATCAGATGTCTTTAAAGACTACGAATCTCTCCTACGATTTATTACACTGACTCGGAATTTGCGGCGCGATACACACACGTTCTAGCAAGTCTTCTTTCTGTACAGGGGGCGATAAGTACGCCATAATAGGAAATAGTTATCTCCAGGCTCCAGTGTGGATAGCCCTCTGCTAAATGTAATGAGTAGGTAGGTAGTTATTTTCTCATATGATTACTGTACAGAGTACTTACCAACTTAGTTGTAGTCTTCCCCCAGCGCTCTTCGCACATTAAGTAACAAGAGAATTAGTAATCCAACCATATCAACATCACCTCTGTCAAAAATTCACTGCTGCAGCTTATCCCTGCCCGCGTCAATCGATCGATTCGGTCGAGATGAGGGAACATGCATTACGGATCATTTTTTCCTGGTAGGGTATAACAAACAGTCACAAGATCAAGCACACAGTACGAGGCCTACTCCTCCAGAGGGTGGTATTATTACTTTTCCATCGATATAATCTGCCCTAGCTATTCTCTCGCGCTCACGAAACATTTTATGTCGGAAGTAAAAGATCTCAGAAGATTTTATTAATTGGATTCTTCGAAATTAGAATAAGGTGTTTGATAACATCAACCCGTCAAAATGAATGTACGGCGCCCTTTCCGTTTTTTTTTTTTCATTGAAAAGGGGTACTACCAAAAACGTTGGTTCCATGAAGCCTTGATTATCTGAAACGAATAAAGGTAGTTGAAGATAGGAGCCTCTGATAACTGTACGTTGTTTTATAAGACTTTTCAAGCATAATGGAGCCGCAAGTAAGTTGAGACTGATCGAGCTCTAGGCCGAAATAATGTTGATGACTATTCAAAGCATAGCCGCAGCACCGAGAGCACCGAGGGCAGCACCCAATACGGCACCGGTAGGCCTGGCAGCAGCAGCGGTAAGGATCGCGGTAGTAGCTGTTGTTGTGGTGTTCGAGGTCGGGTAAGTACCGTTAGAAGCGCCGGTCGGAGTGGGCGTCTCCTGGCAGATATTGCCCGTGGCGGTAAAATAAAAGTCGAGGTCGCTGGTGATGCTCGCGACCTTGTTTTCAGGGGCACAGTCGGTGACGTAGGTCTTAAGTTCGTCACTGTATGATTTGCCTGCTTGAAGGAGTTCCGAGGCAAAGGTCTCGAATTCAGGCAAAAGTGATGAAGGCAACACGCCCGCAATCGAGCAAAGCTGCGACGCGTGGCCTTCGAAATCGAGGGTAGTTGGCAGAGCCACTGCACTGGTGGTAGGTGAACCGGTAATAGTTGCAGGGGAGTTGGTTGCAGTGCTCTGGGCGATGAAGGAAAGAATGGCAGCAGGTGTCGTAGGAGCACCAATCAACACCGTGCCGACTAGAGAATTAATGTATGAGGTGCAGAAATCAATATCGGACTTCTGAGCTACGGAAGTCCCAGCAAGAGCCGCTGCCACAAGAAGAGCTTGAGTGCTACGCATATTGCCTGTTGGTTTAAGAATATGATGGTGTTTTGAGACTGATGTATAGGAAAGTGTAGATAGGAGTGAGGTTGGGGGCTCAGGTTCAAAGCATTTGTCGGCCACGGTTGATGGTTTTATATTCAGAAGGGTGTGCTTTGGAAACATTACAAATACTACATGTACTCGCAACCCTACACCAACAACAGAACTACCCAGCAAGGATAATTTAGATTCACCCCCTGCCATTCCATGAATGCTTGAGAGTCTAGGGTTCCAAACCCCGGAGCAGACATCCCCATCGTCACTTTCGCGAGCCCAAACGCATGGGTGATTCTCTTAGTGCTGACAGAATTTCTAAGCTATTCTCAAAAAATGCCCATTGTTTTTCAGTATCTATAGAAGTTCTCTGCTTGCTTCAACCTTTTGGTGAATTTGTAAGCTGTGGTTGAGATATTAGTTGACTGATTAATTTGATATCATCAATGTACCTAGGTGATCTTAGAACTCCCGAAGAGCATTAGACAGACCCAAGCTACTCTGTCAATCTAACAGTTGCACAGGTTAGTTTTGGCCTTAACCGCATACTATAAGTAGGTATCCCTCTCATATATCTGCATCCACTTCTTCTAGGAGTTATGCCTCTGCGGCCATCAAGGCAATACTAAATGGGCGCTAAGGAGCCAGGGCAGGTTCCAATATCGACGGTGTTAGGACTTTCCGATGTGCCGTTGTGGAGTCCGTCAGATTCGGAGAAGCTTTAGTGCCGGGACGTTAACTCCTCTATAATCCGTGATAGAACATATCTAAATAAGCCCCAGCGTATTTATAATGATTTCTACAGATAATATGGAGAACAGGCGTAAATGGAGTTGAAAGCAATATGTGTGTCCCAGGGCAAGACAACAACTCGGCGAAGCTGAAAGTGTAAGACAGTAAATTCACGCAGCTTAAGACCGTTACATGAAGTCATAGTAGATATTCAGAAACCTCATTATTCTCTTAGTCAGTTTGATATTGCAAATCAACCCCAATCTTGTTCTAAGGCAGGTTTGAGCGGCTCCTTTTATAACCATGTAACTCCAGATAGGTAGTAAGCGCAACGGGATGTCCCAATCTCCTAAGTCCACTAACTCCATCCAATAGCAAGGGACATTTATAATCGTACTGATGTGCTCGATATCAGAATCATTAGCACTATACCAAATCCAAGCAATCCTAAAACTCTGCCCGATGTCTTCTCGACTATAAACTGTCGCTCGCATTTTCCTAGGGCTCATACAGAGTTATCTGGACCATTCTCGCTGGGGGTCACGATTGAGTACCCTGGTAAGTGAGTTTCACCGTTCGGTAATTCAGTAGGTTCCTTCTTTCTCTTTTAATTTCTCTTTCATAAGTATTCCATGCATATATAGTCTTAGTATAGGTTCCACGAATCCCATTACTCTCTGGGGTTTCTGCACGTAATGTACACTATAGAGAGGTAACTGTGCCGTCATTTCTTTGTGCCTTATCCCCTGCCTTAATTGGACAAACGTTCCCTAACGTGGTAGTATGGCATCGCAAAACCCAATCGACGGCAATTAGAAGCGAGGATGTTAGGGCTTAATTATAGTACAGGATATCATACGTGAATTATTGTTGTGACACGATTAATATTGATCTTCTTCGTCATCTACCCTGAAATATACATATAGGTATCTATTTGTTCTTGGGTAATGTGGCAAAAAACGAGGACAGAGGTTACCGTGTTCAAAGTAAGTACTACGACTTGTACTTCATAAAGAAAGGGTTTTAGAGATATATATGAAAAGTAGATATTCAACTTTATTGGAGGAATGGGGCCTCAAACGCTCATTCGACCTGCAAGCTATACACCTATAAAGGTGTTTTTTAAAGCAGTTTTATAATAGAGTTGTTGGTTTTCTCTTCTGTTATTTCCAAATACCAAATAGAACCTGTGAAAGCCTTAGCCCAGTCAGAGCCGTGAAACAAAATGAAATCACCTATCAACTCGACCTCTGCAGTTTTTAGGGGCCCTTAACAGGAACTTAACCCCAACATTCATGTGGATGAATAACTCCGAGACAAGTTAATCTACATTTTTTCCCCCTATCCTCCTTCTTAATTTTCTTTATTCATATTTTCTTTGGATGAAAAAGAGAAAACAGTACCAAATAAAGCTGGAAGACTGCGGCTGATATAAACGAAGAAACACTCTCACCTCGTACATACAATGATACGCATCGCATTTGACTTTCGTAGTTTAACCTTCTTGTTCTACTTTTCATTGCCTAGGATAATATGTAAGACTACATTGTGTTACAACCCATGTCTTCACTCCTTTGACCTTGTCTCATTTCCGTTTTAATTGTAATACCTCGAGAGCGCAATCTGGTATATAGAAGCTTGTTTAAGATTCGAAACGTTGAAATAACTTTCAGTGCCCATTCTTAATCAAGTCGTAGTCATAGAGAATACAGACTTACTGCACCTCCATCTTACGCCGCCGCTTTCGAAGGTGATATCAGCTGAACAACATGTGGTATTCTCACTTTATTTTTCAAGAAGCTTGTATCATTTTTCGTGACTATTTGCCTAGTGATCTTCGCGTCATGACCCCAAAGACGCTCGGATCGTGCTAGGAATGCTTTACACCCCTAGAAACGGGAGCGATGGTGGTGGCAATACGAATGACAAGTTTTGTCTGCGAACAGTGGCGCTCCTCCGGTTCACGTCCCACAACTACACATTGAGTTTGTTTGTCAGGGAACATTGACATCAGGTGTCCGTTGAAGAGGGTATTTACATCTGTCAAGCTAGAGTAGGCCCTTATATATACCGTTAGACTCTGCACGTCTAATAGCGTCGTTTTTTTCCAGTGCGAGAACATCTATATTCTGTCACGATCCCTAAAGATAAAGGACTCTTTATTTGCATAATTACAGCGTCTATGACGTAGAAGTTCAGTCTTCTTCGTGTGATAATAAGAAAATTCATGTAACCCCTATACTAAGGCTTCTGATAATCTATTCACGAACTATGTAATTGACCTCAGATAAAGCTACCCAGGTCTACCTAACAAAGAAGCTGTGATCTTAATACAACAAATACATCGTAAGTCCTGGGTAGGTTTGCACGTGTTGTTGGCCATCATATTCGCATCTACTTCGAAACTTACCATCAATGGAGATAGATATGCCAAAGAGATTATAAACCCGCACCTTTACCTTGGTAGGTAGGCATGCAATGCAGGTGCCTTCTAGGGATAGAACTTGTCATTCTGTCCAGAAAAACCATGACGCAGTGGCAGAGCCATTAAATCTAGAGTTAACCGCTTGATCGATTAGCTCCAATTCATTTCTTCACCGCTATGCTACTGTACCTATGAGTAAGCAATGCCGGCAGGGACCTCGAGATCAGATGACCAAGGACATGTGACAGTTGAGCATGGGATTTCGCGATTGGCGAGCATGGGCTTTTCATGCCTTAAGCGTCTGTACCGGGCGCAGCAGCCATCGAAGACGAAGAAGGCATTGACTGCGGGCCGTGACTTTCAGGCCCGGCGGTTGGGTTTCGGGTGCCACTGGTCCAACAAAACCCAATACACTGCCCGGCGATGAAAGATCGACTGTAGTGCATATACGAATGTGTCCCAACTACATACGCGCGGCCGTGACTTTTTCCGGTGACGTCTGCCTCCCAAGATGGCACTGAGGCGAAAAATGGGCGAAACTGGGTTTTCTGGCGAGAAGATGGAGGTGGGATTAATTGATTGACGCGCATGAGTCAGGATGCGTTGGCACTGCCGCCATAGAGCAGCCGATGCACCCAGGACGGCGGCAACCCGACCGCGGGCACCTGTGAAATGCTGGCAGAGGCGAAGATTTTGGATGCTGCGTCTAATTGCTGGCGGTTGCGCTGGCGTTGCCAAAACCCCCCTCGACAGCTGAAAATTCCATGTCGACCAGATCGGCTGTTACCTATGAAGTCATCGGGTGATCTTTGGTGAAACGTGGTAACGTCGCCTCGGAGTCCCAGGGCCCCCCCTTGTGGCTAATATGGACTAATATGGGCTAATATGGGCTCTCATGCGCTGGCAACTCGCTGGCAAAGTGGCGTAGGTGGAGTGGGAGGCCGCTCACAAGCCACTTCTAGCCCGCTCGCCTCACCTCGGCCTGGCGCACCTCGCCTTGCTGCCCCCGCGATTTCATCCACGCTTGTCTATCAGCTTTCCAGGGATCCGGGCTTGTGGCTAGTATGTACATGTCTGGGTACTTTGTAACCATTGCTGCGTATTGGTATCTCGGTATTCAGAACCCACATATAACATGGACAATAATAGATATTCTTTTGGACATCTAGCGCGGCTGCCGACAAGATTATGCGCCTACTAGAGAACCACTGCATAACTCAACGCCTACCTACTTCAAGTTTCGGAGACGTCGTTTATGCATTCATCTAGTGTTACTGGTTTCAGGGTATGGCCCTATGTTGATACTGAGAGAATACCTAATTGGCAAAGAATTGATGCGCTAAGATAATTATGCCTAGAGACAATAAATAACATTGTAGAAAGACTACTGAGTAAGTAAGTATGTTTTGACTCATACTACCGCTATATCATTCGTTGTCTATTGCCATATTATTCACTGTCGTATGCGCAGACAGGGCACCGATTTCGCAAAGCACTATATTTGATATAGAGCAGCCGGATTTGGAAAGCCAGGGCTGTGGAACTGCCGAGCTTTTTTTTTTTTTTTTTCTTTCGATTTGTGCCTCACTAAACTACGGTAGCACTTTTGACTCATCGCTTGCAGATGCACTACTGTACGGTCTTTTAGTCTTTGGGCTGGTGAACCCCTTCGACCCCCTCTTGAGTCTGTTCTCGCCTGGATACGGTAATTAGGTATACTGTACATAGATGCTGGATCCCAATTGTTGCTGCAGCACTGCTGCAGGTCAACCTTATTACATGGATGACGGGGATGGCCCGGTTACCTGATACCTGTTAATTTCCCCAGCAGTGCATGTATTGCGTTGCATCGCGACGAGAGGCATCATTCGACAGCTCGGCACTTCGTTCATTGTATGTAAGTAAACCCGCTCAATTTGGAATGTTTCAATGGAGCTCAGGTAGGTACATATCTACATGTAGTATTGTTGAAGTGGGCATGCGATGAGAAAACATGGCGCACAGCCAAGGACAGCAGGTGATCCACCTGGAAAGCGGACGAGAACGTTTCTTGCCAGGATATGGCAGTAGTGAGTGTCGACAGGACCTGGATTAAGACCCTGCGATTTCTTTCAAAGCGGCTACTCTTACATCCAACTTACACGGCCTACCTCTGTATTATGCGAAGCCGCCATCGCACATACAATAAATCTTCCTGTTATAGCACTTGAGCTCTGTGGCGCTTAATGTCTGAGCTTCCGTTGGTTGTTGGCATCGGTGAGCTGCAGAGGCAGTTTGCATGTGACCAAGGTCGAGTGATGACCGTATCACGGGATCGAGGGTCCAAACAAGGGTCAAGGTCAGGTTTCCCCAGCAGAAGCAGAATTCAATTCAATCGTGACAATTGTGATGATTGCGACAATTATCAAGCGAATCGTGTATGATGTCATGTCGTCCCATTCGCACGCTGCGCAGTCTTCCGGGCTTGAGGGAGCAACATGCGGTGAGAATGCGCGCGGCAAGGAGCGGATGCGACGGCTGGCCTCAGTAGAAATGCACAAAAGCACAAAAGCACAAAAGCACAAAACGGAGGCCGCTGCTAGCCTACCGACAGTTCTACCGGGATGGGCTCCGCCGATACCCACTTGTCGTCGCTGTACGGGGACTTTTCTTGTGCACAGACCATGGCTCGCATGGCTTAACATCCCAAGTACTGCCGAGGAATGCTACCTTTCTGGACAGGTAGGTCTCAGACACTACACCACCCAATATCGATACGGGGTAATACACGATAGGTAGCTCAATTCCGTTTACTGAGACACATATCCACAACGGCAAGAAAATGTCGACAACTGAACTTTTACCGAGGTATACTACTTTGGCCGGTTTCCTCGAGTGTGTCCAGTTCTTCTGGTTCAATTGATTCTTCTGCGGTCTTGGCATCCCCGTCGGTGCTTTCTTCCCCCCCCATGCTGATTGACGGAACGCGCTCTGCGGTCTGGTCAGATGACCGCGTTCCCGTCAGCCCATCACCGAATCCTCCATGTTCGTGTGGCTGCGGGGACGGTGACGGGGACGATCCATCGCTTTACACCTTCGCTATGCGCCTGTGGTCTTACTCGGTAGCGTCCCTCATCATGCGTTTTAAATGGAAGGGCAGCTAGTTTGGTGAGAGGCTGTCGGCTTGTACATATCTGGCTTGCCGCCATCCGTCTTTAACTACGCCTATACAAGGCCTCATATACACGCCCACCAAGTTACTTAAGCCGGTCTCGAGACTTGCTAGCCTATCGTCACCACGGCTTTCTGTACTATCAGACCATTAAACGGAAAGTCTAGCTGTTGATCTTACCATACAGGAAAGCAGGTGGCATGCCTGCGAGATGCAGTGAAACCGCTGCATTTCTGGTTCGACGGTCCCCATATCTCTCAGACGGCCCCTGACCCTGTTTTCGAGGGCATTAGATGGACTTTTATGAACTTCAGTGTTCTTTAATTCGCTCTGTTCATAGGTAGTGTAGGTATTCTATTTATTGTCTCCTTCTACTTGCGCACGCATAGGCTTCAATAAGTGTCATTCATTTTGGAGCTTTCCTAGCCATTTTCGAATTTAGAGCCAATCAGCGTCCAGGTCTTTTTTACGGTCCACTTCGAACCACCCTCCGGCTCAACAAAGGCAGCCAATGGAAGCCCAGAAGTGCCAAATCTCGTCGACACACCTCACTTCATCATCCGCCACTAGCTGGGGTCTCAACCTGGAAACATGCTGTTTACAGGCTGCCATTGAATGTCGAACTTTCTCGGTCTCTTTTTTGGCTTCCTTGCTCAGGGTTACCTTGTTTCGCCTGCTCCTAATTTCGGTAAATTTTGGGTCTATTTGGCTCTATTCACCCGCTTGGAGCCTCTCCTGAACTATCACGTCCAAGCTCGACTATTCGGTCATTTCTCTTGGACATTAGAAACGCCTCTAATATCTAGAACGGGCTGGTATAACTGAGAATCGCAATACATGAATGAGCTGATGGCTAGGGACGATGGAGCGAAGACCAATCCTCGTCAATACTTCTGATAAACCCAATCACGCTTATGGGAACCGAATCGACGCGTCCACTGACCCTTCGGGGATGAGCTTATGGTAGGCATTCCTAGTGTACCGCTCCTGCAATCCTGCATGACGCAGGATATAGCCATCAAGGATAAACTAGTATAGCTTCATACTAGCCACACACTAGAGGCGACATTGAGGTAACTGTACCCGTTGCTATCCCGTCCTATTCTGAATGCTTGGTGCCGGCCCCAAGACCCTAATACCACAGGAGATCGTTATTTCTCGATTTTCCTGAGCCTATCAGTACAGATCTTGGTATTCCCCTGAATGTCTTCTAGCTATGCAAGGGCAGGGGTGAAGACGTTCATCTAGGTATCACTGTCTGGATGAGGGGATTTCAGTCACAACCTTTCGAACATCGAGACTAGGAAGTTCAGAACATGTGGAGTTCAAGTAATTAAGGAGAAACATCCACGCGTTGCCTTGCCAGAGTCAAATTCAATGGAAAGTCTTAGCGACTTAAATAGAACGGTACTACATATACTATTGCTCAAAACAATATGTCTTTGACTAATACTCATCACATAAGCTTAACCATCAAGGTCTAGATCATAGGTAGCTACTCTGGGCGTGTGCGAAATCTTAGGAGAAAGGTCGCTGGGCAACGAGCCTATTGGCAGTAGTCAGAATGCCAAATAGTATCGTCACTGTGAGTCTGTGACAGAGCAGCAATGTGATACTCTGCATACATGCACACCATTTTGGGTTCTTTCAACAAAGATGGGCGACGGAGCTTGAATTCCTGTTATGGGTTACGTACGATCGCATCTGAGGTAGGATTCTACCTGCGGAGGATATTGGTTGTTCTAGAATATAGGCAGTATTGAACGTGTGGTTTCGGGCAATGTCGGCATGACTTATTTTGTGGTGTTGACCGAGACACTCAGCATTCTACTTATTGGATAACCGATTGTCTATGGAGAGTATTCCCCTTCCGATAGTCGACGAAACCGTCATGTATGTCCCGTGATCAGTACAAATTAAAACCATCCATCACGGCGTATTGCGATCACACTGCTAGTAACCGATAAGTTGTCTTACGGCTGGCATAATGTGTTCGCTTGAAGCTGGCGTCCTCCACATGCAAATCTGGAGATACGGAGTGCTTGTACCGGTACTTGGAGACGTACTGGCATCAGACTACTGTACCGCCATACGAGGCGAGAGGTGGCGTTGTGGTGTGCAGTGGGTGCACTGGCCATGCATGCAGCTTTCAGCTTGGGTTGCTAGCCCGCAGGACTTCTATTTGCTGCGTCTGGGTCGACATCTGCAGGCCGATACACAGCCTACTCTGCCGCGCATGACCCAAGAGTGCAACTAGTGCAGGTGTACATATGGTGTACCGGTGCTGTCGGAGGCATTTCCCGATTCCACCTAGTGCCGTCCTACCGGTAAACTGTATTCCCGAGCGCAGTAGCCGTCTACGGCAGGGAGGTCGGAGGACGCAGACAGCGGCACACTCCCTACCGCACGCTTAGATACCTTGGATTTACCTGTCTGCTGGCCCTCTGCTGGCCCGACCCAACGGTCTACGGCCCAAAGCACGCTGATTTTAGGTGCCCACCTACCAGCCTACCTCCTGTATACCACCTCACTAAGGTGCCTAACAAGTAGCTACCCAAGGTACCAGGTAGGCATAGGTAGCACAGTACCCAAGAGCAACCCAGCCCAGCACAACGCAGCGCGGAGCGATGTGCATCGTGCAGTAGCACAGTCGGTAGCAGAAGTACTTCGCCATTCGCAGACTCCGGCGCCGCTGATTGACTCGATGCAACATGCCAACTTTTTCGACCGTCTCATGCACGAGAGCGGGCCACGACTTTTGTAATCGTCGCATCCCTGGCGCAGAGATGATCTAATCGAGCAAAAATGAATTAAGTGATGCGACATATTAAAAAGGCGAGCCGGACGATGGCAAGCAACCCTGGGCAGAACTGGGAGCGCTAGGAACACTAAGAACACTAAGAGCACTAAGAGCACTAAGAACGCTAGAGCCCGCTGAGACTTCCCGCCTAGACGACCTGGGCCGCCACTACACCTCCCGCCAGACACACCTGCCAGGTAGCGCCGCCGTCTAGGACTTCTCTATATCTCAACCCCACCACCCACACACCATCGCGGCTTGTCTCACCCTCCTCTTCCTTTCTTCACGAAACCCTCGTCCACGTTCTCTTCTCGCCGCGGCTGTAGGCGTCTTAGCTAATCGCCCTGTCTGGGGAAGCGCCTCGTTCCCGTGCCGCCCTTTTCTGTTTTTATTCATATTATTTGTCGCTCTCCCGTTCGTTTTCTTGCCTAGCTTCCCCTCCTCCACTGCTCCTAGATATTAGTCCTCACGGCCGCCTCTCCTCTATACTCGACTGTCTTTTCGCTCTGAGACAGTCGCGCGCTCACCATGCCTCCACAATTGCTACCCGCCTCCGCTGCCGCCTTCGCGCCCCGGGCATCGTCTGTCAATGTCGTCCTCGGCTCCAAGGTTGAGCCGTGGTTAACCCAGACCCTCAAGCGCATCAACAGAGTTAAGCGCCCACTCAACAGTGTACCTCAGCACCAGAGATGTCTCACGGAAACATTATCTTCTCCCAATGCCATATGGACCCTTGCTTCCTTGATGCTCCCCAAGCACCCAGAGACCGATCTGCACCAGGACCCGAATACCGTCGTCGAAATTATCCGGAACTACGAGTTTATTTTTCTCGAGGCTTATATCGTTCATGTCGACATGGTCTTGCGAAACGAGGTTGCCTTCAAGTTGACTCCCGA
The DNA here is from genome assembly GCA_022578775.1 of Xylaria venustula. Taxonomy (NCBI): domain Eukaryota; kingdom Fungi; phylum Ascomycota; class Sordariomycetes; order Xylariales; family Xylariaceae; genus Xylaria; species Xylaria venustula. The sequence continues at coordinate 335,939 of MU389353.1, read as the reverse complement.
TACGATAGAGGCCCTCATTGAGCATCATAAGGATGTCTGCTGTGTCGAAGCCAAGGCCGCCTCGTATGACTGGCCCGAGAAGGAACAGCATGCCAAGAAACTCCACGATGAATTTGTTCAAGCAATCAATAAGTACGTCTTCAGGACGCATGTTTCCGCTTTGGAAGGTTTAGAAGAGGACGGTCTCGGAGAGCTGCTTTGTGGGAGGAGCGAGGAAGTCAAGAACAACATAATGGCACTACTAAACAAGCCTCTACTTCCGCCACCACCCAAGATTGTCGATGTAATCCGCCAGCCGCCACTTTTACCTAGCTCACCCGCCAGTGCAGCCATCTGGTCTCAAGCTTCTCACTCGCCTGGAGTACCAGCCCCAGTCGACTCGTGGCAGGTTCTTCCTTCAAGCCCAGCCGTGACGTCAACTTCCGTGGACTCGAATACCCCTATTTGGTCTAGCATGGCTCTGCACGAGTTAGATTTGCCGTCACCCTCTCCACCTTATAGTCAGCCATTCTCTTCTGCCGGGCTGTTCTACAGCTCGCCAATGGTTACTTCTCCGATTCCGGCACTGCCACTTCCGAGCATGTTAGCCTCACACTGCGGTATCAACACGGGCTACGGTGGTTTTGGATGGGACCGGTATCAAGAGTATCCTGCGATCATGTGACAACCACCGCTCAAGTCAAAGGATCGCTACCCCGTAGTGACAACCTCATAAACTCAGACTTTCCATCATATTAGCGATCTAGGTGCCTAATTCCTCGACTCGGACAGAACAGACGCAGCGGATAATCAATTGCATCTCAGGGCATTTCGGCGTTCTGCATCGACCAGGGGCGACCTTGCGACCAGACTACTAAGCAGCATTATTTTCGGGTTTCTTTGATTGTCAATATTTTCAGCGAGCGAGCGAGCGACAAATATTTATTCGAGGGAAAAGCTCACACCGGCATACCGCAAACTCAATAACAGCGATTTTCTTGTTCATTTTTTTTATTTCCTTTTTCTATTTTCTTCAATCTCGTCATGGCAGGAACCGGGTGGGCTTACATTGATTGCATTTACACTTAAGGCGGGCCTCAACAGCATATAGCGGGGCCGGGTTTTCCACACGTTCAAAGAAAGAGATACACGCAGCAATGCACCACATATCTCCCGGCACGAACCGGGACAGGCTATTTTGGATTTTAAAACATTCCACTCCCAATCATTTCTTTTCCACCTCACGGCATAGAGTGGCTTTTATATACAATATCCCCGACAAGCGGCGACAAGACACACCAATACTCACTTCTAGGGTGGTGTCCGGAACCAGTCAACACACTCACTTCAAGTTTTGTTTATTTTCATTAACCCAAATCTTGGTCTAATAATTAACGAATGACGGGACGACCTAATGACGAATATCCGCACGAGCTTATGAAGATTTTGCAACACGGACGAAGAATACTCAACTTGAAGCTGGGATTTTCATTCGAACAATCAAAGTCGGATAGGCACAACGGACAATTCAATGGATAATACATGGGCTGGACCCGGATAAGATGTATTTCCAGGGTCGATTCTCGACATCATTTTTGGAGTAACGGCAGAGAAAGAACGGTATCTGTGATACTACTGTCTAAGGTTGGCACTGGTTGCCCACCTTCTCACCAAGATTGGTTCGCCAAATACGCCATGCAAGCCGTGGCAAGATCGGCAAGCAGGCTGTTCTGGATGTAACCGAGGGGCTTGAAGACGAGCGGGGATAGATCTCACGATCGCAACAAAAAGAAGTAAGAAAAAATATAGAAGCCGGGCCTTAGCACGTCATGATTTCTGCTGGACAGAGACGTGAAGCCCTTTACTCGCCGTTTCCCGTCACCGTCATCCTGGCCCGATGACCCTCTACCATCACGGTCTGGGGGTTCCAACGAAGCGCCGCGTCGAGGTCCATTCCAACCATCTTTGCCGTTATCATGACAGATCCTGCGTCATATCGTGACGGCAAAGAAGGAAGGTTGTTGTAGGTGTGTATGCGTGCATGCATGCACCCTCGTGCGGTGCCGGGCCAAGAATGACGGATGGCAAATTGTAGCATCATCTCACTACATTTGGATCTCTCCTACCTCATAAAAGGCGCGAATGTAACAGTTGGCGGCCAGGGGCAAGGAATAGTGAAAGAAGTCACATCCGGCCCCAAAAGATTGGACAATCTGCTGCGCAGCTGTTCATTTTTCGGGGCCGGGGACATCGTCGTACGATGTCCTAGTGACATGAGATGCTGGTCTTTGATAGCGTCAGCCCCCAAAGCCGGGATCCGCCCTGGGGGCGCCGACTGGGGTTTACTGTCACTACCCCCTCTCACAACCCCTGCTTCGTTATGTTTCTCGTTGCGTAGTAGTAGTTAATAGGAAGAAAAATAAAAACTCACTTTGCAGAATACACAAACCTAAACCTAATAACCCTAATCATAATGATGTTGTAGTCTTTATTTGTACTGCTTCGCCTTCTGTACGTTCATACCGAAGTTCGGTTAAGCGAAGTTAGATGGTAATGTGCAGAATCATATCATGATTGCGCCACGAAGAATGCAAGAGTCGGGTAGAGGGGGTGAAGAAAACCAGTGACGGAGCGTGATCATGAGCGACTAGATAGGCCGCTTGCCCGACAGCATGGTCAGCTTACTGTGTCTGGAGATAAATGAGAAGTGGTGATAATAGGTGCCTCTGCGGCATGGATGAAAGAGAAAATACCCCGCGCAGCTGCATCAACAAGGTAAGGTTTATTGAGTGTTTTAAGAAAAATATAAGAGATAGATATGAAAGGAGTGGGAGCGCGCATAATGGCGCATTATATGCGTACATACATGTAGAATCAGTTACTGTATGGTATCATACCAGTTCATGGATTTCTTGGGATGGGAACATGCAGTGTCGAATTCCATCATGGCTGCTGAATTGGAGAGATTGGGGGGTCGTCTTCGGCTGGCCACATTGCGCACTGGGGACGATTCCTTTGAACATAAGTACATGTATGAACTGCAGTATAACACTGGGTATGATGTTAATTCTTACACGCTGCGAAGAACCTAAATTGCACTTTTACAAGTGGTATTATAGTGAAAGCTAAGCTATGGAGTAGGTAGGTAAGTGTGGTTTAAAGCCGCGCAAGAACGCTAGCGCATGTAACAGTATGTATACATGCAAGTAAGAAAATTGCGTGATATAAAGGAGGTGGTGTTCCCTTGCTGTTACAGCCCTACGGCTGGTGAGGGGTCTCAGGGTAAGTTTAGGTCGGTGGCTTTGCGCAGGTAGGCAGAGAAGGCAGATGGAATGTGCGAGCCAACTTCGCATTCGCATGCACTCCTCAATCTCTATTTTGTAAAAAAAAAAAAAGCCTTCCTCAGTTATAACATCAATCTATACGCCCTGAAAACCTAGCCAATAGTGTCTTAACCCCTTGATAGCCTGAATTGAAGTAAAGGGGAATAGGGATATGAACTATTCATTGCAGCCCCTGAAAGCAGGTCCCAAGTATAATGGAAAGGCGGGCAGGGAAGAGGGTAATTGATTCCCATGCGACCTCATGATAATGAAACAAACAAGACAGGAGATCATGGTATTGTTAGGTGGCAGCAGGCAGGCAGGCAGCAGATATCTGCAGACGGGTGACGATACTACTATAATATACACCAAACTACACATGCATCATCATCTTCCTGCATGTGCACAGCATACCTGCCTGCCTTAGTCCTTTTCTTATATCTAAAAGTAAGTACATTGCCCATGCGATGATGCTGAGGTTGATCTTCAGCCCCTATGTAGGGTATATGCAACCATGCAGTTGCAGTGGGATACCTAGAAGCAGGCATACCGTCTCCCTTGCAGCGGCCTCGCCTATTGGCTGACTTACGCAGACGGCTAACAGTAGGTTTAAGTACCTACTACTATTGTCTCAATAGCGAACGGTAAAGATGCATTGAATTTTGATAAAAATGCCAGAAGTGACATTATCGCTTCGGTATACTACATCGCGTCTTCTGATAACACGCGCCAACATGTTGGAAGATACAGAGTACGAATCGAGGAATTCTTGCGGAATACCGAATTCGTACTTGATCAGATGAGATGATCCATGATAAGTAAGTACACTACTGTAAGTAGGTACTTTCTGTAGGTATTTGTTCAGCCCAACCGGGGCATTTTTGGTTGTCTCGGCTGATTGGCCGGGTTCTATCCTTGTCGACCCCAGGGTCCCGGGCTGCTGGGACTGGATGTTAGTGGCGAGACGGATCCGCATCTTTTTTTAGGGTACCTACAGCAGACCTACAGTACACGCTAGGTACACTACCGTACCTCAGTGTCTCTCTGCTGTACAGTAGATCACTGAACCTGTCATACCTACTACCTTAGGTACCAACATACATACCCCTATTCCACACATATTAACTTAGACTACTACATTAATCAGACTGCGCTGCGTGTGTAATAAGCATATATAGGCAGCGATATCATGTAGGTATGCGATGAGCCAGTGCCTACCAACCAGTCGAGCAGTCTGGCTTAGCTTCGCCGCTCAGGCTGATCGCGACAATATAGAGCAGGGAGCTACTTCGGGGATTATCAGTTGACTCTACCTATTTGAAACTCCCATCCGCCCGCTCGGGACTGATATGGCTTTCGGCTTACATCGGAAGAAAGGCAGACAGGCAGACAGGCAGACAGGATGGAAGGATGGAAGGATGTTGACGAAGCGGCTGTTGGTACCAGTACATCCTACTTGACGAGCCTCGTCGGCGGCTCTTTTTAGCCCCCCTCGGGTGCTGTTGGTTTCGGATCGGGTCGGGTGAAATCTTGAACGGCTTTAGCTACCTAGATAGGTAGGTAAGTGGTATGGGATGTTAGTATGGAATAACAATGTGCATGCGCGCGTCTTGTTGCGTTCACTGTAGCGCATACTACTGCTACTACTACTACTACTGTAAGCATACGACATGACGTACAAACGAGGACCGCCGTCATGAAGTTCGGCTGGTACAAATGCAATGGTCTTACGAATCGATATGTTGGTGTTATTCGCCACGCGTAGACAGCGCCGATCTCCGCTTCGTCTCCGCTTCGTCTCAGCTGCGAGCTCTTTGTCTATTTGTTGGTTCGATCATTGAATGACATTGCTCGGGTTACAAGCTGGCAAGTGTTGCGCCGTGGGATATTGGGAGGTGACACGACGGACGGGAGACACGCCCGCGAACGGCAAGTGTCACAGAAGAAACCCCAATAACGTGGCCTGGTCAGTTTGGTGCGCCCCAAGGTCTTGATTAGAGAAAATCTGGGATCGATCCCGTCTGCATAATGCCGTCGGCAATTGTATATGTGTACTACATGAAATGTTGTCACCACCATCTCCGTTTTCTTGGCCGATCCCTGTCTCGCTGAACATGAGCTGCTCGGTGCGATGCCACGGTGAAATTCGTTTTGCGCAACCGAGTCAATGACGATAACGCGCATGGAGCATTATTTTTGGACATCTCACACTTGGGTCTCGCCTCTCGTCGTTAAGCCAGTTAGTCGAAGGCCAACCACTATGTTAAGCAAAGAATTCCGTGGGCAAAGTAGGTAGTTCAGCAACCGTATGACCAGGAACCACACAAATGGCCATCGAGCAAAAGGCGGCGACCAGACTTTTCTGGTCTGACAATAGGTACATGGTTTGAAAGAGCGAAATTGAGAGATCAGTTCAAGTTGCACAACAACGCCTAGCTAACCCGCAGATGTATATATATCAGCCAAAAGTGTCTCGCATAACATTCGTGAGCGGGAGATTATATCACGCATATCCTTTTCCAAGATTGCGTGCCTGCATGCTGCAAGTATTGCAAGATATAGACAACGTCATGTTACTTCGTTTAACATGCCAGGGGGTTCAAGAAACCACTAATATATGCATGCTACCGTGATGTCTGAGATCATATATACTCAGCGGTGTATGATTCATACATATGACCTGAACAAGAGGAATTGAGTGCGGCTGATTCCTTGAAACATAGTCGGTACTAAATTTATGCCCAGCCGTATCGTTAGAGCAAAGGGGTACCTGGCACGAATCGAGGAGTCACGACGACGGGCCTCACTATAATATAAAAGTAACCCTTGCCTGGTTTTCAGCTACTATGTTGCAGGTCCAGGGTGGATGGTCGCTGGTATTGGGTTTGGACTGGAGAAGTTAGATAGGCAATTTCAATGTCTCACAAGCGAGCAGAGTGATTAGAATTTGACAATATTTGGGTATCTAGTAAAAGCTCTCCACCGAATGAAGGTCGTCATCAAGCTTGAGTGACAATATACTATTTTGACGGTCATCTGGCTAGGACGAGACCTTTACATGCTGTCCTATCTCTTTCTCATTGGCGACAGAGACGACCGTCCTGAGTCGGTAGCCACGATTCCTGGCCAGTAACGTACCACCCCTCGCTTCCAACAGCAGTGGGAGCCCAGAAAGTATCCCAGGGATCGACCTGCTGCTTGATCTCAAGTAGCCGATCGTAGTTGGTGCCCCAGAAAGACTGCTGAAAGTTGGGTTCGGCCACATCGGCCTCGTTAAGGTAGGAGCCGGAGCCTTGAGAAATTGAGCGCACCTTCGCACCTGTGTCATTCGTGATAGCCTTATTGGCAGCCTCGATCTCGGCCGGGGTGCTGGCGTCCGTCCAGGCAGAGCCAACGATGATATAGAACAGGTTCTCACGCCAGGCGGGATTGACAGCGTTGCTGACACCAGGCTGCGTCTTTCCGACCATGTTATACATGATCAGCGCACTCTGCGGCATGATCTCCAGCAAGACCGCGATCGTCTGGTTCAGCAAGGCCGGGTCCTCCCAGTTATTGGCCGGGATCAGCCGTGAGCCTGTTCGTAGGTCGGAGTTTGCTACGACTTCGGTTGGGAAGTGCAGTGTCCAGGGCGTGTAGAAGTTATCGTATTCGAAGAAATCTGGCTCGACGGTGAATCCAACCGTCTCCCATTCAGCTAATAGGGGTGCCACGGTCTCTTTAAAATCGGCGAGCGTGGTGTTGGGTGCTAGCCAGGGATGGAACTGCCATGTGTAACCCAGAACGCCGTCAGACCGAGGATACACGCTTGAATAGCCATAGTGACCCTTTTTGGCAGCGTAGTCGGGGAATCTGCGCCAGTATGCTTCGAGGCCAGCGTTGAAGGCCGTGTTGGTAACGTTGGCGAGAGAGTCGTTGCCGCTCGTGACGAAGAAGGTGAGTCCAGAGTAAACAGTCTTGGGATGTACCTTTACAGTCATACTTGTGACGACGCCGAACGTAGCTCCGCCACCTCCACGGACGGCCCAAAAAATATCCGGGTTGTGCGTCTTGTCAGCAGTGACAAAGCGACCACTAGGTAAGACGATATCGATGCTCAAAACTTGATCGGCACCCATACCGTAGATGGAGCTGTGGGGAGAGTGGCCACCACCTTGGATATAACCACCAGTGACACCGACACCCTTGCACTCCCCGCCAACTGCACTAACGCCGTACTTGTCGGCTGCTGCGTACAGTTCGCCCACCTCGACACCGGCACCAAGTCTCATGGCCTGACCACCGTAGCCCGATCCACTATACTTCTCAATAAACTCAATGGTTTTGAGGTTGTGAGTCCAGATAGAGAGTGCACCAGCACCTGCGCTCTTACCTAGGAAGTCATGCCCGGTATTCTTGACCACCAGTCTGACATTCGTGTTGCGCGCGAAGTTGATGGCCAGCTGGATTTGAGCAACGGTGGAGATGTTCACAGCGTAGCTTGGGAAACCACCGAGATCACACGTGCTGTCATTACCGTTCTGAGGCATGCATGTCTTCCCCTGGAAGAGAGGAGACATGACAGAAGTCGGGTCGTTAGCGCTGTCAAGATTAGCGAATGTCATACCATTTGCTGCCGGAGGACACTCACTGAGTAGCGGACTCGGTCCAGTGATCGAGAATCTCTTCGCACTTGTCTGCATTGTAGTGCTCGCTATTGGTGTAGCAGACGGCACCAACGGGAACAGTCTTGATGAGAGCACCGCCTGTTAGGAGGTTAAAGACCTTCCAGACAGGTTCCAGAGGCCAAAGCAGGTCACCAGGGAACGTCTTGCACGGGGTCCGACTGGATCGTTTGTCAATTCCCGTCGAGTTGACGTTCTGCGCAAAGTCAAAGAGAGAGGCATTGGTCAGCTCCAAGCTGTTAAGCTGAGCAAGTACGCTATCCGTGAGGACGAGCTCGTTGGCGACATCCTCAGCAGCCACAGGCACTGTACTAGCATCGGCAGCTATACAATGGCACTAATTAACGAGAGGTTCTAGGAGAAGATGGGCAATGATTCATGTTACGTACCAACAATTTGCCCATCTTGTTTGATGGTCTGAGCGGCAGCTAAGCCGGCGAGTGCGCTCGCAAGGACCAAGGTCCGAGTCAAGACAGCCATGATGCCTTCAAAGAAAGAATCAACTCAGCCCAAAGGGTCGACAAGATGAAGGAGAGAGAGCCTTTGTCGGGGGGAGATTGCGGTGGAGGAGAGAAAAGGGAACGATGGAACGGTCGCTCTGGCGCGATGTGGAGGCTAAAAAGGAAAATCGTGACTCTCGTCAACCCTTCGATTCAGGAGACCTACATACATAGTGTAGTAGATAGTATCCAAAGCGGCCCATCGCGTGGCAACCTTGTCACCCCACGTGCTATCTGCTGCACGTAATGCGATCTCAGTTGGAGCTCTCACCCGCCCCGGACGTTGATACAGTGAGTACGGTAGGTCAGTAAGGGCATTGAGCATCATGGCCCAGGAAATGAGATTGCGTGGTTCGGTCCAAGCTCCCTGGTGGGCCCGACGATGCGCAAGCCAGCCCGCACGCCGAACTGTAGTAGTAGCGTATAGTCTATCTCTAAGCTATGGCCCGGTCAGTGCCCGGTGGTATCTGCCGACGAAGCATCGCGGAGAGCCAACAATGAATAGCCAGGGACCAGATACCAACCCCTGGCGATAGGAATCGGATCCCGAGCTTCTTGTTTGGTAGCAACTAGGCAGTATGCATGAGCACGACTATACATACACAGCACAGAAGACCCTGACCTACCCTAATCCCATACTACTTAGTATGTAGATAGATGGTAGAAGAATAGGAGACTAGATTTCTCATACCCTTATAAGTAGAGCGACATAGGGCCGAATGTGACGTTTAATTCGCCCTGGTGTTGGTTGTGGTATTGATGGTAGCGCGTATACATGTACAACTTGAGTACAAGAAGTAAGACAAGGGCAGGATCTGGGCAGGAGGAGGAGAGAGATCGATTGCCGATTCTATTGCTGACTTGGGCCTATTAATCCAAAGACTGGGGTTCTGACCGGGGTACGGGCTAGCGCGCAAGGTGCTACGGGATGCCAAGTCGCCGGTCGGGCTGCCGAGGCCACTAACATCCCGCTTTAAGCGGAACCGAGGGGACCGGTTGAACACGGGCCTCCTTTTACAAGGACAGCCCGGTTTGTCTTTGAGGGCTAAATATGTGCATATGTATACTAATTTCTGCACCGACAGAATTATGATTTAGTCCAGATCATAGATGTGAAGAGCAGGCTTAATGCAGTCGTTATGTATTTACGGTACATAGGTAGGTATTACAATGACAATGACCGATTTGTACAATGGATAAAACACATACAGTACTCCGTACCTATGAGCTCTCTTGTAAACCCATACACTACGCGGCCCAGTTGTGCTAGTGTACCACATATATTAATGGCACGCCAATTTCATAATCAAACCGCGTCATTTTCGGAACCAACGACTTTGGAGTACAGATACCAACGGATAAGTCTTTCCTCTTTTCCAGAACGTTGCATCCCGATCGTACCATTCGTCTGAACTTTTATCTACACCTAAGTACAACTCAAATCCATAGGGCTAGAGAAAAAGCTTGTTTCTCAGACGCTTACTTCTTCGATGCTACGTGTCTATCATCGTTCAACCATATTATGGGAAGTCCTCCTACGCTAGGATCCGAGAAAGGTAAGTTTTCCTAATAGAACATTATGATATGCCTGTTATTCTTGCAATTGCAGCGGTGGTTTGGCGCGACGGTTGCAGAAGAAAGTTGCACATAAGGCCTAACATGACGAATAAAGGAGCCCGAGCACCTAAGGAGGCAGAAGACACGCCTAGGATGAGAAAAATCCCGTTTGCTGTAGAAGAAAGATATTGTGATGATGAGGAAAAGAGTCATTGGTCTGTGATTGTTCGAATTTGTTCACAGAAAAAACAAGATAGCATCGTGAGATATCCGTGCTCTCCATGTATCGGAGGCCACCTACAGTGGCCGTCGACTCAGGCTGGAGTGGCCGTAGCCTCCACTTAGTAGCGCCACAACCAACTTAGCCGGCAACCTTACGATATCCACCCATTGTACTTACTATAAAGATACATGCCAGAAAATAAACTTACGCGTTAAAGCTACTGCTGCTTAGTAAATAGTTAAGCATTTTTATAAATTTTTAAGTGTTGCTAAAGCAGTTGCAAAATTAGCTACTTTAACGCGTATATTGTTGCAAAACAGTTTTGCATACCGGTACTATTTTGCAACACCGAAAAAAATCGCGAATTGTTTTAACAGGCGGCAATTGCTTCAACGCGCGACGAAGTATCTATGGGCTATTTTGGAGAAGGTACAATAGGTGGACATGTGAGTTGCCAGTAAGTTGGTTGTGGCGCTACCTAAGTGGAGGCTACGGCCACTCCAGCCTGGACCTACGGCCACTGTAGGTGGCCTCGTATTGTAAGTTCAAGGTTCGATTCTCAACAACGCTAGCGGCTCTTGCTACCTAGTTTAGCTAGTCTATCTCCGCACAGATGAAATTACTTAGTGTAGTCCGGATACTCTCCGGGCGGATGGTCCCTACGGAGCACTAGTGTAAATAGAAATAGAGCTTGTGCTTACATGAACACACATCATGGTGGGACTAAGGTCACAAAGTAGTGTCCTCGAAATATGAATTCCAGTTCTTCAAACAAGAATTACTTGAGGTAAAAATTGTATCTCCACTCGCCGCCGGCCTTTCACCATTACTATGTTGTATTATACACCTTATGAAGGGGCAGGCAAAGAAACCTAGGTTCAGTTTTCATGTTTAGCTATCCAGCCAGGGTTCAAGCTAACATGGACCTCCTGTAGTGTATGTAACGTTATAAAGAACCTGAATTCGTTATAGACCAAAAACCTAACAATCCTATCTTATTTCCACAAGCAGCATGGGAGATGAAAGGAATTTCAGCTTCCTGGAAAATTGCTTGCAAAATGAGCATAATCCCGAGCCAGTACTCTCTGGGCTTTAGTTCAGTCTATTCATCTCAGAGGAACATTCCGGATTTCTCCGTTTATGGTATGGTACACAATCAGATTCCTCCGTCGATCCCCGTATTGATCTGCGGTGCTCGACCATGGCGCTGGGCGGTCGATCGATTCAAGCCTGGACGAGGAAATGTGAGGGAATGTATATCAAGCAGTTAGATCAGAAGACTGTGATGTTTATCGTTCACCAATCAAAAATAGAATCAACTTCAACCGCGTACTGTAGTGTAGCATTAGACAATGATAGCTTACATATGCAACGGGTACGCAACGTGTATTAGACGAGCGGCAACAATGTGAGGTGCGGGAAGGGCTGATGCGATGGGTAAACGGGGAGGTGACCCTCCCGCTGAGCTCCCGTGTCTAGATCAAGCACCAGTTTCAGCGAGTGTAAATGTAAGCGGGACAGGAGAAAGGCTCTTTATGGGCTTGCTTGTCCGGAGCTGTTCTGGAGGTTACCAGGATAGGGCTTCCATCTGATACTTCGTTCCACAGTACGTTGCATTATGCGCTACGGAAAACAACGCCGGTCATCATACCATCTGTACCATGAACTACACGCCAAGGGCTGACCACGAACCATGTCTGTTGCGTAGTATAGTGTAATGTCGCCAAGTGCACGGTTTCTGCACGGTTACCTCCCCGGGTTTAGACGAAAGCTAGGACACCGGTCGGTCTAGGTAGGTCAACTTCTGCGGGAGATTCGTAACTGTTTGGGTATATCTGTATACTGCCTCCGTCGATCGAAAGATATTGCATTAAGGCTTGCGACTCCTGCATTCGGTTAGGGTATAGACCTCTGACGTGGGTACAGAAAAGTTTTGGGAAGCGCCTCTTGGGAAAATGGTTGTGTTTGGCCGCCTCATTATAATGTAGTGTAATCATCATTATACGCCTTCGGCGGTTTCATGTTGCATTCTCTTCGCTTTTACTTCTTCCCAGTTTTGTAAAAATTGATTCGTTGGGTTCTGCTTACTTGGTATTGTAACGGTCACATGCGGCCACGGATTTCAAGCTGTCATCACCAAAACGATTTCAACCGTCGATCGTTATTCATTCATGAAAAAGTCTACCTATCCTTGTCGTAACTCTTTGCTTCTTCTCATTCGGCCTCGACCACGTCAGCTTGATTGTTGTACGTAGATATGGGGATTCTAGAGGCCAGACGACCTCCCCAACCAGATGCCACGAAGATTCCAACGCCGCCGCTGCAGGCGGCAGCACTGTTCATCAACTTCTTTTTCCCGGCCATAGCCTTGATAATTGTTGCTCTGAGGTTATACGCTAAGCACATGATACGGCAACTGGCAATCGGTAAATATAGAACTTGTGACCTCCCAGATTTCGTTTGCTAATCGTCTGCTTAATAACTAAGATGACTGGTTGCTTCTTGTCTCACTGTTATTCTCCTTAGCATTGGTTGTTCCTTTTTATTTCTGTAAGTCGATGGTTATCTTCCGCAAGATGAACAAATACGTGAAGTAACAGCTCTTGCAGAGCTCTCTAGGTTGCTAACTACTTGAGTTCGTAGATATAAAGTTGAATTACTGGGGATGGCGAGAAGTTAATGTACCTGAATTCGACTCGTCGGCCGGTCTGTGGTGGTTCTATCTAGCCCAAATCTTCTACAACCCGGTGCTCGCCCTAGTCAAATCATCGGTCCTGCTATTTCTACTACGACTCGGAGGCCATCAGAGAAAAGTGCGCTACTTTATCTACGGGCTGTTGGCGTTCAACGCGCTGCAAGCCATCGCGGTTTTGTTCGTCGCCATTTTCCAGTGCATACCGATCTCCGCGAACTGGGATTCCGCCGTGAAAGCCACTGCCAAGTGCATTGATCCCGCTTTCCACGTCATCAATTCCAGCATTACCATCTTTACCGACCTTCTGGTCCTGATCATACCTTTCTGGATTTTCTTGGGTTTGAAACTCCCTCTTGCGGCGAGAATCGCCATCATTGGCGCCTTCATAACGGGCCTTGCGTGAGTCTTCTAGGTAAATCTACAACTCGCTACCCGAGACTAACAGTGATTAACACAGTGTTACTGTCATCGGGGCAGTGCGACTAGCTAATGTATACAAGCTGTTCTTCGTCCCCGCAGACCCAAACAGCGATCCATACTACGACATCGGTCTCACGCTCAATGTGCTTGAGATAAATCTGGCGATCGTATCAGGATCCGTTCCAGGGCTGCGGCCGATATTCAGGAAGTGGTTTCCGCGACTGTTTGGAGGTAGTTCGAACAAGTACGACCGTAATGCCTACAGATACAATAAATCGGATCGCCATTACGGTGGAGGGACCACTCTACGCAGTGGCATAAGGAACGGCACCGAAGGCGGTTTGACACATGGTCACGGCGGGATCGCGCTCAAGAACCTGAGCCGCTCTGACAGGGGCCAACATACCGAGATTAGAAGCGTGAGTCCTTCTGGAAGTGAGGAAGAAATCATGACGTCGAACGGCATTATGCGGACGACGGATGTCCGGGTACATTATACCTCTGAGACAGCTTCGAACCTGCCCGAGTCGCGGGCGTCGAGTGACTACAAGGACTCCGAGGCGGCCGTATCAAGGGACTTATGATAACCAGCTCGAATATTGATTATTTATTTGAGCGACATATGAAACTAAGATCAGGCGGGGTTATCATTGAGGGCAATTGGAAAAGCACAAGTAAGGGGGTAAGGGAACATGGGCAATGGTCACTAAAGCATAGAACGGCTGGCCATTATAATTCCATATGCGCATACAACACCAACTAGAGTCATGGCAACAATAACAGCATTCACATAATATAAGACTTAATAAAATCTTGAATTTTCAAGTATACACACAATTTGATTCAAGAGGGTTTCCATTTAGCTGTTGAAGATGAGTTGCATTACGTTTAGTTGTAGTAAACCCATTTAGAATATCGCACGGGTTATTAGTGACATTATTAAAATTTGAGACCATGGCCACCGAAGTTTTCTTGATAGTCAAGCATTATACATTAATTATTGCGCTCAGGTGAAAGAGATAATATTGATCTTCCATTGCGAATCTTCAACAAAAGGGGCTGAGCTAACCGTAATCGATCTAACAAAATGTTCCAGCACTTCGAGAAAAGATTTCAGATAATCTAATTCGGAAACATCTATCTCCCTTCCCCGACTTTAGGCTATGCCAAGCCCAAACTCAACATCAAAAAAGTGAAAGCTGGCTAGTAGCCTTCATCGTATCCAAAAAGCATCATAAATATCAAGAGAGAGCGCCCCTAAGACCTGTATCCCGGAAACTCCATACTATGATCGTAATACATGCAGCTAAAAAAAATGGACCAACCCACATGAAAAAATAAGGAAGCAATATAGCAGCTGTATAAATGTTCATTCAATTTCACTTTCGGATAAATCACATGACGGAGCAGGATGCCGCCATCGTCCGAGCCCTCCGGCGCCCAAGTCCAGCTCCTCCTTCCTCTTCATGTGCATGGAGTAATTGAGCCTCTCGGGCGCGGCGTCTTCGACGGCGGATACCGGCACCTCCGGCGCCCGCCTCTTGTACCGCTTGCATGTAATCTCCCCATTTCCTTTCCAATCTTGCAGCCGCAGCAAAATCGCCCCTTAGAACGCGCTGCATGTGCTGCTCCACCGTCTGCTGCCAGCCGAAATAGCATTTGAGGCTAACAACCTCAGTGGGATACGATCGTAAGCTACCCGAAGAATGGCGAACCTCGGAATTCCAAGACATAACTTCGCGGATGCCCGTCCAAGTGACCAAGTTGCAGTCGAAGACTACGAGTTTGAGTCCTACTTGAGGAGTGTGGCCGCGCTCCGTGGTACGAGTCGCCCGAGATCGAACCATAGCAGCAGCCTCCGCGAGGACGAGATCACCAGCCCGCGTGTTATCCATGTCCACACTTTTAAGATTGACACAATTCTTAAAAATAGGGAGAAAACCAGCATCACCGAGATTCTCACAGTAGCTCAGGGAAAGATGCTCTAGTTTCGCAGCACACGGCGCGTTAGCTAGGTGTTTGGATAGGATGTCGTTAGTGAGCTCCAAGAGATCCTCTAACTCCAGATGTATGAGGCGAGGGGCGGAGGCGATGATCGGTTCAAGAGCGGCGTCAGTCAACTCCCTGCAGCTATTGAGCCGTAGGACTTCAAGCTCCGGGACAAGATAGCCAAGAGATTTGACGCCTCGATCCGTTAACTGGGAGCAGCGACTTAAGTCCAGGTACCGAATCTTCCTAGGTGGAACGATTGGTCTGTCGGTGAGTATGTCAAGTTCAGGCTGCAGACCGTGGACCATGGTCTTGAGTGCGTCATCTGTAAGCTCAATACAGCCACTTAAAACCAGGCGTTGAAGATTATTCGTTTCGAAGATGGCTCTGGCGCACTCGATGCTTTCGAACCCCCTGATTTCACCTGCTCGCAAATCCTTCAGCTTGAGACAGCCGCGCACTACCATCTTTACTCCCGTTGCATCCATGTGTTTGCACCAAGACACATTGAGACTTTCCAGTTGGTGACAATGCTGAGATATGATTTTACAGGTACTGTTGGTCACAGCTGTCATACTCGCTAAGTTCAGGTTGACCAACTTATTGTTAGATCGGACAAGATTGTGGAGAGTAGACCGCTGGAAGTTTCGACAACCTTCTAATGAAGCATTGCTTAGATTCCTGCAGGCAGTAACTAGGACTTCAGCACGCTTATAGTGCTCAATCTGAAGACAACCACGTAGGTTGAGATTTTTTATGAAGGGTCCCGCCGAGGCAATGATATTAGCCAGAGACACTGCGGGTATTTGGGTGTAAAAGTCAGAGGTATCGAACGACGTCCAAAGCTGGCCATCGAAGCACAGCTTATGGAATTCCCTGTTCACGCGCGAAACACGTACAAGCTCCTTTGGCTTTAGCAGGGAGAGTACGTGGATCCTGATCTCCTGAGGCAGCAGAGACCAGAGTTCGTAGAGACGTTTCCGGTGAGCGCGAGATCTCGGCCGCGAAATAGTGACATCGGCAGGCAGGCAGGCTATAGCTGGAGAGAGGGCCACGGAAGAGATGTTGGCTTGCTTGCGAACTGCTAGAGGAGCTCCAGAGCCGTCAATTGGTGTCGAGTCAAGACCGGGGGAACTTGAAAACGACCCATTGCCGCTGGAAAAGTAGCCTGGAGTGATGCTGCCCGAGGAAGCAGGAGCTAGTGAAGATGAGGCTGCAAGGCTCACACAGGACATGTTGGTGCGG
Source organism: Xylaria venustula (assembly GCA_022578775.1). Classification (NCBI taxonomy): domain Eukaryota; kingdom Fungi; phylum Ascomycota; class Sordariomycetes; order Xylariales; family Xylariaceae; genus Xylaria; species Xylaria venustula. The sequence continues at coordinate 319,344 of MU389353.1, read as the reverse complement.
GAGCCATAGGGCGCACTCGAGGAACGCGAGTGACCGACATGAGTCAGGGAAGTAGATGAGGTCATGCCTTGTAGCCCGCAAAGTAGTTTCTGGCGCCGTCGATCTTTAGAAGAAATCTCGGGCGGCGGCGTGGATGTTGGCGCACCGTCACCAATTGAGACTGAGGGATCAGTCTCTTCGAGCGAGACCTCTGTAACCGGAGGAGTCATTTCGTAGTCGGTCCTGGAGAGGAGAGTACGAGCTGGGGGGAGCCGGGTAGATATAGGGGGAGGGCAGTCCAGGTCTGAGCGTAACGGGGTGTTATGTGTTATGTGTTACGTGATATGTGTTTATAGTTGGGCTACAAAACAACAAAGTCACTGGAACATGGCTTTGGGGATCAATTGGTCCCAGGCCAGATATCGCACAGCGCGTGGAATCAGCGTGACCAAACAAGAGTGTGACTGTGCCGTGGCTTGTTGCCGGCTGAAAAGAGCGAGGGGGAGGGTTGGATGCGGGAAATTCGGAAATCCAGAAAATCCAGAAATCCAGAAAATCCAGAAATCGAGAAATCGAGAAATCTAATAAATCCAAGACGAGAAAACACGGCGAAGAAACGAGCGAGAGTATGTATGTGTTGTGGTCCGTCCTATGTAGTATGTAGTCGTAGTCGTAATCGTAGTCGTAGTCGAGCAGCGCGGATGGGACTGGGGATGGTTGCCGGCCAAGACGATTTTCACTTCGGCGCCGGATCGACTGGGTCGAACAACATCTGCTTGCTGCGTCGTCGAGAACGAGTCAAGCAGGGTCTGCAAAGTCCCTGTTTGTTGCGGTCGGGCAGGGAAAAGAACAGGAACAGGAACACGGACTGTTCCCAGCCTATTGGCGCGATGGGGTCAGCTTATGATGCGGCTGCACTGCACAGTGGTGGCTCTGGTCAGTGGCTCGAGTGGCTCTGGGACGGGGTTGCGCCGCTTCTTTTTAGTCGGCGTTTGACTCGTAACTGTCGACTAAACAAGAAAGGGTCGAGAAGCCGGCGGGAGAGGCGCAGCAGCAGCAACGACGTTTTCTGTAGATAGCGGCTCCAGAGAAAAGAAACACACAATACCTATGAAGTATGTAAGTGGTAAGTAGGTAGTGTATAGAGTATGCGACGGTCGGCCTCTGGTCAGCACTCAGAACAGAAAGAGACGTGGCCCGTCTGTGCACCGCGTTGCTCTGTTAGTTTAAAGGCTTCGGGAACAAAGCGACAAACGAGCGGCGACCACATAATATGTCTGCTCGGTTTGTATTTGCAGGCATGGCCATCCATTCAATGGCGACTTATACTAATGTCTCAGACTCGTACATGGCCGATGAGAGCTGACTTGTCCAGGTGAACCCTGCAGATCCCCCTCCAGAACCCCTCCAGAACACCCTAAAACGCCCCTGTCACTGGCTGCCAGGCTCTTATCAGTCCTTATCGCGCCGTGCCAGCCGGGGGGGGTGGTGGAGACGCAAATGGCAGAGCTGCAGTGAATGACCCCGGCCTACCCTTGTCTCCCATGCTCTAGGTGTCCTCCAGGCCAGCCAGGCGAGTAGGGTCCACTAGAAGGATACCGCTAGTGCTGGCCTTTACCCCTCAATGGATACATGTAACGGGGTCGTGTTACTGCCCCTCTATCCAACATACATACTAAGTAGAAGTATCTACACAACCTGCAGGTTAGGTATATGCTCGGCGGGTACCTACTGTACTGTAGTGGAGGTAGGGTTCCATGATAACCGACATGGCAATCCAAAAAGCTCCATCTGTTTGTCCAGCTTTTCCTGTTTCCCGCACTCCTTGATTTGTCCTTCACACCCAAATGCCACGCAGATGATCAAGATGCGTGGCACCAACGGCTTGCCGACATGACCCATTTGCATCTCCCGGCAGCTCTGCTTGGGATTGGGACTTAGATAAAAGATAACATGGCCCGGGATGAAAAGTGCTGTGTAAGTTAGGAGCTGGCAGGATCGTCAGCTTTTATTCACGTATCACGCAATTATAAGGTACCAAGTGATCAACCACACCGATACGAACTTGGACCTGTATGCCTCTGCCTTGTTTATTGTACGCTGGGGAAAATGTACTACCTACCTTGGAGACTCAACTACCTAACGTAGTAAGGCGTCAGAGAGCGATCCCTGCATCTCACGACACTAACGCCTCACCCGTTGGTCAACGTTATCGAACTTTTTTTGGAGGCACGTTGAGACTTACCCTAGACCAAGCCCCTGGATTCTACTACTAACACGGACTATTCCTATTCGACTTTGCCACAGATGCAGGAGACGGGGAGGGGAGAGTCCCTTTGTACATGCGCATATTCCTACGACTGTGCTCTATGGTATGGTATGTATTGGCCATGGTCCAGACCAGACCAGACCAGACCAGAAAGAAAGAGAGAAGGAAAGAAGGAAAGAAAGGAGAAGAGTAAAAAAGACCTAGATTCCAAACTAGGTACTTAAGCACCTGTTTCTTTCATCTACTTTTTACTGTACAGTAGAATACTTCTTGCTTCCAGAAGCATTCTAGGGTGATAATCAGCAGACTTTAGCCACAAACCTCAAGTCAGCTCGCTAACCCATCTCAGAACCCATCTATATACGGAGTACAGTAGCTACAAGTTTGGCATCCCGCCGTCCCATCCCTTGCCTAGTGTAGATATAGATTCCACACCAAGAGGTAGATAGGCAAACAACAGCAACCCAACAGAAACATTCCACTACGCTTCGGGAATTCCTCATATCCTGTGACGCGAGTGACATCGGTCACCCGCCCGTATCCCTCAACTGACCCATAGACGCATACACCCGACTCATGACCACCTAAACATTGCTAAGTCCGACAGCTGACCCCACCACTGGCTGGCCCCCCTAGTCGTGGCTGTATGTACAATGTTACGCCTCTAGATAGAGGCGTACTGGTGAGGTACCTATCTTGGTTCACAACCGTACTAACGCAAGATAGTTCTGCATAGTTCTGCTTCCTGGGAGTTCACACACGGTATCTCGCGCCAGGTATCACCGGAAGTGGTACAAGATGCGGTTATGTGTGTCACAGGCTAACAAACAAAATTGGTAACCAACAACTACCTACCGTAGTTCCCACCTCATGGGGTTTCAAAACGGTCCACGGGGATTAATCTTTCGGGGCGGTTTCGCGGTGCATCATCGTGAAAGGCAGCATCCGTGGTAGTGATAGAGTTCTGATCTACATGGCGATCCGAGGACGACTTGAGATGCACCCAAGGCGTTACGACGCTGACCTAAAGCCAAGTGCCTGCCTGATCAGAGTTACCTTCTGCATCTTTTTCTGTATGCACATTTTTGACCCGGCCTGTCTGCCCTTCGAAATAAATGCTATTTCTCTGAGTCTGGATTTAAACGTCGAAATGGGCTCAATCCACAAACACCGCAAGCAAGGAAATACACCTAAAACTCCTAGACGATCTTGCTGTCCAGACATTTCACAGATCGAAGACTCGGGAGTGTGTTCCGGGTCTGACTGTGTCTTGAACACTACAGTAGTTGCCCTAAATAGGTGCTTACATCACCCACGACCTTACTTATAGTTTGGCTAAAGTCACGGTACGGAGCAGCCCTCAAAGTTCCTGTCATATGTATGTAGGAACTTGTAGCATTTCTTGATCTAAGAATGTTATGATACACCCGTAATGCAACCTGGCGAACTAGATGTATATGGTACTCAGATGACAGGTTTGTATAGTCTTTCTCCGCCTCCTTCAATTGATCTCGTCCCTTGAAATCCCCGGCATGAACAGGGATCAGCAGAATCATGGTAGCGACCGCTTCACGGATGTATCCGACACGAGCTCGGATACACTTAGTAAGAACAGTCAGTTCGGCGCAACGTGGCGCGCGGTATCTCAACGAGGCGTTTCGGAATACCAGGTGAAAAAGACTACAGTATGCTCGATTAAAGGGTAATATCTGCAGTTGCCTTTTCTTCACCACTCCCTCTACAACTGATGCACAATTTCTCCAGCGTCCTCGTGAAGTGCTTGCAAATTCCTGTTATAGGACTTGACGTGCAATTAATAAATGGATCAATCAGTACAGTGTCAGCATAAGCTTTCTTGAAATATGAAATGCGACCTGCATGTCATGGCACATTACAGTATGGCTCCTTGAAATAGAAGTGTAGTACTGGCCGTGAGCCAAGCAGAAAAGCTTGCGCTGAGGAGTGGATAGGCGCACAGAAACCCATTAGATACACCTCGATCAATTAATGGGGTCAAAAGATGGCCAAAGATAAAACATATCTTCCTAGATCTTCAGTTATGCCAACAGTAAAAAAAGAAAAAAAAGAAAAATTGAATCTGACAACAACGAGATTCGAACTCGTGCGGATTGCTCCATTAGAATACAACGCTGCTTTTGCAGCGCAAGCTGTGTAAGGACACTTGAGTCTAACGCCATAACCAACTCGGCCATGTTGCCAATCAGCTTGTAGTAAAGCAGATACGGAGTCGCTAAAAATACCGCAATATATACTGAGCATCTTGGGAGTAGCGCTATCCTGCATTCAAAGGCTACAGAACCCTAGACGCATGATTATTACATGTGCGTGAGGATTAGTTCTGCCTAGGTACTTATGTGACACGTATATTATCTGTTCAAGTACTACCTCACATAGATGTCTATCCTCCTAGTTGGAATGTATTGGATACCAGGTTAGATAAGGTCGTAAAGTATGTATTCAATTAAAGTTATGTCGCTTTCCCTTTCAATGTGATTATTATGTGCGCGCTGAGTCTTTTGGGGGAAACAAAAAGAAACAACAAGAGAGTCAGCGCATATAACAAAGTTCGAATGGGCATAGAGATAAACGGACTACGAAGTTCTGTCTAGCCAACCGGGAACGTTTTGGGCGCCTCGTATTCTGCGTCTATATATACCATGCAACTCGTCGGCCCCCCTGAATTCCGACATCCGCTGTTATATCTTGGAGCACAAGTGTGAGACCTCTGTACAATAAGCAGCTAGTATTTGATGCGAGGAGCGAAGATCTGAAGTAGAGCATAACCTATTGCTGCCTATGATCCTGAGTCCGGCGGTCGATATTTCTTCAAAAATCTGAGTTAATAATATCTCTAGTCTAACATCATTTACAACACCTATTACTACGTTACTCTAACACGCAGGAGGTTCTTTGTCAAAGCAGTTTATGTGTATGGTATTACCGCTGATTCATCTGAATATCAAATGAATTGTTTACAAACATTTAATGACCTAGTTCCATTCTTATAAATATGTCAATATGAATATTATACACAGCCTATCACCAAATTGAACTCATAGACGTACTTGCTACAACGACGCCCGAATACCGCTACTCTTCAGCTCCTTGGAAATACCACGGGAGATATAATCCGCGATAGCCATGTTAGTGATCATGGGATTGACACCACTAGCAGACGGGAAAACACTCGCATCCGCCACATACAAGTTCTGCGTCCCCCAGACCTTACCCTGGGGGTCTACCACCCCATCCTGGGGCCTGGCGCTCATCCTACAAGAGCCCATTTGATGTGCACACGCGAACTGGACTAGAGGTGAATTCAATCCCGTCTTCTCGATAAGCTTGATCCAGGTCGAGAAGCCCGGGTCGTTGATTCCCTGGTCGAAATCCTTCTCGTCGGAGCTGGTGGCGCCGGGAGTGCCGACATTTGCGAGTACAGGCTTTGTGCGCTTGAAAGACGGTATGCCTGGGATCCCGGGCCAAATCTCTGTCGCCCCTTGGATGTAGCAGAGTTTTGCGATTGCGACGATACCGACTAGCAGATTGCTGCGATCGAACGCTGATGTCGTGTAGGCTATGCGCGGCCGCCCGTCGTCAGGGTCCGGATACTGCAGTAGCTGGAGTCAGCGATTATCCTCCAAGTGTGGGTTCAAAGGTCGATAAGCCGTTGCAACCTCGCGGAACATGGAATAGCCTGAACAGAGCAATCCAGGAGAGGAATTATGACAAAAAACGACTTACTACGCGTCCAGTATCACGATCACGCACGATAGAGATGAAGTTGTTCATCTGGCGGGCGCGTAGTGCATCGAGTTTCCACTGTAGAGCGTTTTCATATGGGTGATTATAAAGTAGAACGTAAGGCAACACAGCTAATTAGTCTTCAATACACAATTAAACAGGAAAAACCACTTACGAGCATGACATTAGTTTCGAGCTTGGCTCCATGCCCCTTGCCATCAAGATTTTCGAATGTTGTACAGACCGATGTTATTATACCACCATCCCAGCCTCGGATGTCTTTATCGAAGGTCGCGCGGACACTGACAGTAGGATGAAGGTGGAGGTTCTTGCCAATTTGTTGGTTCTAGCAAGATTGAATGTTAGTATAGCAATAACTTGGACTTGAACGAGATGAAGTGAGTTCCCTCACCTTTAACCCGCTCCTCATCAACAATAAAGGGCTTTGCAGAGTACCGCAAGAGACGATGACCTTCTTCGCCTTGATCATGATATTCCGCTGTATCCTCTTTGAATCCGGTGTTTGGAGGCCACCATCTTCATCTCTCGATGTCCATTTGCCCACGATACCAACAGCTTTTTTTGAGCTACTCTTTTCATCGAACAGCACCCTAGAGACATGCATCCCTTCAATGAAGCGGGCTCCCGCTCGCGAGGCGGCCGGCAGCCAGCATACTGCCGGTCCCTGTTTCTCGCTAGCACTGCAGCCGTGGTAACATCTGCCGCAATAGTGTTCTGCGCCGTTCGTGTTTTGCGGGCAAGCTTTCGCATGCCATCCGAGTTTACGGGCCCCTTCTAGAATAACCTGGGCGCCGTGATTATGTCGGATGTGCGCATCACTTACGCCCATGACATTGCAGACGCGGTCTAAGCAGTGTTGAAATTCCTGTGTGGTGAAGAAGTCAAGCCCTGCATCTGCCCATTCTTGTCGTACATACCCTTGAGGTAAAAGCGAAACGCTCCAATTGATGGTGCCACCTCCACCCCAAGTGCTTCCGGAAACGATGCTCACTTTAAGATATAGAGTTAGTCATCACTCCTCTCTGTGTTCTATGCCAACCTCGAAGATAGAAAGCTTCCATGATACTATGCGAATCACGCCAGCTTGAAGGAGAGCTTGTATGCGCCTTGGGTCTTCATGAGGAGAATAAATAGCTTCGCGGGTTACTTACTGCTATTATCATCCGTCTGCATAGGAGCTCTTCCATCGAACAGGAATTCATTTGCTGCTTCGGTACTCATGGGGAGCTGAGAAGGGGGAAAGTAGTACCCCTTATCAACCACCAAAACATGGTGGCCAGCTTCTGCAAGAACTTTAGCCGCTACGCCTCCGCCGCACCCGGAGCCGACAACGACTACATCTACATCAATTAGAGCGGGCTCATCGCCAGCAGGAAACTGCATGAACTTGTAGTCGAACGCAGGGCCCGGGTTATAGTCGTTTGTAGCATCTGTGTAACCGCTAAGTTCACGAAAGAGCGTATCAAATTGCGTGAATGCTAATTTCCCCAGCACCATGAAAGGATTTGCCAGTTGTGGGAATATGTTGGTCCATGAACGACTCCATGACTGGAAGATAGCTTCTCTCACGTGAAGAGGTTGTTCTTTCACTGGATGGCGATAGCCCGTTGCCAGAAGGCTACCCAGCTGAGTGCTTCACCACAAATGTCAAATGCTGCTCGCAAGCATGTTTGCTCTGTTTTAACAACGATAGTCTGTGCCTTCTTGATACTTACTTCAGAAGCGTCAGAAGACGGCCCAGGTCCCTCTGAGAGGATTTGGGGAGATGTCCGATAAAACGCTTGGCATATTCGATGTACTGTGGCGTGCTTGCCGGTCGCGAGCGAAGATACGCCTTGAACTTCTCGTAGTCGGGCGCATTCCTCACAGTCTTCTTGGTTTTCTCGTAGGCCTCTAGACACTGGATTTCACTGATGCGCAGTTGGCTTTTGCTGTCTTTAACCTCCGATCCAACAGCAATCGACGGCGTGACGGCGTCGAGCAGCGCGAATAGAGTTTGCCACTGTTCTTGGCCAAAGCTTTCCACCTCGCGGGGACCAGGGAGTAAAACAGGGATGGGAACAGAGATAGGGGCCGATGCATCGGCCATTTCGTAGGTTACGTTTGATACCAGGTAGAATATCTATCTGGGTGCTTCCCGTTCAATGTCTAGCAAGAATTCAATTAGAAAGTAATTACGTGGATCTGTACAGAACTTACGCGACTACATTGGACTAGATACTAATGCCGCCTGTCAAGATAGATGCATCATATATGAGGGACGCTACACACAGTGCACCAGGACAGCATGGATGGAAAAGCTCCGTTGCCGAGGCATGGACACCTGATACTTATTTGATGTTACTGCAGCTCGTACACAGCTCAAGTTCGCCTTTAGTGATTTCATATAAAAAGCTATATCTCTGGAAATAAAAACAAGAGGACTTGCGGCCTTATTTGTATCAATTAACATATATGCTTGGAACTTGTATTGAGTAGAGAGCCTGTCCCAAAAATCCAGTCGAAATTTATCCGGAGACTTATGATCCTATCTTCTATTGTTTACATACCATACTTTAAAGTTGATTTCTTCCAATCAGCAGCAAGACTACCTCTGCGGGGAAACATCGACCGACGTTTTGCACTGTACTATAAGCTGCTTGCTTCCAGCTCCGTCTGTACTAGTTTACTACAATCGTTGGATCAACTCAGCTTGCAAAATACCGGTACGTCGCAGCTTCGGTCTCGATTTATTATGTGCTCCCCTTTCAGGACTCGACTTATTCCATTGAGATGTCTCAATGTTGTGCTCAAATAGTAGGTGACAACCTAAGCACCTATAAGCACGAATATTTTCACAGTATAAGATATCCGCAAACACGGTCCTAGCCAGACCATTGGCGTGATCCCCAGACCCCCCATCTCATTCTTAACTGCGAGAAGATCACCCAAAATCGTTTAGCTTGCGAGAATACCCCCAAGAATTTACCCTCACTAGGAGGTCCATAAAGGTTTCTTTTCAGAGATTGATCACTGGTTCTTCTCAAGAGCCTTACCTTTATCGATAAAATGATGGATATGCTTGCATACATAATCAAGCTGAACCCTTTGCAGAGATGTCTTGCTCCAGACAGGGCTTGTTGGGGAACAACTCCCAGTGAACTCTTGCCACCGTACTTGATCTCTATGCACTTCGCTTCTCCCTTTGTTTACCTTTAGTGTTTGAGGTCTCGTTTGTCATACCTACCTAGGAACTTGACACATTATAGCACTCGGGGGCTGATAGTGTGCAATAGGGAATGCCGCTCTTTTAATTACCTAGGTAGGTGTTAAGCGATCGAGACATCTGTGAGCCTGTCCCTTTTTTTTCTCGATCTTATTTTCACATTTATTTCTTCACTCGTTATTTGATAGCACATTTTTGCGAGTTTATAAGAAGTTATGCGGTTTAGGTATCTACCTACTATTTATATTGAATACCTTTGTCTCACAATGCTTCTATCTTTGTGTGGAGATAGTGTTGGTGCCGTCTCGAGTTCCCAACAAAATTCAATGCCCCTCATTGACAACTTAAAATTCTTCTCGTAGTTTGCGTCTCCTCACCGCTAACATTTACACTAGCGTGAAAACCTACGCTAGAGGGATAAAAGCTAGTTGCCGACTCCCCGCCCATTATCGTCACTTACATAGGTAGGTAGTACGTAGACCGTCTGCGTACCCACGAGCCTCGGGATACCGAGGGACCCGCAAAGTGTGGATCGGTATATGAAGGCTCTCGGCTGGGCACTAAATGCTGTGAATCCTACATACTCCCATACAATGTATGTATCGCGAATTTACAGATTCATACCTACATGTAATTGAGTAATACGGCGCCTAGTGTAGAATGCAAATATAACGTACCGAGCAGAAAGTTCCCCATGTCACCCATGTGTGATAGGGACCACAGACAGAGAGTACCCTTAGGGAGCTTCATCAGCAGTCATTACGTATAGTGATGTACGCTAGGTACACTACCTACATGCAGTGCAGCACTGATGCAGCTTGCAGATAGGTGCATACTGAATTGTTGAGCCTCGGTGCGGCTCTACTAGGTAAGTAAGGTAGGCTCTCCCTGTGTTGGATAACTCACTCGAGTCTACAAACTTGTTTCAGAGCTTGTCGTTTACATATTCACAAACAGCGTTAGAATGTATACAGGTTGTTGGCGTGTTTATTGTATTTGAGTGTGCGAGACATTCGGCTTACCTTAGAGTAGGCACGAAATAATTTCAACCGCGGTAAACTACTGGTACATGCATGGAGGCAGGTAAACCTGTGTAACATGGCAAGTTGAGATAACCTCGCTATCCGCGGAGGACCGGATGATTTGAGGCAACAAGCAGAAGGCATTGATTGGCCAAAAACCCCCAATTGACAATACCTAGGTACTGCCACAACGGCCCCTCACTGGTCCCCTGATCCCTTCCCCACATACAGCCCACAGCCCAAAGCCCAATTTCTGGCGGACCTGCATGCTGCAGCTATGATCCCGGACACCCAATGATATCACGGGTTTCCTGGCCCAGTTTCGGCGCAAGTATCTTGTCCAGGTTCAACTGTTGGGTCTTTTATCTCTTCGTACACACATGCACAAGCACACAACAACCGATTGCCCATTGTCAGCAGCAGCTATCATGGCACTCCATAACGGCGAAACAATGCACACAATGCACCACGTTCCTAGATCCCGACAATCTAGGTCCACGGCTAGTCACCAACCCCCGCCGCCGCAGCTTCTTCTCTTCCATAAAACAGCTTAGCTCCTGGGCATCGCTGGGGCAGGCACAGGAACAGTTGCTCAGTATACATATCTAAGCATAGGTGAACTCGGCGCATTCCCAAAGGGCTCACAAAGGGCTAGTGAATATCTTTTGATCGCCCCTCGGTTGATCTCGACGAACGCCTCCCTGTGCTCAGTCGTAAAGGGTTTAATTTGCCTTGCCTTGCCTTGCCTTGCCTTGCCTTGCCAGCCCTTTCCACTTCTCTCTCCTCTCTCCCTCGCTACCTCTCTTTTCTCTGCTTCATCTCTTCCATATATATATATACGTATAGATACGTATAGATACATCCTGAACCACGTCTTGCGGGGATTTCTGCATTGCGTTTTCATCTTCGAGTGCAGTCTTCTCCTGGCACCGAGAAACCCGTGCCAACGATTCGACGTCCCTCAAAAGACGAGCGAGCCCGCGATTCACTATCGACGGTCTAAATTCTGAACAGTCCGGAATAGCGGCATTGCTCTCGACCAGAGCGCATAGAACCACAGCGTCACTGTTCAAACGATGGCGGCTCCCATAGTCTTTGCCTCGTATCCTGCGAGGAGCCTTTTCAAGTTCCCTCCGCACTCTGACCCGCAGCCCATTCCCCCGCCTCACTTCAACTACCTCTTCACGATACCGGAGAACTGGTATACGGCGGCGCTGGATCCCAAGGTCCCCATCACAGTTGCAGTCGTCTACGCGGTCACTGCCAAGGCTCTTAATGCGTACAACAAGTCTACTGGCAAGAAGCCCTGGGCAATCAGCAAAACGAAGGCTTTCCATGCCTTTGTCGTCTTGCACAACATATTCCTGGCTGTATACTCAGCCTGGACATGGTATGGCATGTTCAGGGCGCTCCAGAACACCATCATCCGCCCCGATGGCCCCGACGGCTTGGCCGCTACTATCGATAGCTTCTGCAAGATGAACGGCCCTCCAGGTCTCAAGAACGCGCAGACATACAACCTGCAATCCGGGACTTGGGGCTCGCTATCAGGTATCGAGGGCTTTCCAAGCCGAGATCAAAGTGGCCGACTCTGGAACAACGGTCTTGCTTTCTACGGCTGGCTTTTCTACATCAGCAAGTTCTACGAGGTCTTCGATACCCTCATTATCCTCGCCAAGGGGAAGTTCAGCTCAACACTACAAACATACCATCACGCCGGCGCCATGATGGCCATGTGGGCGGGCATGCGTTATATGTCTGCGCCTATCTGGATCTTCGTGTTCTTTAACTCTGCCATCCACGCGCTCATGGTAAGCTCCATCGCCCACGACTTGCCCTTGAAATGGCATCTAACGAGTTTCTAGTATACTTACTACACAGTGACCGCTTTCAACGTTCGTGTGCCCACTATCATCAAACGGTCCCTCACCTCGCTGCAAATCTCGCAGTTCATAATCGGTGCCTCGGCAGCTATGGTTCACTCCTTCATTTCCTATCTTGTGCCTGTTCAGGGCGCCGGTGCTGGGACGAAGTACCAGAAAGTGAACTGCATCGATACAACTGGCCAGACATTCGCAATCTGGCTAAACGTATCATATCTCGCCCCTCTCACTTACTTGTTCATGTCGTTCTTTGTTGCGAGCTATCTCCGCCGAAGCAAGGCCGAGGTTGTTCGTGGAAAGACCGACCGTCGCCGCAGCAATGCTGTACTGGCCGAGAAGGCAAGCTGGGACGCGGCTCGTGGACTCGAGCGTGAAATGTACGGCGAGAGCAACGAGGGTGTTATCGTCGAAGAGAGTGACGAGTCTACTGGTACCACCGAGGCCAAGGGGGTGAAGGTCAACGGGAAGAGGAAGAACTAAGAACCTCATTCCTAAATCGAACGGTCAAACGAAATGGACAAATGCATCTATGTCCTCACTACGAAATAATATCAACCAACTATTGCATTAAAGGGGTTATGAGGGTCAAGGAGTTCAGGAGTAGGAAAATGTCGTTTCAATAAGCATAAAACGAGTGGCCCGGTAACGGCAGGGTTATGAGATCATTGTGCCTGATGAGAATATGTAGCTGATTGCATTGTATCAATACGCAATAGAAAGGTAGACCTGATATATGCGCTACAAGACTTTCAACCATTCCCGATACTCATGTACCTGAAGTCACGTCTGTGACTAATCAACTGCGAATAACTCTGTTTACGTTGACCTTACCAGATTACGAATTCGGAATTTCATCAACCAGGGCCTTTATCAAGATTGAAATATGACCCAGGACTCTCATGGGCTGGGACCTGTCAGGTACTATTTAATTCATAAAGCCGGATGTGACGATTCCGCGCAAGCCGCTCTCACTTTGTAAACAGCCAGGCTCACACAGCGCGAACACTGGTAATATAACTTAGCCTAGTTTTCGATTGCAGAATCCCAAACGTCTTCGTCTCTTCGAAAGAAAAAAAACAAGAACGGCAGGCCTGTATACCAAAGATACCGATTTCTTGACCGTCCAGCTGTCGCGGTTCGTTCCTTATCCCCCTATCTCGGTTTCAATCTTCATTTCGATCGTGTCCTTTCTAAAAATCATGAAGCATACAAGACGGCAAGCAAGCAAGATCAATTAATCGCCGTATCTAATTCTTAAGCGTGCAAAGCATTTTTCTTTCGGCTATTGGTTATCAGAGCACCAAAGCGACTACAGACAGACAGACAGCAAACGCCATTGCTCCTCACAACACACGAAACAACACTGGGGGGAAAGGGGGAAGGGTGAATCGACGATAGATACAGACAATCAGGGTTGATTCATAGTGGCACGTTTGTTTATCTATTAGGCGACGAGGAGTCAACCCTACATCGGATTTACCCATACCCCCTTTTCAAACCCCTATTTATATTTCTCACATTTTCTTACAAAATACAAGATGGATGTTTCATTATATTTTAGCTACCGGCACTGGGCTCAGATCAAAACCATCACTATTCTATTGGGATCTCCAGATATAGCGTAGGATACTCATGTAGTTTTGTCGTCCTACGATGATCGTTACCCAGTATATTCCCGACTCATGGTATCTATTTACTTAGTTGGACCTGACATACTGTGGTGCTTTTGTTATATATGGAAGTATATAAACCATGCAGTACGCTGTCTGTATATTTATATCACCTAAGAGTAAATGGCTAGTTTAAGCCTGTGAACAGTCCCGTCTGAAAAGCGGTATGAAAAGAGGACATAGGTAAGTAGGCTTATATGTAGACAAAAAGACAACACAAAACACAGCTTTGATAGAAGTGGTAGTAGTATGCACGCATATAACTAGTTATGTGTGCAAACACAAGAAATTATCTTATAGGTCAGTCAGTTAGTCTGCAATAGAAGGAGGGTTCCTTGTTTTCCGGGGCTTTCTTTCGGTACTTACTTGGGACCCTCCCCTGGAGGGCTACTATTGAGTATCAAGGGACTCGTCGATATCAGATCAGGAGGTCCACATAGTGAATTACATGTATGCTAATCAGATGCAGAATTATATTATTAACTCCTTCGTAAGCAGACCTGTGATCTATAGCCTCAGGCCGGACATGGTTTCGGATACACCGATATATCCAGCTTGATCGTAGCAATGAGAGCCAAATGCATCAAACCCAGAACCAAGCAAGCATTTGCCGATCCCATGACATTAAATATCCAAACGCCAGCCTATGTGTCCTTCCCGTCTATCCATGTTCATGAATGAAAGCAAATTCGTCACACCATGCGACAAGACAACTCCGACATCTATATCTCGCTTCTCGCTTCTCGCTCTCCATAGCCAACCTGTTTAGTTGGCCTTTCATTGGGTATCATGACGCAGTAGGGAAATCCAACAAATTCCTAAACTCTAATGCCATGTATTACTTCGTGCATAATATTCATCTATTCCTCGTATTGTGGTGTGAAGTGCATCGTTGATGTGTTTGTGGGAAGAACCGTAACACCGTGATGATCAAGTATTATGTCGTAAATGGTTATCCACCCAAATGGGCCTGAATTCGACGAATAATAATTCGGGACAACGGGGACCGCTTTTCGAGACTTGTGCTCGTATCTCGAGTATTGAGCCAATAGCTCCAAATCAAGTCATGCCTGCCAGTTTGGAATGCCAACTTCAGAAAGTGCTCCAATGCCAATCTCGAGGCACGCTCATAGCTACCTCGGACGGATGTGGAGCTTGGATGTTTGCTCCAGTTGGGGTTGTAACGATAGGACTCGTGGGGGCTGTCTGAGAAACTTGCTTTACAGACGAGTCATCACTGGATGCCTGACTGTTCGTTCTACTGCGCCATGCTTGAAATTCCGAGTAGCAATGCGCACAGGCTCGACTCAATGTTCCTCTAGGGTTGTAATTGGCATCTTGATCAAGTGGTATTCCGAAAGTGGAGTGTATATCGCAGAAGATATTTCCACATCGTCTGCAATGATGTCGCCTTGTCCAATAGTTGAAGTGGCGCAGGCAAGAGGGCTCGTCACAAATCTGGGCTTCGGGGTCGGGCTGAAGATACAAGTTAGCTTGCATAGTCCCGATAGTGGTAGTAGCAGCAGAAATGCGCCGACATGACTTGCATGTATGCGACCGGACTGCCTATGAGATATAGTTGAGGGAAAGAACTTACCTTCCAGTGCACGCGGGTGGGTGGCGCCGTTGGCTTCGGAAACAAATCAAGATCCCATTCACTTTCCGTACCCTCGTCACTATCGCCTGTAGATCGTCGACCTAGGCGGCTCCAGCCTGCCAAGCCAGGTAAGCTTATGAAACTATTGGCAGAAGACATGGGCCTATCATCATCGCGGCTCGGCGTCTGTGGTCCGTTCTCGGGCTTGCTGGTGTGGTATCGGTTGTAAGGGTTCTCGTTCGGTCGCAGAACAGCAGGCATGTATAGCGGGCGTAATCGTTGACGAGAATATGGTTTGGGGGACGTGGGGGAACCATTGTTGGAGCTTAAAGGCGAGACCTGCCGAGACTGATAGCCCTGGGCGACCTGTCGAGGCGCATGGTCGGGGACTTGTGCAGGCGTATAAGCGTGCGACTCAGGCTGACGTTGGAAATAGTGAGAGGGTTGAGCATCGGCCAGCTTGGGCATGATGAAATCCGTTGCCATCGCGCCTTCTGGTGCTACAAGATTCAGATCACGTCTGCACCGTTTTTTGTCCGCAGACGCGACAAAGCGATTTACACTTGTGAGGGGAGAGTCGGTGACAACTGAGACGTAGTATTCCAGGGCTACGTGACTATCGGCAAATGGCGTCGCGGAAAGAAACCCGAAAGATAGTCTCGGAGAGGGTGGCAGAGTGCGCGGGCGGGATAAGATGCGATGCAAAGCGACGTGATTCGGCCGATCTTCGAACCAAAATACGGACAGCAACAGAGAGGGCGCTGTGTGACAAGAGAGACAGCCCAGAAGCCTAGCCAGACAAATACAAGCCCTCCAATGGCGGCCCCGGTCAGCACACTACTCGGGGCAAACCGACAGACGAGTAGACGGCGTCGTGGCTACCGACGGCAAGCCAGGCGCCCGTGGCTCTGGCGACTGACTATGTGCCGGCCGCAGTTGGGTGTGCACTTGAATGAGCTGAGGTGATTTAAGCCGATTTGGCCGGCCGAGGTTGCGCGCGAATAGGAAATGGTTCCTCTGCTGGATATAGCCAACAGGCTTTGAGTGCCTGTCAGCCACGTCTTTGGGCGGTGGTGGCTGACAACTGCTGCGAGATGACGGCGAGCCGAAGAGTGGCCGGTGCTGGCTATTGGATAGAGAGACCAGATGGATCGAGTGGAAGGCAGAGGGAGCGTCCAAGCGGCGAAGATGTTCGACGACACCCTTTGTCGAGACGGTGGTGGTGTGGGTGCTGCAGATAGATGATAGAAAATAGAGTAAAAGTAGCACACGACACTGGGCAAGTTCACGATGTGTCTGGAGGGAGGCTCCCTATTGATAAGGTATTATTACGGTGGTACCTCCGCAACGGGGTCTAGTTATGCGGTGGGTATCTCGTCCCGGGAGGTAGTAATGATTGTCAAATACAATTTAGTACATCTGCGCTGCTCAGGGCATACCAAGGGAAACTAGTGCCTTCCACTTAACGGCTCTGCCAGTGAGGAAAGAGTGGACTGGTGGGTACTTTCTTGGCAATGGTCTGGCGATGGCGTATATACCGTGCCAATAACTACTAGCACTACCTAGCATCTGCACGTAGATACCGAGAAGACACAGTGTGTGAAGGTGGCGATCGCGTGGTTGTATCTATCCGACTCGGAGTTGGTGTGAAGTATCCAGACATGTATAACGTACATGTAGGTAGTGTGAGTAACCTTAGTCAGTGCAACAATGCTACTGTGAGGGGAGTGGCGGTCAACCTCACCTCGCTATCAATCTTTGATTAGATACATACATGCATGTATGTACGTCGTTCCTCCGTCGTCTTTGACCTTGCGACCAACACTTCAGTTTTTGATCCTTATCTCTCTAGGTAGAGAGAGGCGAGAGAGGTGAAGATCAGATACGGACCCTCACATGCCAGGTGCACGTCATTCAACCTTGCTGCTGTCGCACTTATATCGTCGATTCACCATCACAGCTTACACTAAGGAGGTACCACAGTAGGTATTACAGTAGAGAGATTGCATCGGCTACGATTGCTGCTGTACAGTAACTACATACCTACCTACTTGAATGAGATACTATGATACCGAGGATTCGCATACATACGTACATACATACATACATACATACATACATACATACATACATACATACATACATACATACATACATACATACATGTATTTGCTCTCTGTGGCAAGTCGTAAACTGAGTATGCATATGGATGTTATACTGTTATAAATTTTGCCGTCGGTGGCGCCGAAATCGGGCTGTTACATTCGCCTACTAGATTCTGGACCTGAATATAGGTATCCCTTACATAGTGGTGATAGGAAAAAGTGCAAGCTTCAGCTTCAATTCAGTGCAGATTACTGTATGTAAACAGGCAAGTGACATAGGAAATTCGTGATCACTCTAGGTATATGACATTGACATTGAAGTTATTCAAGTATTTCTGAAAGCCGCGTCAAATTGAAGAGGTAGGTATCGTACTTAGTAGATCCGTACACACTATTCCAGGTCGCGGATGTGGTGTAGTGTAGTGCAGGCACTTGCACTAGCCTTTTCTTAGGTAGGTGACATATGAAGCCTCGAAGCTCCCCGTCCTCTCAGACTCCTCTGTAACCCCGCCATCGCGGGCTCTCCGGCGATACTCAACAAAGAAGGCGGTTCTACAAACCCCTCCGCCTGGCGCCTACGGGAAAAACCATCGAACGGTTCGTCACTTGCTATTGTACTTACCTTTTTATTCGTACTACTGTCATAGAGGGAGAGGGAATCAATGCCCCGTCAGTACCCGTCATACGGGCATTTCACGCTCTCATATGGCATCCCTCTATCCGCCGTCATAAGCAACCTTGAACCTCACTTACAAGCTGTCGCGTGCAACAGTACGTTGATTATATAAATACTGTCCCCTCACAGTGTCTTTCACATGCTGCAGGTTTATCTATAGGTCCGAGGTGATTGGGCCTTTTCAGCCCCGACTAGGAACGAGGGTCGGGCACTAGCTAGCCAAGACCAATTCTGAGAGCCCACCTGGTAGCGTATGTACCGAGTTGTACTTAACGCAAGCATCCGGCGCCTGCTGCACGCTGGTGGGCAAATAACGCGAGGGCGTTCGTCTGTGTATGCGCCGAGACACCATGAGAAGCGTCTCGAGCATGCTGCTGTTAAAATCACCCACTGTTCCACCACCTACCACAACAGACCATCTTCGACACATGGGAACCTGTTTTGCAGGTTTTGGTCCGGGCACCAATGATGATTGTGGTAATAACATAACAAATCGGTCCTCGGCACAATCGTTCGGCTTCCCATCGGCGCCGTTGCGCTACCTATGTACTTAGTACTTACTTACCTATTCCGGTACTTGCTTACCTATTCTAGACTCCGTACACGCTACTTACAGTGTGCTACAGTACATCAGACACCCTTTAACTGTAGCTCACGTACGTAATTACATAGAAGAAAAATAAGAGGACCCACAGACCCTGACCTGAAGGACAAACGCCAAGTGGGTCTAGTTTTTGGCGCCGTTATCGCTCACGTCTGATTGGTTAGCTTGCTGGATTGTCCTAATAGGTAGATGGTTTACAAGCACCGTACCCTTGGCGGGACTTCACCAATCTGTCGATCACATGAATGGCTTCCTTCGAAACATATATTCAATACCATAAAAGCCTCTTGTCTCGCTTTGAATCATTCAGCCTACTCTAGTCAGTGGAAACTCACTCCCTATGTGGCAACTAGTTTTCATGATCAATATGCACCATGATTCAAACCCCTAGACTATGTACACTACACGGCTGCTCGTACAGGAATCGAATATTTGGTGAAGCCGCCAGGCCTTTGCAATGTGTAATAACGGTCAACGTTTTCTGTGTCGTACCATGCACTAACAGGCGCCCTGATGTTTGATGAAACATGAGCATCGTACCGTATCGATACCGAGTACTAGGAACCCTAGTCTCTGACCATACTAGATTTTCTTTTCCATTCCACCAACTACATATATATACATGGTCATCGAATCCTAAGTCTTGCATCCGGTGTACAGTAGCCAATAGCAGCCACATGCGGGACGTGGTCTGATTCTGATGTCAGAAAAAAAAAACAGGTGTCTCCCGACTGTGATAAGCAAAGGCCAAAGCTGCATCGAGATAGCCTGAGTACAAGCGAGGTGCACCAACTCGAACCTCAGGAGGACTGTGTAGCCAACAATAATGTCAGCTCTCATGAGTCGGTGAGCCTTGATGCATGCCATCGATCCATCGTCCACTTTTACCACCTTCCTTCAAGACAACCTTGAGGCCATCAATGGTCATCGCCTTGTCTACCGCTTTGCACATGTCGTAGATAGTCAGGGCTGCTGTGGAAGCAGCGGTCAATGCTTCCATTTCCACTCCAGTCTTGCCTTCGCAAGCAACAATCGCCTCAATATCCACGCGGCCGGTATCACCTGGGCTCTGCACAACTTCAAGGTTCACAGTCACCTTAGACAGTGATATAGGATGGCAAAGCGGGATGAGGTCCGACGTTTTCTTCGCAGCCATGATTCCAGCAACACGCGCCACACCCAGAACATCGCCCTTTTGAATTAGATTCTCCTGTATGAGGCGACAGGCAATCTGGTCTGTAAATCGAACACTACACACTGCCTTGGCCAGCCTCTTACTTGATGTTTTATCCGAAATAGAGACCATATGAGCAGCACCGGACTCGGAGACATGCGTTAACTTATTTCCGTCCACGCGACGTCCGAGCTGCTGGCGTGTACCGGAGTAACAACGAAGCTGTTGTAGATTCACGCGGCTAGGCAAGATCGGCAACGACGATATGCCGTCCGATAAATATGATCCTCTGTTTGTCCGACCTATCACATGATCTTGGCGCAAGATTTCGTGGCGGTCTTTAAGCCTCGGGCTCTGTGAATCTGCCAGACGAACCGTTAAGCTTGAGCCTACAGGAGAGCCTATGCCAAACCCCGTTCAGGCTGTAGGTTTCCTTCGTCTTGACTGACAGTCAGGGATGTTCACCCACCTATCAGGATCATCGGCCGATTTTTCATATGTTCTAGTTCACCGATGCCTGCGTGTTTGGCCTTCTTTCTCTTCACGGCGAGTCCTATCACGTCCAACAGCTCTTGCTCATTTGGCGCGAGGCCAGGCTGTGCGGAACCGTCCCTTAGACCTTGTTTTCTATCCATCTCGACCTGCTTCATAATTTCGAAGACTGGCTCATCAATCGGCTCCCCGTTGTTGGATTGCCTCAGGATGTCTCGTAGAGAAACTTCAGCGTTACCGAAGAGACATACTTTAAGATTTCCGTCACTTGTGATGCGAAGTCGATTACACGTCCCGCAGAAGTTGTGCGTCATACTCGTGATGAACCCGAGACTGCCCGCAAAGCCCGGGATCTTGTAGGTCTTGCTCGTATCGTTTTTATGACCTTTCACTTTTTCGAGCTGCGGATATTCTTCTCTGATAAGATCCAGCATCTCGGCGTAGCTGAACATCTTGCCTTTATTCCACTTGTTGCCATCAAATGGCATATACTCAATGAACCTCACCTCGATATCCTTCTCCCGTGTCATCTCGACAAAGCGCATGATCTCCCTGTCGTTGACACCACGCATGACGACAGAGTTGATCTTCAATTTAATACCGGCGCCGTGCTTGTTGAGCTCCAAGATTTTCTCTATGCTCTTCATGACTGCGTCGAAACCTTTCCGTCTGGTCATGATTTGAAATTGCCACGGATCGAGTGTGTCCAGACTCAGATTAACACCGGTCAGGCCTGCTTCAACCATACCTTCTAATTTGCGGTGTAAAGCTAACCCATTGGTTGTCAAGCACAGCTCCCGTAGCCCCTGGGATCTAAGGGCTCCAATTTGCCTCATTAGCGGTAAGATATCCTTCCTGACCGTTGGCTCGCCCCCGGTGAGGCGGATCTTGGTGACGCCCTGAGAGACAAAGAGCGACGAAAGCATGATAATCTCAGGGGTCGTCAACAGCTCTCGCTGCGGTGACAGGGGAACACCCTCCTCTGGCATGCAGTAAACACATCTGAGATTGCACCTCTCCGTGAGTGAGATGCGTAGATAATCATGCTGCCGGTGGAACGTGTCGGTGAGAAAGTCCGAGAAGGGCTTAGTACTACTTATGAGCTGCTGACGGGAGGCGTGCCTAGATAGTGCTGAGTCCTGGGCGGCTTCTGAGATATCATGGCCGGGGGTGGTCGTTGTGGTTGAAATGGTTGCGGCACGCTGCAGGCGCCCGATGAACTGCCTACATGTAGGCTTGGAGATGGGCGTCAGCATCAGCCGTGGTTCCAGCAGCCTCGTAGACCGGGCCGCCGACGTTAGAGGCGGCATGGCAAAGACGGTAAATTGATGGTTCAGTGTAGTAGGTTCCGCATGTTTACTTAAGTATATTCGCTTTCACCAGCAAAGCACTGTTTCGATAGTACCCAGTAACTCGGTAGCTACCACAATTTCCCGAGAATAATAATAAGGACGGAGTCTTTTTTGCCACCCAGTTCTCGGAGCCCGATATCTAGCCGCAGATTGACAATAGGTGCCTCATAGCGTGTGGGGTTGCCTAGACTACCCTAGTCTCGCTAGTCAAGCCTAGTTATAATGATACTAAAGCAGAACAGAGGCCGGTCGGTCCTACTTGTGATTGGACATGGCACATCGGTACCTACTTATTACCGGGGTAGGCTTCCTATAGCTATACCTAGTACCTACATCTTACTTACATATACCTACTACACACCTTTAGTATATAGGTCCTATGTAGGGGGGAGCTCAGCACCGGTACGGTACTTACCTACCTAACTGTATTTAGACCACCTCACTTGAGGCTAACGAGATACCAACATCGTGAACCTTCACCGTTATTCCCAAGCGGCGACAGGACCGTACCTTGACGTCGGTATCCAATCATCCCTCTTCTCCGATCCTCATTCTAGTACTAAACAACATATACATAAGCGGCTATTTCGTGACATGACTGCCGCCCCGTCTGACTGGTCCAATCGCTTGAAACCGGACTATCAGATGAGTCGTCCAAGCGCTACCTCGTCCAGACGGCCATATCTACCGTGTGCTTACATCACCACAAGGTCATTCTTTGGTCAGCACGCATACATACACAGGCCAGCCGGTGGGATTGCAGCACCATGCATTTCACTCAACCCTTTAAATGTATTATTACCCCTCCCCGAAACCCCCTTTTCGCACCGACGACAGCCCCTGGCTCATCTCTACATCCCCATCTCCAACCTCTTCAGCTATGTGTCTGAGGCACTAACCCTCTGGCACCGGCAGCGTCTGCCTACAGCACCTCGAGTCCCAACGGACAATATGTGGCTACCTTGATGCCAACCAGCATCGTCATCCGAGCCGTCTCCTCGTTGGGCATCATTCGGTCCATTAAGCTGGCGTCAGACCCCTCCCGTGGGGTGGCGAGCTTTTCGTGGTCGCCGTCCTCTACGAGGATCTTGGTAACTATCGCCGACCAATTTTATGTCTTCTCTGCACCGAGCGGCGATTTGCATGGTATTGTGCAGATTCCCCAACCACCGGGCACTAAGCCGGCATTTGCTAGCTTTGGTGCCACACACGATGAAGTCTGCATCTTCTCCCCCGTTGGCCTCAAGTTGACTATATTCAACCTCGTGTCTTCCAAAGCAGTTGAAATTAGCGACCCCAAGTTCTTCAGCAGTGTGGCTGCATTGAAAGGATGCTCCTTTCGACCAAACACTCGTCATCTGGCCTTACTGACGAGGACTGCCGGCAAAGACATGATTAGTATTCATTCCACAGATACGCGCGAGGTCCAACGGTCTTGGTGCCCGGAAACAGTTGATGCTGAGGGCTTATCGTGGACGCCAGATGGAAGATGGTTGGTAGTGTGGGATTCTTCGGCTCATGGCACCAGGGTCCTTTTCTGCACTCATGACGGCCACGTCTACAAAGACTGGCGTGGCGACCCCCAACACTCTGCAATGGACAATGACATGGGCCAATTCGCACCCGGTGTTAAGGCTCTGGCCTTCAGCCCAAGTGGACGGTACACAGCAGTAGCCGATGGATCCAATCGTATCTCCATCTTCAACGACCGATTGGTAGAGGATGTGCGGCTCCATCATGCCCCGACCGTTACGCCTAAGGAAACGTTGCAGGTAGGTGTTCGCTGAAGTTTGTCGGCGTTATGTCGTGTTGTATTACTAATTAGAAATCAAGATCTGGCAAGAACAGACAGAACTACGGGCTGGGCAACGGGCTATTCCGTCCTTCATTAGAGCCACGCAGGCCGTGAGTCCACCAGGCCTATCACCAAACAGCATCTCAGGCAACCGTCGTGGTTGCAATCTTGCCAAATTCGATTCTTCATCCTCTCTCTTGGCATCACGGCTCGAAGATGCGCCAAGTACCATATGGATCTGGGATGTTCCTACATCTGAGCTCCGAGCGGTGCTTATGTACCACGCAAATATCACCAAAGTAGAGTGGCATCCTTCGAAGCCGGAACTATTACTCATAAGGTGTGAAGGTGAAGAATACAGTGGACTCGTATTTGTCTGGGATCCCCTCAGTAGCGGCCCGTGTCCGATCGATTTTTCGCGCCACCTACCAAGCTCAAAGGTTACTGGCCGGTCTGATGCCACATGGCTGGAGACTAGTACTGAGTCTGCAGCTGTATTTTTCACCGATCATGCAAATTACATCCTTGCTTCTGTAGCGGACGCCGACTCTGCCACAGAAGAAGCCTTGCCTTGGGCAACGCAAGCTGCAGCTAATTCACATGTGAACATGGACACATCGACAAACTTCGACGTCTCGAATCATGACTCGGATGATAACAATAGCACTGATATGGATGAAGCGATAACCGAGCTTGATGATACTTTCCACTTTAAGAAGTTCTCTGTGCCATGAGCAGTTCTGCCACGAGATTTGGGCTGGGCTGGCTCCCCGGCTCGTGTTGGAGCTGTCACATTTTACAAAAAATGAGATATCAACTTTTTTTTTAGCTCAGGACTATCTGACCACCACACACAGTTGCATATCGTCACATTGAGGGCATAAACGACATCCCCTTGCAATCAATAATGCACAAATTAATGGCCGCTAGGATAAAAATCTCCGGACGGAGGCTGATGCTTCTTACTTTTTGAACTGATGAGAAGTACCCGGTGTAGTTGAAGAGACGATAGAGTGTGGTAATAGGTAATCCTAGACAGAAGTCATGGGTCAGGTCGAAAAAACTATTGTACTAGGGTTTGGCCCAATCGGTATAGCAAGGTCGGAGACGCGGCTTACCAGCCAATACGACACTGTTCCCTTCAGCAGCCACCCGACCAAAAATGTATGATCTTCAAGCGATACCCATGCACGAAGGCATTGTTGCAAAGTATCTGTCACTAACCTGGCAGTGCGCTTTCGAGAACAGTTAGACTAGGTACTGACTAGGCACGGAGTACTCAGGATAAGCCGCTTTGCCTTAGGGCATACGACCAAGATGTCAATACAAAAGGCTCTCCGTGGGCGTCTGTAACGGCTAGAGTGATGTTGTCCACAGGAGTAATATGGATCTCATGGAGCCTTGTCAGCTCTTGATGATCGGTACCGATGGTGGGGGGTGACCTGTGAATCTCGAACACAGTCGGCTCCTGCTTACCCCCACCAGTCTTGCGACCATACTCACAGAAGAATATCCAGAACTTTCATCAGTCACTAACCGGGTTCCCGGGTTGGAACTCGAGTCAGCATGGGCGTATAATAAAAATTACTTAGTTTTACTCCATAGACGTCCAATCCATTTCTCTCCAGGGATCACCCAAACATTCGTGCAGCTTGGTCTTGCATAAACTCGGATCTCGTTGAGCGAGGCGCATCTCTATTCGTTAAGACTGCCTCTTCCTCCCACGGAACTGAAAAGCTCTTCATGACTCTACCCTCGAATCAACTCTCAACAGTCGGTAATGTCCTACCGCATTGCTCCCATGTTCAATACAAAGTACCCCCCGACAAACCTGCCGCAAAGGGTTGGCGGCATAATGCCGAGTGCAGATGCACATTTTGTGATTTATCGAGGGAGGCCGGGCAGTGGCCACATGCAGCATTGGAGGAGTGAAGGAGATTGTTTGCCCTGTCACGAATGCATTTGATGGGAATAGACTTTTCTACTGTTGGTTCTGTCCTCATCACTTGTCCAATATCCCTCTATTTTCCCACACCGATACTACGCCCACTATCTCGACACGTCTTCTTGCATAGTCCCGGCTTGCATCTGACCCTTGAGCTTTCCCAACCCAGCGTTTGCGTGATCGTCAGGATGGCTATGCTGAACGGAATACCTCTTTCTCTCAGTAGCCTCGATCGATCTGCTTTGTCGTGCAACATATATAGATATGTGTCGGATCATTTCCCTTGTTGTTATCGTTTCACCCGCTCGATCATCGATGCACTTTCTGCTAAGTCATCACAAGTGAAGCCCTCGTCTTCTGCAGTAGCCCGCACGTCATGCCTTCGGAATTGGTATATCAACACCAACAAACGCCTATCAATGGAACCATTTCAGGCATGGCGCGGCCTGGAAACGAAACAGGCTACTATCACATCCCCATTGCGAACGTAAGCTACTTGCGAACATGGCCTAGTTGCTCATATCTCTCTCCTTCAGAGGTTGAAAATGTTTCTGACAACATATCTGAGTTCTTAGTTACCATGGCAAACATCGTGGCAGGAACTCAAGGACCATGTCAGAACCGTCTGCTCGGTTGAACACGTTGAGATAAACGAGGACAGCACTAGCGGCCATGTAGTCCTAAAAGGCCGAGCTAACTTCGATGCAGCCTTCCGTATGGTTGTACAGCAGTATTTTTAGATCTGTCAAAATAATGTGCTGACTTTGTTCCAGGACTTCTCAATGGCGGGGTTTTCCAAGATCGAGCGCTCATCGCAGATGGAAGAAATGTAGATGATTGGGTATTAGTAAGGGAACATGTAGACGGCCTGACGGCACCAACGCTACCGCCGGTTGTCTCGAGACGTACAACGGCCGCCGCTCAGCCCACATCTTTAATGATGGCACAGCCATCTCCAAGCTACGTTGAGGTAGGCCAGCTCTCATTGTGAGGTGTTATTCAGCACACTCTCATTCCTTCATCTTAGTGCTGATGTTCCACTTAGTGGCCACCTGCGTCTACTACTCCGTCTTATATGATGAGTCCAGTTTTGGAGTCCGCGTCCTATTACATACCTGGCGTGATGCCTGAATATACAGATTCGGCTGCCATGTATGCCCTCGAGCACTCACGCGCTGCGGTAAGCCCGGCAGGACCGTATCCCCCTTGTCCGGGCTACATACAGCAGTGCACGCCAAGCGAATTTTATGGAAACAATTATACTGTAGCACACAACGATCCGAGACCTAGAGAAGGGAGGAAATTTGCCGATACGGTATCTACCAAAAAGCGGAAGATCACTGTTCGACAGATTCAGCCCTGGATTAACGAGTCACAAATACGGGAACTCATTCGCAATAAAGCTGGAGTGGATACTGGAAAGATCCAGAAGCTCGATATGCCGTTGGCGGATGGTCAACAGGGAGTAAACCGTGGTTATGCAACCGCCACCTTTGAATCCGAAGAAGTAGCCGAGAAAGTTGTGAAACGGCTCAATAACTACAAATATGAAGGACGCCCTCTGGAAGTTAAATATGCCAAGGACGGCGCGTCTGACAACCAAGGCTCGCGCTCTGGCCATCATCGCTCTTCTCATCACCCACGCCGTGAGCGCCATGATAACAAGGATAAGACAGGAAAGGAAAAGGAAAAGTCGCACAAAACCACTCATTCTCATGAGAAGAAAACCAAAGTGTCTTCTCCTGAATCTGACGTTGTGATTGCCAATGGGTCTACCGTTTCATATTTTTGAACGGAGAGATGTAGAAAGTATCTTGTGTTTTAATCTTCCGGGGGGTTAGGAGGTATCGAAATTGAAATTCATAGATACGGCACGATTTGAGTATTATCATAGCTTATCCGCATCTTCCATTTCACACATCCATCTGCGCCGTATTCCAGATGACAGTCCATGAATTCAGAATGAACATATCGCGTGTCTAAGAAAGAATTATGTCATCCAGGTCCTAGGAACTATTATTGCGACTACGTACTAGCTACGCCATAGTTCCTCGGCACTATCATCATTACGAGTAAACAGGCTTTCAAATTATGCTCGCACGACGCGAGCTATCATACCCCACGAACATAGGGCAGCATCACCGAGCAGACGTGTCGTTGTCGAGCTCGAGGTCTTAAGTTCCCTGCTTTATGCACGTGATGGTATCGCGAACAACACCTGCATACATGCCTGCCGGTACCCGACAGGATGCAACTCAGGCATACGCAGGCGACCCTGACCATGTCGCCGAACGGTCGTCCTCCTTTTTGTGCTGGCTTCCGTGTCCCCACGGTTACACCACTGGGGCATCTCTGCCCTGTGTCTACCACGTCCCTCACGTATGACCTACCACCCGGCAGCCAGTGACGAAAGAGGAAAATGCAAGAATACATGGTCAGGATAGAGAGGGCGCCGTTGGGTTACTTGAGCTCTCCCGCCGCAATGCCTCTCTCCCCATTTTCTTCCCTTCCCATGGATCCGTCGTAGCTTTGCCAACCTATACGAATAGCCGCTTTAGACTAATACCCGGTACTCGGATCCTTCTGCAAGACGACCCCTGGCTAGTCCCCGTGCATTCTACCACACCTGGCAGCTAGACCTATCCCAGGCGCTCCCTGCCTCGGGGCCCTATTCTCCAGTTCAGCCTCTTTCCCCCTGTCTCTACCCTCGACATTCGCAAACCCGGCTTCTGGTCTTGGACTTTCTGCCTGCCTTCCCCCCCTTTTACCCCCACGTAACGTAGCAGCCCGTGTATGACAGCAGATACCGGCCCGCTGCTTGCAGGGTTAAGTTGAGCTGCGTGGTAGGGCTTGGGAGTGAGATGTTCTTGACACGGCCGGCCGCATGTGCAGCAGGAGCGGAATGCGACCATCGGCCTCCCGTCATGCGAACGCCCTGTTTCCTCACGCAGCATTGTGTCCGCACAGCATGATGGGAGGACGTTATGACTACTTACCCAGATACGCCCAATATTATCGGCTCCACGTTGGGTTCCCCCGAGGACCGGTGTCCTACGACAGGACGGCCGCACATTGTTAGAGTTTCCTGGGCTTGTGTAAGGATATCACGAGACACATGTCAAGATAAACCCAGAGATAGATAGATATATGATATTTCAACTTTCATGTCTTGCATAAGCGAGACTTTCTCCAAGCTCTGGCCGAGGAGCCTGCCGTGATATCCCCCCCGTACCCTATGTATTTCCGGACGCCACGCAGCGTTTGTCATTTACACGTGGCCACCCACGGCGTCATCCTTCGACGCCAAAATCCAACTGGAGACGTCAAAATCAATTCAAAACATTTGCCGTAAGATTAGAGTAGTGATGATGATGATGATGATGATGGGGGGAAGTATGTAGAATATGTAACAGCTGCTACGCCACCGAGTTGTAGTCCCCGATGATGTGATCAATACTAATAAACATCATTGGCTATTTTAGTAGTTGCTGGGCTCCTCCAGATCTATACGGTAAATAGATATCTCCGAACTGCACAGCAGCTAGCAGCTCCATGACATTCGCAGCGCGTTTTCCGACGCCAAGTGACGAGTTTCACGCGGAAGAGCACCTTGAGTTTATGTGCCCGTCTCCATGTAAATTTCCTACTCTATCCGGTGTTTGTAGGAATTCAAATTGGTTGTTTTACTTTCATACTACGCAGAAGCGCATATCAGAGCCCGGAATCCCATCTCGTTATTCCTCACGGCCCTATAATCACAACCCCCTAGCTGCAAATCCGCCGTATGTGTCACAAGTCAGCCCACGGAACTGGGGGCATACATACGAGATTCAGACCCAACCCGTGGGCATGGAGCGCGACTCTGCGGCTACCCGTTGACAGGGACGCAGCAGCGTTAAGAGATATCAGCGATATTGACAGAGAGGGCCGAGACGACTGTCGGCCTCTCGGCATCAGTGAACGGCTGGTCGACGATGCAGAACATCCTATGTTGATAAGCATACTCCGCCTTTATAGGGATACCCCCGGCCTAGCGAGCGGAAAGAAGTAGGCAGTGTCGGTTGCGACGCGCAAAAAAGATTGGTAACTTGACAACTATTGGTGGCCCGATGATACTCTGATGTCGACTGGATAATGAAGCAGGCAACTATAACCAACCTACAAATGACAAATTTTGGAATGTAACGCAACAACGATTCATTCTTCAAGGTCATAATCAATATTAGATAAAAAGTTCACCAGTCAAACCTAGTCTGAATACCATTGGCCAGATGATGGACATAAGTCGCTATTGAGGTCTAGCCTTCCGCCCCCCCCCTCCCCCTCTTTACTCCCTTGTTATCATCCTATGAGTTTATGAAATAGTTACTTATACTGAATAGGTTATTGGCTTTATAAGCGAATGACACCCTCATTAGAATGATAAATCACTCGACAATGACTGCAGTTTAGGGAAAGCTAGCTCAGATATTGCTGGGGAGCGTAAACTTACTGGTAGGTTATCTTCAATATAACAGTACCTATCACGCTTAGGCAGTGACCATATAGAAAATTCAGGACGGGGTGCCTAGTAAGTGTGTTCATGCTTGCTAATTTATTTGATTTCCAGAAATCACATCTGACCGCTGCACGGCTTACCAATTATAGAAACGATACCCCCTGAGCAAAGGCACATGTATAACACTCTAAGAACAGAAGCGGGCTTAAGGGAGTGCTCGATTTCGGTCGGATGCCATTGTGCGCTCACCGCGGCAGGGTTGGATTTACGAGTACAGGCTCACTTGTATAGGGATCAGTACATCAAAGTCAATAAAGATTATCTGCAGTAAGATATTACATGATTCATTCCTCATACTTGCTTCACTAGCTAAGATTATCCCGTATCACACCTCCACAAATTTCACGCCAGCCATGCTAGGATGGGCGCTCGGATCTACACCAAGCATGCCGCGCTCATACAGAAATAGCCAGACAGCATCAGCATCAACAGCTTCAAGGGCTGCACGGGCCTCAGAGTTTTGAGCCTCCAAAGAATCAGCAAGCAGCGAAAGAATCTCATCGAAAATTTCGTCGTCAATGTCAACGTAGGTAACAATCGCGACAAGTAAGTCCTGCACCGCGGTCCAAATCTGCACGATCTGCGCGAAGCGACCTAAGCCCGGGCTACTGATAGTACCGTCAATGAGACTTGGAGGTTCGTCACTGGTATCTCTAATTGTGAGCTGCCCATCTCCATCCCCGGTAGGGATAAGAATTCCTCCACCTTTATCCTGGGTACTACCGCTAAAGGGAAGCACAGCAGTAGCCGCTCTTACGTTTCTTTTCCCTCTAGCTTTATCTCGCCCCTGTGACCGAAGAGCCTCGGCTCTTATAGTTCGACACCACTTTCCTAGGCCGTTATCCCACCACTCAGTCTTAAAACGCGTGCTCAAAAAGTCGCCAGCAGCAGCGCATAGCGCGCACAAAGCCTCGCAAGCTGCAATAGAAACGAATGCTTCAGAGTCGTACAGCCGCTCAATTAATACAGGCCATACGGCGTTGACAAGCGGCAGGAATTCATCCTCATCTGGGGCAAGCGCTGGGCAGACTATCGTGAGAAGATTCAGTAGTGACTTCCGAAGTGTAGGTGTAGGAGAGGTGAGATAGTGTTGTGTCAGGTTCGTGATGCGCGAAAGTAACTGGAATGTTTGTGTTTTTGGTGGCGGAGGTTTCTCAACCTCCGTTTCTTCTTCGTTTTCTGGGTCTACTTCGTTTGCAGACATGTTAGCATCGGATGCTTTAAAAGAACGCTCCGGATGCCTTTCTAACTGTTCTAGCTCTAACTGCTCCTGCTGCCGCATCTTTTGGCGTTCGTAGCGCTCGTCTAGAATCTTACATAAGTCGCTAGTATGTATTACCCTAGGAGAAGTTTTTTTATGGCTAATGGATGTCTGTGTGCCTTCGGGTGATAGTTTATCTGACTTAGTACCTTGTTGGACGACTTCCGTAAGTACGCCGAACAAGCTTTCCACAAACATAGTATAACCGTGGTAGTTATCGAGAGCTGAGAATATTGATGCTATGACATCATCAAGATATGGAATGAGCCGCGGACCGGTAAGTTTGATTATCATTCGCAATACTTGGGTAGATGCCGGCGAGATATCGAGAGTATTGAGATGGAGAGACACCGAGTTTACCATGTAATCAACGTTGTTAATAATCAAATCAGTGATATTTTGGTAGCCACATGATGTTGCAACGTTATTGAGGGTAATGATTGTATGTTCCCTTAGCTGGGGGTTATCGGAGCCGAGGAGCGTTGCAATAGGGTATAGGACATCAATTAGTTCCGGTCGAAACTCTTCTTTCATTCTCGACGCAACGAAAGTCGTAATCTCGAGGGCAATAGCTTGCATTTTCCAGTCCACATCTTCTACCTCGGTTTGTGAGTCCAGAACTGCGACTGAAAATGTATACAGCTCCTGAAGGGCCGACTCGCTCCCATCCGATATCTCCGCCGCTGTAGAGAAGTCTAGGAAATCATCGAGCTCAGAAGTCTGAGTAAGCGTCGATTTGAGCATCTCAAAGGCTAGCCAGTAGGAAGAGACTTGGCTAGGCCCGTTAGACTCGCGTACATATCTCATCATGTCATCAGCGAGTCTGACGCGTTGATCATGTGACCCGATATTAGATATGAGGTCGATTAGAGCTGCGCGCGTTGGACGCTCGTTTTCGCGGGATATCAAAACCGGCGGGAATGATTCTACTCTCTTTATTTCGGGCATACTCGTGCTACTCAATTCGAGAGCATTAGAAGATATTTCAGACAGGACATTTCCCGACTTAGATCCAACGACCAGTGCTGCTGCGCTATCCCTTAACGAGGCGGCTAATGAATCCTCCAGGATAGAAGATTCGATTTGTAGGGTGGTGATAAATTGCTGGCCCTTCAAGAGATTTTGCATAGCCTGCTGCTTGATCTTGTCTTCGCTAGATTGGACTATGCGTGGAAGGCTTGCGACCCAGTTGTAGACGGTAGTTTTGATAGCATTTCCAATTTCAGCATGTATTCTTGCCAGGTCAAGAAGACCCGTTTCATATACTGACTCTGGGTCTTTACCATCACCCACAACCATTGCCGTTTCGACTAGTATGAGGGTGGCGTCAGACAGAGACTGATGACACTCGTCTAACAATGTGATGCAGAGCTTCCCTAATGCAGCTTGGACGTCTTCGGACGAGTGAATTCGTAATTTCAACACACTAGCTAGTGCAAGCTTCACTTTAGCAACAGTTACGTTCAGCCAAGAATTTGACAGAACTTTCCCTTCGGTATCGACACCAGCTTGGTCATCAGCCGGCTTCTTCAGTGCTCCTCTCACTTTGATATCACCGATGACCTTTGTGAGAACGTCTCTCAGAGCATCAATGCCTGATATAAGGATCCTCCTTTGGGTTTTAAGTGCTGCCGGAGGTGCCAACAATCTGCTTAGCGAGGACACTATTCCAGGTAAGAATGTGGCTAGAGCTGTCTGGTCCTTGATTGCAACTACCAGTGCATTCAGAGCTTGTAGCGCTTCGAATTGAATTGCAGGTGTGCGACCTTCATTGATGCCTTCTAGCAGAACAGTGATGGCATGGCCAAGAGTGGGTATCGCATTTTCCTCAACCAAAGCCGCAGCTCCGGTCGCCGACAGCCCCGAGGCCTTGAAAATGGAAGCGAGGGCTTTGAACGACTCCAGCTCCGTTTCCTCGGGAATGCGATCTTGTCTCACCTGGCCGGGCACGCCGGCGATGACAAAGGTCAGAAGCAAGAGCAGTTGCAGGGCAAGCTCCTTGGGCAGCTTGCTCTTCCAGCCATAGTCAACGAGGATTCTGAAACACTTAACGGTGATCTCAGTCAGACGAATGGGGTACTGCTGCTGGTTACGCAGAATGTTAGAGAGCGGAAAGAAGATGTAGTCGGCGAACTTCTCATCAAGAACAGAGGCGTCTTGCGATGCTTGACGGTGCAGAAATCCCGAGAGATCGTCTGTCACCTTAATCAAATCCTTCGCGCTCGCCTTCTTGTCAGATGAGCGCACCGCCAAGTCATTTATGGAGATGCATCGTGGCTTGAGCTAAATCCCAAGATTTCACTTAGCAGGCTGCCGTCATCACGATGAGGGCTTGGCAGGGCAGTGTACCTCTTTGAAGAACTGGTTCCGGGCGGCCAAAGAATCATTGGCCATTTTTGAGACTTGGCTCATTGCCTTCTTAAGAGACTAGAACAAGAATCATGTTCAAGCGACGAGCCATGCTTCCAAACCAGGCGGTACGAGACGGGGTGAGACGAAACGGGATGAGATAAGATGAACTCGAGAGCGTCTATCAACAGTGGAAAGTATAGTCTAGAGGTAGTGGATGCAAGTGGATGTTGTAGCGTCCGAGACCCACAGTTTAGAGCTACCTACACTGTACCTACGTGAGGTACCTACCTAGCGAGTAGGTCATCCATACCTAAGTAGGTGTCTTAGGGACCTTTAGCTGTCGCAATTCTTGAGGTTTATTGACATGTACTGTTACGCTATAAATTCATGTACAAGTACATCATCAGCACCTCACTTGGCTAACCTTCTATTAATTATTCACAATTCGTTTCAATTCAGTGACGACCTCGAAAACACACCATATTCAGTGTTCATCCATGTTTTAATAATCGAGAACTTACCAATTCCAGCACAGTTGCGGACCTCAAATCATGCCTTCTTCAAGCACCTTTACTACGACCGTGCACCCGTTCGCTTCGCCGACATCGCAAGCCTGCGCGTACGAAATTGGCTCTCAGGATGCGAAGAACGCGCTCATCTTCATCGGAGGGTTGGGGGACGGGCCACATACTGTCCCTTATACTCGCGTCCTAGCTAAGCGTCTAGGAGAAGACCTGACTGGCTACTCTTTGTTTGAGTTCCGATTGAAGAGCTCCTTCTCCGCCTTTGGCTTCACGCGGCTCGCCGATGACGTGGCCGATATCGCGGCATTGGTGAAATATCTCCGAGGCCTCGGCAAAGAGCGGATTGTCTTAATGGGCCATTCGACCGGCTGCCAGGTGAGATATACGTCTTGAACGTTTTGAACGACGCGCGCGCGGTGCAGAGATGACTAACCGAGTCAGAGTTGCCTCGAGTACACTGCCCCTGCCCATGATGCACCACCCGTCGAGGGATACATTCTTCAAGCTCCTGTCTGTGATCGAGATGCAATGGCACTCGATATGGGTTACGATAAACTGGACGAGAGTGTGAAAGCCGCGAAGCTGCTCATTGACGCCGGAAAAAGCCAGGAGCGAATGTCTCTCACCGGCTTGCCCGAGTTCATGCAAGATACCCCAATCTCTGCTTGGAGGTGGTATTCCCTTGTAGCACCCGATGGCGAGGATAACTACTTCTCGCCTGACTTGACCGACGAGGTGGCTGCCCCGTACTGGAATAGGATAAACAAACCTCTGTTGATACTTCATTCTGGCAGTGATGAGTTTGTTCCAGATTTCGTTAACAAGCAGGCATTGATCAGCCACTGGCGTGAGCTGTGCCAACCAAATATTGCCAGCGAACTCTCGGGGATAATACCGGGAGCAACTCACAAAGTTGAGGAGCCCGAAGCCGCGGAGTGGCTTTCCGGTACAGTGAGCAAGTTCTTGCAGAGTATCAAATGACTCCCCACAGCGGAAGACCTGTCATTATGTAATATCCACCCGATGACGCCTGAAGTGCCAGTACATATAGAAAGAGAAGAACAGCTTGCAAATAGAGCTACACCTCATCCTCGCCCCATAACATTTAGCTTCTTAGTCAATCTCTAACGTCGGACAATAAAGAATTGTGAAAAAAATTCATCACACAAAAAGTAAAGTCTCTGGCCATTTTTGTGAACTAGCGGAGCCTTGAGAATTCTCTGATGACACTTTGATAGTGACCGACTCCATTGAGATTACGGATACTGTTATGTGTTGTGTTGTACCAGCGATCTTCTATAGCAACACCAGTCTGCCTTCGTTTCTGTCATGAAATATAGACTTCGAAGTCACTGACTATAAATGACATGGGCGCGCTACGATAACCTCCTCTTTGTTATCGACATGTGCATAACCTTGGCTACAGATCTCCAGGGTCACAATACCAATTCATCTAGTCCGCAAGATTGCTGTGGTAAGATCAACACGGGGTTGGCGTGAAATTGACCTGGATACATACCATTGTTAATCTATCGGCCTCATACAAGGAATTATATCTTCTCGGCTTACAGCGCTTCACAGAGATCTTAATACTTACTAATGACACATTGCAATAGTGAGGATAGTAAGGTTTTTCGGAGATACAAAAATCTAGTACTAACTATTCAGACTACTACAGCAATATTTCATACACTATACTTTATCAGTAACAAAGCGGTACTCGAAAATTACTCACAGATAACGGTTTTCTTTCCATTGAGTCATTCTACGAGTGTCAACCTAGAATAGCCGTCGCCTATCTAAACTCTATGATAGCAACGACTAAGCCGGCCCGAAGTACACAATATGATATTTGATTACGAAAACAAAAAATACCGAACGGCACTGATAGTTTTTCTTCGAAAGAAAAAGGTTTGTGTACAGAAGGCTAAGGCGTGGCACGCGCCGAGGTACGAAATCTGAAGAGAATTCATAACGTGGTAGACAGTGAATCCTATGGTATGGGGTTCTAAGTGACCTTGGCGGGTGTCTCGAATAACGCTGTTTCGCCCTCGATGATTTTGACAGTGATAGGAGGTCTGGAATATTCACGAAGTATATATATAGCCCCAAGTGTTCCATGGGGATCCGGAACACTAAAAAAGGCGAAGGACCTAATGAATCCTTAGTAGATTGCTGTCAATTGAGACAGACTGTGTTGAAGTCTCTGATAAAGACCTTTCATTACCATTTCGAGATTTTTCCGTTTAGGCAAATACTACTCTATTAGATATTTTGACATCCAAGGTAGTAACCGCCCGTAAGTGTTAGCGTGAAAACCAGAGTTCTCGTTTAAGCGGAGGAAACATCTGGGAATCAGAGTTAGAGTTACGTTCATCTAGGTATCTGTAGCTCCAAACCTGCCACGAGGCACATAAAACCCCGGATATAGAGCCAGATAGACACCCACAAAGGTTTTCACGATTTGGTGCAACAATATGTGTCATTTACGTAATCAAAGCGCGTGACTCCTGAAAAATGTATAGTAGCATGCTAGTGTAACATAAGGGGCAGGTATAAGAGAATATTCCAATGACTTGATTCATTTAATCATTATATATTTGCCTGGTTCCGATGTGGCCGTTGTTCGAACTGCAACATGAAAAAGGGGTGTCACGTGAAACCCCCCAATTCTGCTTAAATGACTGATGTCTGTTCTTTTAAATGCATATATGTATCAACATGCAAATAAGCACATGCTTATCACACCCTTAGGTTATGGTTATCAACTCCTCATGAGGTAGGTTGAGTTGGTCCGATATGACTCCGCTGCACATCTTAGCCCCCATGGTGCATTTGAAACGACTTATTGGAGATATTCATATTATCTATTAAATCATATTCATATTGTAGTACGTTACACGGCAGGTTTGAAGCAGTAACGGACATTACACTATGATCCTATCCAGCGCCTCCTTTTTGGCACTTGCCAGCGTATTCTTTATCGGGTGGTATATCGTAAGTAATATCATATGTACTCATGACTATTCCTCTCATCATAGTTACTTCTGGCGCATCGGAGCCCTTTTCACACCATAACCATGTCTTTGAGCTTTGTTCAAGATGCAAGCATAGATAACGCTCAAATGGTGATATCTGACCTTGAATATTGCAGTGGAAATGTGTCTCTTCTCCGCTACGGCTCTTACCTGGCCCACGGACCTCGCTTTTCACCTCATTCGTACTTAAGACTCATGAGTTTCGTGCCCTGCGTACTAGATATGTTCACAATCTACACCTACAGTACGGGCTTGTAGTCCGAATCGCGCCCAACGAGGTTTCATTTGCTTCATTGGAAGGCATCAAGGAGATATATGGATCCGGAGGAAGCGGATACGATAAAACAGAGTTCTATGACTTATTCAAGGTCTACGGAAGGAGGTACGTCTGTCAATATGAGGGGCTACTTAACAAACGTCTCGGTGTGACGATGGACGCTCACAGAGTTCATATCTAGGACTATGTTTAGTACGCTAAACAAAGAAGATGTACGCAACACACCGCACGTCGAGTAATCCGACAATAAAGCTGATTTCTATAGCACGCCAAGAGGAAGAGGATTCTTGCTGATCGCTATGCTAATTCAAACATCATGAAACCACAGTCGCTTAATGGAATTTCGGAACGCTCTGAAAGATTCATTAGGCGATGTCTCCAGTCCGTCGGTGGAAACATCGACATATTTGTAAGTTTTCTTCAAGCACACTTATCATATCTGTGTTCTGACTCGTCATAGATCTGTAAGGCCAATAGGTTATGCAGGAAAACCAAGATGTGCTAACAAGAAATAAGGCCTTCACGACTATGCCTTTGACGGCGTCACTCATCAACTATTTCACCCTTATGGTTCTGACTCACTCCGTAATTCACAAGATGAGGATATCATGAAGCAGGTAGCATTTGACGACAGTCTCCAAAGTGAGTTCTTCTCAGGTGGTGGTGTCTGGCCAGTGCTGAATGGCTACAGATCGTCTCATACAGTATTATAACCCGTCACTACACAAGCTCATAGGCCATGCCCTTTCTATCTTTGCGAAGCCGCGGCAGACTCCTCTTGCTGACGAGCTAGTCCTGTCTGCAACTAGGAAGACGGGTCCTGCACAGTTCACGTTATTGAACCGTATGCAAGAAAAGACTTATAACATGGAGCAGATAGACATGGCCGCTGAATGTCTTGATCACATGGCTGCAGGAATTGACACCACTGGAGACGGCTTATGCTTTCTCATGTGGGAGATCTCACAACCTCGCTCGATTCACGTCCAGCGCCGATTGCAGGAGGAACTAATGGCCAACCCTGGGGTTTCATTCGATAAACTACCGTACCTCGACGCAATCGTATTGGAGGGTTTGCGATGCTTTCCGGCAATCCCTATGTCTTTGCCACGATATGTTCCCCGAGGCGGGAGGACGATTGATGGATTCTTCATCCCTGAGCGGACTATAGTCAGCAGTCAGGCATTTTCCGCTCATCGCATCGACCGGAAAGTGTTCTATCAACCCGACGCATTCATCCCGGATAGATGGCTTGAAGAGACTGGAGGGCTAGATCGGAAGCGGCTATTCTTCGCCTTCGCCAGTGGAGGAAGAGGTTGCATAGGAAAACAGTATGTTTACATGCATCCCGATCAAAGTGGTAGTAATTGTCTGACTTCTCATTCATAGCCTAGCACTGGCTGAAATGAAGATCTTACTGAGAGACGTGTACTCGCGCTTTACAACGTTCCCTGACGAGTCTATGACTGACGAGGATATGGAGATGTCTGACCAGCTCAGTAAGCCGCCTCTAGACTTATTTTTCTCTTTCATCACTTCAGAAACAAATTTCTCTTATTGGGGCAACAAAGTGTTTCATGAGCATGCAGAGTTCCCGAAACCCGTGATTTTCTCACCTGAAAGGGTAGCTACTGACTTCAGCGAACTATAGTCTCATCCCAGCCGCAGAGGAAGAAATGTCTGTTGAGATTTGAGCCCATCCAGAAGAATATTCAAAATTAGAACAATATGATATTACTTGGGAATTCTTCTTTGAAAGTCAATTGTTCTGAAATCTAGAAAACAATCTCATCCATAGCCTTACGCCTGGTGTAAGATATCTGAAGGTTTCATGCCTCGAGAAACTACCTAGATATTTTCGACACTGCTGATGATACGCCCAATGATATGTGGAGACGGAAGAATGCCATAGGTGCTCGGTAATTCATTTAGGGTATCAGTACAATGCGATGTCACTTCGCTATATACCTAAAAAATCTCAGCGTCCTTATATTCAGTTGCATTTCAAGTCATGGCGAATAGCCTAAAATATAGATACCGTTCACCAACTCACATCAAATCTCGCTTTCGCATCTACCCCAGGAAAACAACTGACTCCCATCATTACCTATGGGCCCCTTTTGGTAGTTGGTAGTATCAGGTCCTGGGTGCTCTCGCGGGGACAATGATACTCAATCACGCCATTAGGAGGAACTCCTCCCCGTAAATTCTTTGTCCCCACGATGGGTTACAGTATCATCGCCTCCGTGTACAAGGAAATCGGTAGTGGGTGTGTTTTTTGATTTACGAGGGCTAGGGTCACCAGGATGCAGTTTGACAGCTTTGTGATGGTTTGGTTCGTTTGCATGTATACTACAGGACAGCAGCCAGGCAGGTCTCCGGCTGCAACTCGATAAACGGCAGAAGATTCAATGCACCAAGCCCCCTTCCTACTCCCCCACCCTCGACGTGGCCTGCCGCTTGAAGAGTAACCATTCACTTTCAATATTTGGTATTGGTTCTGCAGGCCGACCGTTTGATGCGTTGGGCTACCTACAGCACACCGTGTATTATCTACTCTCTGCAGCGAGTGTCACGGGCAGGACACGGGGACGTACGTACAGTAGGGGGAAGGGCCTTGCAGGTGTCAAGCACGAGTTCGAGACAAACGAGCGAGTAGGTGGTTTGCTCTCGCTTCACGTCACCCGCTGGGCTCTGCAGTTCCAGAATTAGGCCCACATTCCGGTCAGGCCGGTGAGAGGCTTGAAGCGCCCCCGGTTTGTCGACGATGCAACGTATGAACGACTGCAGCTCTTGATTGATTTTTTTGATTTCTCACCCTGTGGGGGTAGGGTATTACCTATAGTGCAAGCGCCGCCCCACGAATCATACTACTTAGTATGTAAGTGGCTATCAAACGGAGCCATGCAATTGATGGCCTCCTTGAGGGAGAGAGGCCTGTTTGGAGTACGGTAACTACTGTACGGCCACTAGACCGTCTCGATGATGTGGGTGATATTGCCTGCCGCCCAGCACAGTTCATACACGCAGGGGACCAAGACTAAGCGGACAGTGTTGAGTTGTACAACTTTCCGAGGTCGGGTCATTGCTGTTGTGCGCTTAGTCACAGTGGTATTCTTCGAATTTGATAGGGAGACACATGTCTTACATGAGGAACAAAGGAAAGCATAGCAACGACACAGTAGAAGATCCATAGTGTTCTAGGCAAGACTCTGAGGTAGATGAAAATAATACCTAGTAGGTACTGTATCCTGCTAGCATAGGTATGAGGGACGAGGAAACAGTTCCCCGGATCGACTTTTCCACGATGCATACAATAATGGACGGACCCGTCGGGGGCGTTTGCCTAAAGATGTACGGAACTTTACATGGGGCATACGATGAACTCTATCATCAGACCAGAAGACGACATGGTATGTAGAGTGCGGCAGTGGATCGCCTGCTCTTATCTAATAGCTGTCCGCACATAACTACAAAAGAAAGGTAGGTTACACGCTGTATCGAGCCGAATCAACCCTTGAACCATGTTTGATCTTGTCTCGCCCAGTTACCTAGTAGAATCCAGCTAAATATTCTAACCCGGTTGCTGGAACCTCTTAATCTGGCCCATCCTTGTAATGGAGGGGAGACAAAAGATGAACATCACCAGGAGAAACACGTCCTTTCGACTTGGCGGCGTCACCGTCACACCCTCTACAATCTTCATTGGTGCTCAAACATGCCGCTCTCCTAGTGATCATAAGAGTGTCGTATCGACAAATATTCCAAGCAAATACCACCAACAAACCAGGGGACGACACGAAGTTTCCGGGTTATTATACGGGTATAAACAGTTCAAGTCTTGGTGTTTAATAAATATACCGCCATCAAACACATTGGCACACCTGTCCCTCCCCATGTAGCATGCATGTAGGTATATAAAGAAAAAGATCTGCATAACTTACTGTACTGCAATAGCCCCCGTCAGAAACCCCCGTCAGGGCGACCCCAGTCCTCACCTCCCCTCTCTCCACGGATGCATGGACGTTGAGATCCGGCTTTTACGATGCGACGCAACAGCATGACATGCGTTCTCGTTAACATATTTCCTTTTTCCTTCTCCCTCCCTTCTAGTCTTCGACACCCACTGAAACCGTAGCATTCGATTATGCAGAGCGACGAGAAGGGGTGTGAGAAACGGGATATCATCAGCCACCGGCAGAGGGCGTTGTTGCAATTAACTCGGCATGCCGCATACCCGCATGACGGTCTTCGGGATGCCGAGATTGCTGCTGTTTCCGTGACTCGAAATTGATAGAGTACTGTAACAGTAAATTGTAATAGCTGTATACCTGCAGCTTGCCATCCACGGCACCGGACGTATTTCTCCCTATTCTTTTTGTGTATCGTACTTGATTAGTGCTTCCCTTCCTCTCGATTCATGGAATACTTTATTTGCCAGACTTTTGGCATGGTCGCTCATAAGAAATATTCAAAGCACGCGGTATCTGATGTCGATTCCACGTACACTAGGTAATACATCGCTAGGTTTAGCGGTGTGTTTCTCCGCCCTGGTACATTGGTCTGTAAAGCTGCAGCGGTGTGCTCTCTGGGCAAGAGTACCGGTATGATGTTCGATTTTCGGTCCGTAAGACTTGCAGTAAGCCACTGTTAGTCTTGACAACGATGGATGCCTTACCTACCAACCAGTTTGAACCATTCATCTAAGGTAGTAAGTCGAAGCACTGTAAACTCTCTCCGTGTCTCATGTCTCTATAGTAGGTTTGTATGAGAATGTCTCAGCTGTTTAGGTCTAGTCTTCAGCTGATGTATTCCAATGGCTCCTAACCCCTACCACGCAGCATATAGAAATTGAAGCATACTATGTGGCAAAAGATACTTTGGTACTTGGCGAGAGGGATATTGGAGGTAATTAGACTAGCGAGCATCACCAAGGCCCAGAACCAGAAACACCAGATTAGTCGTCATCATGAACCCAAAGACATGCTACTTAGTGAACAGCATAGTGTATGGAATATCTGAATGATCTCCGGAGTGACTTGACGCTGGTTTGACGGATGTTGAGAGTGATTGGCTGCTCCATATCACGGGGGTTGTCTTTAATGCAGGCTGATCTCTGGCGCTGCATAGAATTGAGGGGATCGGATGGATTCAAATGACGTTTTGAGATGTGACATGTTACTTTGCATCGTGGTCCCGAGCGGTCCTATCAACGTCTATGCAGACGTTGACTAGGAAGAATTCGGGCATACATTCAATATCAGATAATTACAACAACGGGAATGACCCTTTGCTAGGTATGTCAAAAGTTAATGCCGTTTCTGTGACATAGACTTTTATGAATGCGGTCACAGAAGGAAGCGATCTGATATGCATTATCTATTGTAATCAGCTCCTAGTAGGGCCGAATTGTTGAGTAATCTCAGGGAATGAAAGAATTGGTTGGTTAAGCAGTGTCAAGTCTATTGCAATTTGGACATTGCAAAAGCAAGACATGATCAGCCACTAGGGATACATCTAGAGAGGCTTTGTAAGGACAAATACGTACTCTTGTACGTCTACCATTCAGCTTTAGACCTAAAGGAGCAGAAAGGGGTTAGAACAGGCTGGAGTTTGGGCGACTACGTAGACAACGCAATGAATGAGACGAACTATTAGTCTACATGTCGGTTGGGGGCATCTATCACCAAGTCCAATTCTTACTAGAAAATATAAGGCCCTAGAGACTCAGTGGTAGCTCGTGAATTAAGCTGCTGACGTATCTACCCATTAACCTCGGCTGCTCGCTGGTTCTATACCGAGGTAAAGAATCACAACGTCCCAGGCTGCTAACATACTGTAATTGACTGTATCGCGTACAGTTTTCCCGTGATTTCTCAATAGTAACCTATTCCTATCCACTGTAGACACCTTCAGCAAAAACGTGGCAAAGCAAACCCCCTTGCTCGCAATATCAGCCCGATTCACGAAAGTCCGGGATTGAATCAGAATCAACCAAAGGAACTTCTCATAAGGACGTGAGTTTGACTCTGGCGATGTCAGATACAAAAATAACAAAAAGCTAACCACTCGCCTCGTTAGAGGCACATATGCATTATCTAATAACTTGCATAGGCCAAAAGAAACAAAATAGAAAGAGATTTGGATGGAGCACAAGTGGCTGCAGTATGACTGGCAGTGAAGACGCAAACTGGCAGCTACGCAACTCAATGCAAGCGGCCGCTCTTTTGGTATCCAATTTTTGAAAGCAAAATGCCACCGTTCCAGTTTATATTGTAACCAGCTTCCGCCGGCAAATGCTAACCAACCGGCCGATTGCTGTCTTTTGACGCTCCTCTCCCTGGAGCGAAGACGGCGGAATAGGAAATTGAGGAAGAGAAGTGATAGTGATGTGGGAGGAACCCATATCATGATGCATTTTCCGGTTTTGTAACGCTCGCGTAAGTAGGGCGCGGTGGTAAAACTAAGCCCCCAAATCACAGAGCCGATGGATATTGGAAGCATGAGTTGACTACCCGTTGACTGAAACAAATCCATATCTTGCCGTATGGATATCTTACTGATGAATTGAAGGGTGATGCCCTGCTTCCGACTTCACATTTGATCCCAATAATGATTCCGTCACGTAACTCGGATAACCTGTTTGAGTCGGAATCGGACACTGGCCAACAGTCCTTGAAGAAAACATGTCTCCATGTTGTGGCTCAGGAGCTTGCCGTGGTAATCCGTCAATGGGCTGTGCTGCATATGGCGAGGTTTGTGTGAGCTGTCCAA
The DNA here is from genome assembly GCA_022578775.1 of Xylaria venustula. Taxonomy (NCBI): domain Eukaryota; kingdom Fungi; phylum Ascomycota; class Sordariomycetes; order Xylariales; family Xylariaceae; genus Xylaria; species Xylaria venustula. The sequence goes on along the minus strand of MU389353.1, from coordinate 275,009 downwards.
AGGCTTGCATATTAGGTGGTTGTGGTGGAAACCCATATAGAGAAGGGTTACTGGGACCATTCGAGGTCGGCCATGCTGAGTAGGCGACTGGTGTCGCAGGGCTCCCATACTCAGTGGGTGAGTTGAACACCGAAGATCGCCTGCTGGTTCCTTGGGGACTAGGATATAATTCTGGAACACCGAGGTGATTGGGAGCATAGTTTGGTGGCTGATTACCTACAACCGCTGTTTCCACAAAGTTTGGTCGGTCTGGCATTTCGGACTCAAACTCAGAATGGGGGTAGTGCGCAGAACGAAAAGGGATATTTTCATGAAAGTTGTGGCCTTGGAATTGACCTGTTTCGTTGTGTTGGTTGACCGGTACTTGTGACATCATCATCTGCGCTCGATTTGGCTCCACAGACGATGCGACTGATGTGGCTGGCGTGAATCTCTGGTCAATGTCACCATCATCTTCAGACTCCGACTCATTGCCCGCATCTCTGTTAGCAACGGACGTAACGAAGACTTCCGTCATACCATCTGAGCCTCGTTAGCGTCATTCGGTGAGAATGGAAGGAATGATACGACGGAAATGGGTAATGAAATAAGCTATTTTTAAAACGTACTGATCTCATTATCCTTGAATCGCGCTTCCTGTCTCGCAACTTTGAAAACATCCTTCAGTAGTGGCTTCTTGTTTCTATTCGCGGGGCTGTCTTTGTCGCCAAAAAAAGATGATAGATGTTCGAAAGTGACTGCCTCGAGCTGAGCCAAATCTAAATTCACCTTTCGAATTGCATGATGTCGCTGATGCTCCGGCTCCACCATCAAACGTAATATGTGACAGAGTAAGTATACACGCTCTGATGCAAGTTAGCCAACTGCTAGATATAGATAAACACATGACTTACCGTCCTTGCCTAGGTGATCCGGCTCCTTGTGTCGCATCTCTCGATAAGTATCTTCCCCATATTTGCAATACGTCTTAGGCCACCAGTCTGGACGTGATTTGTCTCCATGTGTATAGGGATGGGTTGATTGTTTCTTAGGAGCAACAGCCTTGACCCATGCTTTGGCTATAATCTTACACGCCGTTTGTTGGCAAGACCGAAGTGAATGATCATAGAAAGCGTACACTGCGTCGCTATCGCTGATTCTGATGCCCTTTGTGGGTTGCACAGTAACCATGGAAACTCTGTTTTGCCGAACAGCCATTCCAGGCTGCCTGCTCCCAGCTCTTGGCCTTTTCCTCGACCTACGCGTTGCATCCTCAGTATGTGCGTCTGCCGCGCCGTTTGGATAGTAGTATCGGCCCTGGTTTCTTGCTCTGTTCGTTTCCGGAATACCGGCATTCATATCCGGGCTGAAGCCCAATTCTGCCTCGTTAAATGATTGAGGATCAGCTGGGGAGAGATTATTAGCATAGTCCAAGGCTCTTGATCCTTTTATGTGTTATTGGGGACATACTTCGCCTGATTTGGTTGATGTTACTGACAAATGCCCCTATGTCGAAGAACTGCTCGTGGTCGAGTTGTGACGAACCGATAGGAGTAGAGAGGCAGATGACCCTTCCATTCTCTTCAGCGGCTACGAAAAATGTGTTTCCGGGTATTTGACAAAGTTCTCGTAGGCTCCTGTTGATTGTCTGTTGCCTCCGTCAGTAAAAGAAAGCAGCGTGGGTCAACATATAAATACCCAAGGTGGGCCTCTCCATTCCGAAGACTCTGCAAGACGGCCATCTTCGGAGTAGTATTCCACCCCTATTCTGCCAGGATACCAATATGACGACCGAGAATACTCTCCCCTCTCATCAGTACTCTTCACCATGATGAAGTGTTGTAGAATAGATCAGAAGTTGTACTTGATAGCGCTCGAGATAGGAGCGCTTGTAGCCCTTCAGATGAGCGACGAGCAAGGTAAAGTATATCAGCGTTGATAGCTCTCCAGATCCAGATAAACTTGTAACAGCTGCTGAGCTCTGTATTAGCGAATATGTTGTTGAAGAATAAATTCGGCGATTTGAATTACAAACGAGGTCCTGCCCAAATAGCTTTTGAGTTCAATTATGCGAGGAGGAAAAATATATGGCAGGGACTCTGGAGGCTTCGAGACAGACGTATTGACATGTATTTATAAGAACAGAAAGAATAGATGCTTCAAAATAGGTTTCGATGTTGTTGAACGGTGAACTGTGTGATACAAGAGTCGATTATATGTAGGTATGTAAAAGTGAAGATGATCCAACTGATGAGGAAAGGATCGCAGATTGCTTGTGCGAATAATCTTCCAAATTATCGAGGTAGGGGTAGCTAGCTAGATTAGGAGCTGCTCAGTAGTGCTTCAGACGAAACAGCTTCTCTTTGTCAACGAAGGTTGCAGGAGCTTACTTCCTTCAGAGTCTGGGCGTAAGTTATGGGAAATCAAGAAACTAGACAGGAGAGGTTGACAAAGATATTGGCATTAGCGTGGAAAGTGTCGACCTGAACATGGATCTGCTGCTGGGAACAAAGAAGTCCAATATATCTGTCGTCAGGGACTCTGTAATGAGATTGCTCCTATGCTCCTGGCCGAATTCAAGCAAGACCGTAACCCATTCGCGGATGCGAGTAACAAGTACCACAAATATTTTCTTCCTATCTTCCGAAACTGTAAGACGCGAAAAAGGCAGCTCCACTAGCTCCTGGGATAGTGGTCTCTTTGGATGGAATTTCGAAACTAAAAGCCGATCAATAGGATACGAACAGAACCCGCGCCGTTGAAGTAGTCCTTGAAGCCAGTGAATGAAATCGATTTTAGTCTCGAAACAAAAGGCTCAGATGCCAGCAGCTCCCGTTATGAGCAGCAGTGTGTCGCTTGTAGGAACTAATGTACAGGGAGGATAGACTGTAGCTAAAGACGAGAGAATGACCGTTTGCGAGCTGAGTGGCTGGAGATAGGCAAAGCCGCGTTCTTATGTGGAGAGGAGTGAAGATAATCGAAAGCCAATAGAGTAGGTGAGCAAGGGATAGACAAACAGAAAATAGCATGCCAATTCTCGCCCATTTCAATCATGAACAATCATGATGCCGTCTCCCACTTATACCTGGTACACAGCTCACGACCAGCGATGAAGGAGAGAAAAAAGAAATTCACCAACCCGGTAAAGGGTGAAATAGGTACATTTGCGGAGAAGAAGTGGGAGACACTGTGCCGGCCCTGCTGATACTATGTATACCTCACTGCAAGCCCAGGCGCGCGGAGAAAGCGAACGGGGCACCTGTTCCAGCCAGTAGCGTAGCGTAGGTAGCTGGCCGGTGGTTGGCTTGCAAGCCAGCCATGTGCATGCTACGAAGCTCCTCTGGCTGCAAGGTAACAGCAGCGTCGACCAGATCTCAACACGCATACGCACGGAGCGAGCGGACAGAACCGTCCTGCTTGGTTGATTCCCTTGGGTCAGGATATGCATACTTAGTAGACAGAATCCCTGAAGAGCACTAGGATGAATTTGCGGTACCAGAGAAGCCGAAACGGCCAGCGGCATCAGCCATACTCGAAAGGATCATGGCCCAGGGACAGAGAGGCGCTCCGATGACAAGAGTCGAGTCTCGAGACCAAGGAAACATTTCATGTCCCTCTTCAAACAACAGCATAATTACCAGACGTGGCCATGGAGCAGCCACACACAGCAGCAATGGCCGATATGCACGAGCCGTGCAGTACACCTACAATACTGTCATGAATGATTAGAACCATACAGTACCTACTGTGTAGTCGTAGTCGTAGTCGTAGTCGTTAGTAAGTAAGCCTCAAGTGGATCGATGCAGCCCAAGTTGTAAGGGGGGTGTGCGAGATATGAGCGTAAGAGGTGTGGCATGAGCAGTGGAGGCCCTCGTGGACCAACACGAAGAGAGAAGGGAAAAAGAAACCATGCGAGCCAGACAACCCAGGACATTGGGAAGCATCAGAGCGACACGCTTATTCTATCCAAAGGCAGGTACCTACCCAAATGTGCATACTTATCTTTATTTACATGTATGTTGGGTGGCTCACCTGGCAGTGGAAGTGGAAGCTGTCCAGGTCTGTACATCTACATACATCTCAATCTGGTTCTCGGTACCTTAAGTGGGCAGCCAGCAGGTACATAACGGTACTGTGCAGACGTTAAGAGTGGTCGCATTAGCGGCGGCAATTCAGTGGGTGCTCAGTGGGCCTGGCGCCTGTGGAGACCCGCCCACCGACATATGTAAATGGGCGAAGTACCACTTAAGGTACATACATGTTCAAGATGCATTAAGTAAAGTATTTGAGTGTTAATACCCTACTACCTACCGAGGTACATTCTACATGTTCCCAAAATTTTACATAATATTTTGCTACACGAATTCATGGTGGGTAGACCGTGGAGGGCTTAGTAGTAGTATGTTAAATTTTATCTTTACGTATGACCGACGAGGCACTGGGGGAAAAGGCATCAAAATATCTGTAAAACACCACCCACCCACTGTGAGGCACTGGATGATGGACTGTATGGATTGACTATGTATGTAGATGGGATGGAGCCCACACGCTATACTCTACAGTACAGGTAAGCTATATAATAGGGTGCCTAGCACCTGCCTCACACCCACCGCGTCTATCTCAAGTGCTACCTTATACTTTGTGGGTACGCGTGCAGCGTGCAGCACCAAAGTTCCAGTTTAGCGCCAAGTGCCAGAATAAGATACTTCGAAGTTCAGGTACCGTTGTGGGGTATTGATGCTTGGACAGGTAGCTACCCTGTCTAGATGCCCACAGTAGCTGGGAAACTATTGCGCTAGTGCTAGCACTGGAATGGGACGTGTACAGTAGAGACGACCAGAATTCACTACACACTTTCGTTTTACACTAGATATACCCTAAAATAGAGAAACATCCAATCGCTGCAAGTACAGTAGGAGTCTGGTGTTTGTTTCGAGAATGAAACTGTATATTAAAAAGGTAACTCGCGATCATTGGAGTATTTCTAGTACGGCTCATGTCGTTCAGGGCTCTGAAAGTATCGGCCCATGTAAGGAACGCATACATCTTTCCCTCAACCGAGCTGTGTCTAGGATAGCTTTAATTCCATGACTTGGAAGGGTGCCTAGTGTTTCAAGAATGCTGTTAGTGTTTTCCATTCATAAATGTTGAACAAAGGGGGGAAATTCCAGCAGCGGATTGATAGGTAAACGTGCTTCCTAGCCTATTGTCCCTAATCAAGTATTCGGTGAGACAACTTTGGTCCGACTTATACATGTCTCTAGCTGGAGCTCTATGATCTTGGGCTTGTAGCATCTTGAACTGCTAAGCTAAGCTAAGGCAGAAAAGGGATTACTTACAGCTAGCTAGAGATACTATTCAATATTATGACAATTTTTCTAAGAACTATAGTTATCTAGTATACTATTCTACAGTGAGATTTTATTTTGACTACTGCCCTAAAACAAATAGTAGCATCCTTTACAACGACCAAGTACAACTAACTTCCTTCGGAAATATCAATGGGTGGGTATGCTGTGATGTTTCTGGAGAGAGCAACGAAGAGATAGCTAGATCTTCTTTCCCCCACAAACATCTTCAAGCCCCTCCCCCACCTACGGTACAAGATTGTGAAGTGCTGGTCTTTCTTTGTGTAAATGTGAAAGTAACGGCAAATAGAGCAAAAACTAGGAACCTCAACTTGGGCTCCTGGATTTCCACTACAGTTCAGTTCGCTGTCTATCTACATAGACTGCGAGCAACCGAGCTCTTCTTTGCTATCTATCTATCAGCTGTGATCTTGACGGCCTCCCTTTCTCATAGGCGTGCCAGATGCCATGTGTTAGGTTAGATGGTAGCATTATCAATAATAGCCTGTATCCCCGATGGCTCCCCGTATTGGTGACATGCAACCCTAGAAGAGTAAACTTACATGTACCTCCTATACGCAGCATCAATTAAATGATTTCGGGCCGGTTTAGCTAACCAGATTCGTCTTATTCTCGATGCAGCATACAAACCGGTAGTGCCATTCTTGTTTCACTGTTTGCGCTAGATGGAGACCCCGTCACTGCCCCGTCTACTAGCAGTGTACTAGGTAATAAGATCGAGAAAGCCATCGAGCCACGAAACCACGCAGCGCCAGCCCGGGGCGAAGCTTAGCTCGTTCCATGTGGGCACCGGCTTCATACCGGCATGTAACTCACCCGCTTGATGGCGCTCGGTATGCCTGCTAGGATAGTATCCACTAACCTTGTAAGAATCACGTCCAGCCACCGATCTGGATCAGGCCCCAGTACCCCATTTGGAACCGATCGAGGGACCATTTCGATCAACCCTCCCCGGGCAGAACCCGAGCATTTTCATAGCTTTAACTAAAGGCAAGATGTGACGAGGATACCTGGGTATTGCATCCCAAATATCCAACTGCCAAAAATGGCTGTGGGCGGGCACGCCAGGCCCGATATTGGACGAAGCAGATGCCAAATAACGAACGCGTGACCGGGGATACGAAGTCAGGGTTGCCGTTACACGACAACGAATATGGCGCGTCCGCCTAAATGCATCAAGCCTCGTTGAAAACAGCGTCAGGCCGGGTACGCTCGCCTAAAGATCGTGCATGAGGAAATGGCTGGCCCCCACTCTCGCTCACGCCTCCTTTGCAGAATCGTTGGGTGATAATAGATACCCTGCCTTAGGAGGGCGCCACGCCCTACAACCTCTTTGAAATGGAAGTGCGTACAGTTGTACACAGTCGACCCAGACCCTTGGTAATTGGGATCGGGGTCCCGGAGAGCTTGTAATCACACTTTAATGCTTGAAGTGAGAACGCCCGGTCAACCGGACGCCTCCCTCTTTCGTTGTGTGTGTATGTGTGTGTGTTCGTTCCCCAGGCTGCCCAACACGCTTTTCCGTGGGCCTCTCAGGCCTTGCCAGAGTGTGAAAGAAATTCGATCTCTGCAGTCTCAGATGCCTCCCTTACTGAGTTGGGGGACGACAGCCCGCCACACCTGAGCTCCCTTGCTACCACCCTGGTCCCGCACCATGGACATTGTATAAAATCGGCATAAATGCCTCGTAAGAAGAAACCCAACAAGCTCATGTGCGTCTAACAGCAGGACCAGTGGCCAGTGACCAGCTCGAGTGCCATTTGAGCCTTCTCGTAGCATGCGTACAGGGGAACTAGCGTAGTTATGCCAGACTGCTCTGTCTTCGTTCGCCCCGCCAAGATTCAGGCTCTCCCCAACGGCATCCGTCTTCTCTCTCCCCTCCTATGCCGGCTTGATGGGTGTCGCACAGCATTCGGAGGCCGCATAACAAGGCGTCTTTGACTCTTCGGCGCTCAAGATTCGCGATCCATTCCGCTTTAATTATCACGTGCATGATGCTTTCGAATCGAGCCAGAACACTGGTTGTTAGCGTCGCCTAGAATCCCTAGCAGTTGTCCATCGAGAGCTGGCCTGTCAGCGTACTGTGCCTCCTGTCGACCTGACTCGCCTGACTCGAGACCTCCCCTCCCCCGTCCGTCCCTCTCTCCATGCATAGAGAGCGAATATTTGGCGTCCAGGGAGCTCGTGCTACGACGAGAAGCACGATATGGTTTTTTTTCTGCTGCTGCGAGTGTTGGATGGGTAGTCACATGCGGTGAGCGTCCGGCAGTGCTCGGGGATGCTGGCCTCACCGCCGCGTGTCGTGTAGCGCAGGACGGAGGCCCAAGAAGAAAAGCGGGCGATCGCGGCTCTTTCTCGATCGAGCTCTCTCGCATCGTTCTAGGCCCCGTTGAAATCTTGACTGCGTCTCGCGTTGACACGCTGCATGTGGCAGACACGCCGTGCGGCCATTCCGTCACGAGCCGCTTTTTGTTTAGGCTGTTGGTCTCCTTCGGGAAATCCAACGAGCCGATCAACCGCATGCACGTCTGATAGCAAGTAGGTAGTACTTTATATGTCACTCTCGTGGAAGCGTAGATTGCCCAAGACACTGCCCAAGCCATCGGATTGGACCCCCAGTCAGTGTACTGCTGCTGCTAGCTGGTGTTCTGCTAGTGTACGTAACATAGTAGTACCGTCGACAGCGCTTTAAACTTACGGGCATGGCAGCCTGCCATTTGTCCCCCGCATTGCAACGAAACGTTGAGACACCCGCTCGATTGTCTCTCGTCTGTGCGACCGGCAGTCCAGTATGCCTGCCTACCCTACAGTAGTAGGTACAATGATCGAGATCAGACTGACCAGCCAACACTAACAAAAAGGTAATAAAAAAATAGAGAGAGTCGTGTGGCGTTTCAGCAAGCCTATAGCGTCGCATCGTGATGGTGTCCCGATGTGTAGCGAAGCGTCACGGCCCCAGATACCCGACTACCTAGTAAATACTATATACAATACGTTGGTCGATTGCAACGCAAGTCGCCCGATTGGGAAACCGAACATTCCACTTCGAGTTAACTACGCAGCCCAAAGCAGCATGCACAACCAACAATAACATCAGATCTCCACACCGCGAATCCTTTCCTTTCCTTTCCTCTCCAATCCTCTACTCTCTGCATATCCAGGTAGGTATTATATACCAACAGGTAAATACTACATATGTATGTACATAGTATGGCCACGGATTGGAACGCCCTCGTTGTTTGCACTGTATTGTCACCTCGCCCAGAACTCGCCCTACAGTCAGTACTGTGCTGTGCAAGCTGTGCAAGCTATGCAACAGGAAAACCTCTGCCTGCTCGCCGCCCTGTCTTGTTCCGCTCAAAAGCTCGTCTGAGGTGTACCCATCCCTGTGCGACTACACAGTAGGTCCTATGACTGCTCCTGCATGCATGCATAGGAAGACGGGTGACATCGGTGCACCGATCACCCACCCATGGATCCCATATCTCGACTGTACGAAGTACCTAGTTGGGTGGAATGGATGTCGATGAGATGATACACCAAATGCAATGTCCCCAATATACCGGCAAAGAAAGGGAGTAGCTGCTGAACCGAAACAAAGAAAAGAGTTAGTTTCACTGTCATGAAGATATCGCCAATCTCAATTGAAGACCGAGGACCTCGTTTCTCCTGCCGTATCAACGTAGGGCAACCCTCCGTAGTTTTTCGAGTGTAAAAGCAAAACATATGGATGAGATCTGACGGAGCAGATGGACGTTGATTGGGAGGTCTGTTGCGTCTGGATACAGTTTATCACGGCGCTTGTAAGTAGGTATTGGTTCATTCAGATTTAATCTACATACCTACTTTTTTAATGTTTTTTCGTTTTCCTTTTCTCCGTTTCCCTCTATTTTCCCGTTACTGGGGCATCATGAGAACCAAGTTCATGCTTGCCACCAAAAGACTCTCGCCCGAATACACCTCTAATGAATGCTGGATGACTCAGTGTCTACTTTTTTGACACATCATCATCAAATCTCCTCTTGGAGAATAGTTGTACATAAGTAAGAGCCTACTCTGTATCCAGACCGGACTGTTTTACTAAACTGTAGAATATGCCTTTCTTCTTAATGAGGGCTTGAGGGGTATCAAACTCCACCACTTCACCCTTGTCGAGGACCACCACCCGGTCACTGTCTAGAATCGTATTGATGCGGTGGGCGACTGTTATAATAGTCCGGTGGGAGAAGATATCCGATCGTAACGTTGTTTGAAGCATGGCATCTGTCTCAACGTCGACTGCCGCTGTCGCCTCATCTAAAACAAGAATGTTAGATGGGGTTAGCATGGCACGAGCTAGAGATATCAATTGTCGCTGGCCAGCCGATAAGTTGGAGCCTAAGCAGTACGTTAGCATACATGTACGTAGTAGACATTCGTTCGAATAGTTAAGAAACTGAATGTGTGATGAAGATAAGAAGTGACGTGAATAAACGAATAAGTGCCTTGTCGTATAGCATACCTCCTTCATGGATTTTCGCCTCGAGGCCCCCTTCCATATTTGCTACATGTTCCTTAAGTCGTGCATGATCTATAGAAGGTAATATAATTAGCATCTTGCTGACGAGGAAGAATAGGGACAAGTTTCGTCGAGGGATACTGATGGAGGCGCCGCTCTCGTTGGGTAGTGCGGGGCGGAGAATGCAGTATTCCGAGGGGTTAAACTTACCAAGTACAGTCCACAATTCCGTGTCATCGTGCACATTACCCGGATCAAGATTATCTCGGATTGTGCCTTCAAAAAGAGCGGCATCCTGAGGGATTATAGCAAGACGCCGTCGCAAATCTAGTAGGCCAATTGCGGATGTGTTTAAATCATCTATGTTGATCTGGCCAGTGTCTGCCTCGATAAGGCGAAACAAAGCAAGCGTCAGTGACGATTTTCCAGCACCAGTCCGTCCAACTACACCAATCTTCTCATGCGATTTGATGTTGAGATTGATGTTCTTCAATACCAGATCTAAGCCTTCACGATAACGAGCGCTGTAATTGCGGAATTCGACTGCACCGTTTGCCGGCCAGGCGACAGGGGGCCGATGGCGGGAGATGATTTCAGGTGCTTCGCTTGGCAGGCGTGCATATTCTAGAATACGTTCCACGGCTACGATGTTGGTTTCCACCTCCACTGTCTGACGAACGATCCAGTTCATTGAAGTGGTGATCTGGAGAGCATAAGACATTGCGAGGCCTACCATTCCTGGACTCAGGCCACTATGATTCGTCACCGAGACGATGGCAAATCCTGCGGCCCCGAGGATGATGACAGCACCAAGAAATTCTAGACGCACTGCCAGCCATCTATTGGCACTAATGGACGGAAAGTAGGCTCGCAAATTGGAATCGACTCGGTACTCGTTTTCCTGTTCAAATCGTTCCTGCTGGCGATACGCCCGGATGGTGCTGATACCACCAAGTGACTCTTGGAAGTGCGCGTACATGGGACTACGACTGACACTATCCAGTCGCTTCAGTTCTCGCGAAGTTCGAAGATAGTAGCGCTGAACCCAATAATAGACAGCGCTCAGGGGGATAATCAAAGCGATAAAGGCTGGCGTACCGACTGAAATGACAATGAGAGTAAAGCCAGAACGGGATAGATTGACGAAGAGCATATTGAAAGTCCGCGCCAATATCTCATCCAGTTTGTAGATATCACTTGAAAATCGGTTTAGTATCCTCCCGGCAGGCGTGGTGTCGAAGAAGGACATCGGCGCTCTAAAGATCGCTGTTGCCATTCGCTCGTGAAGTTTTCTAGACGCCTCAATGGAACAGAATATCCATAAAATCAGGGTTTGGACGACAGTTAACGCGGCAGAGCCTACACCGAAGGCGAAATAGATCCCGAGGTATTTAGCCACGTCGGGGTTACCACCAACTGCGCTGTTCCGCTCTGCCCATTGCTTGAGCCAGACGCTGCCACCAATCTGAGCAGACTGAGCTGCAATCAAAGTGAGTAAATAGATGCCAACAGCCACAAGGTTGCTTGTTTTAGCATATTCAAGGTAGACGTCCCATTTGACCTTGCCCTGTTCTAGATGTTCTTTGGTCTGCCTAGATTTGGCGCTTGGATCTTCCTCGTCACCCAGTTTCCCTCGAGGACCTCTAAAGGTAGCCGCACTAGCTCGCCTGAGAGTCGCCATACTACCCCTACGAATCTGAGCGCTTGAAGAGGCGCCGGTCCTAATAGGCGCAAGCTCAGCCAGTCCTTCTTGAGCTTCTTCAATCTCTTCTTTATCCTGATGAGTATCAGGCTCGATATACGTCGAAGTTTCACTTCCAAATCTGTCAGGACCAGAGCCCGAAGAGCTAGCAACTGAGGAAGAGGGCCCCGAATCTTGTCCGGCGCCCTTGATAAGTTCCGCAATACCCCCTTTCATCGCCATTAATTGTCGGAATGTTCCGCTCTCGACGATCTCTCCCTGTTTCAACTGATATATAAAGTCAGCGTCATTCAAGACGGCTATGGCGTTAGTGGCAAGTATGCGACACTTGGAATTGAGAAGACCTCTCGGTCCTAGAACGTTCTCCACTATATGTCGAGCAACATGGGAATCGACAGCGGAAAGGCAATCGTCAAGCAGATAAATATCAGCTCGAGCATAAACAGCCCGAGCAAGTGCGACTCGCGCCTTTTGACCACCACTTAAAGAAATGCCCCGTTCGCCGACAACGGTCTCATCGCCATCTGGAAGCTGCGCAAAATCATCCAATAATGCGCATGCTTTAACCGTCTTTTCATAAAAATTCGAATCGTATCGATGTCCGAAAATAATGTTCTCTTTGACTGTTGCGTTCATTATCCATGGTTGTTGTGAAGCATATGCCACCGTCCCGTTGACACGCACCTCGCCCTCTACCTTCCATAAGTCACCAAGGATACTTTGCAGGAGAGACGATTTGCCTTGGCCGACTCTACCAACAATACAGGTAAGATCACCTTTATGGGCTGTAAAGTCAATACCGTTTAGAACAGTCTTCGACTCATGGCGATTCCAGGAGAATGTGCCTTTACGGATGACGACTGCGTCGTCCCCTCTCTCTTCGACGGCAGGCCCAATGTCGACGGCGTCAAGTTGAATTTCTTCAGCAGTAAGATATTCGCGCAAGCGTTGGACCGCAACCGCAGCCTCGATGATAGAAGTGATAACCATGGGCAAGACAGAAAGGGGGAATGTAAGCAAATTGAATAGAGCAAGAGCTGGGAAGACAATATCTGTGCTTAAAGGTATGTCGCGTGTCCAAACAAATATTGCAAAGGTGGAGCAGGAGACCAGGAATGGTGTGGTAGACCAGGTGAAGTTGGCAATTGCTTGCCCAGCACCAATTCTGCGAAGGTTTTTCAGTTCCATGTCGTTTCTGACAAAGTTGAGCTTGTTCATGAAAGCCGTACTCCAGGCATAAAGCTTGATGCTCTTCATGTTATTGATTATTTCAGCAATCAATCGGCTACGGGAATCCTTGTTCTTCATCTGCTGTTTCTGCAGACGTTTCATGAATCGGGCAATAAAGCCATTGATGGGAATCATAATGACCATAACACCAATTCCAGCCAACATGGACCAACCCACAAGTTGGTACAGCGAAATCATGCAGATAATGATTTGGAAAGGAGCGGACCACACTTGCTGAGCGAACTGGGTCAAGTCCTGGAGCCGCTGGGCGTCAACAGCCATATAGTTAACGATGTCGCCGGTGGTTTTGGACGAACGGCCTTCATTTGACAGCTTGAGAGACTTCTTGTAAATAGCCGAGGTCAACCCAGACTTGATATGCATCCCAGTTACAAATGCTAACTGAAAGTATTGGTGCTTATAGTTGGTTAGCGCAAGTTCATGGCAGGACGTTTAGGCTGTACTTACAACCACAGTAGTTTGCAGTGCGGCAACAGCAAACATTGCAATCGCGATGGCCGCACCCTTAATAGGAGGTTGCGGCACCTTGCCATCGCCATACGAATCCACAAAGCTGATGAGATACCGCAACAGCTGAGGCTGAGCAAAGGCAGAGAGATCATTGATCAACTTGAAGATCGCTGCAACCATATAGGGACCTCCATAGGCTTTGAACATGGCCAACCAGAGGCTGGGGTGTTTCCGATGTGCCAACTCGTATTGCCACGCCCGGTTAAAGCGATCTCCTGTCGCGCGAGTAGTAGCATCTTGAGAAAGAGCCCAAAGGTCTTCCTCACCAAGAAATTGCTTGTACCCAAACTTCATCATAGGCGTCATCCATGAAAAAGTCAGACGAGAGAAGACGGTCGCATATTCGACGGGACATTCCGCTCCATCTTCATCTACCAAAGCCTCGTAGGCGCTGGTTCGCTGGGGCCATAGCCATTCGAAAAGGAACGCAAACACAGACAGACCAAACCCAGCCACATAGGTTATGAAGTATGCCAAATTCTTTTCGTACAGCTGCTGAGACACCAGCGATCGTAGTTTCACTGTATATGCAATCAACAGGAGGAGCCAGTAGAATAAGACCACTCCATTGGCATTTCTCGAGCGGCCGTGCTCCAGCCATTGAACCGTAAATATAACACCAAGCGACACAAATGTCAACAGAGTTGTGAGGAACCGGAAATCGCCGAACCAGATGCCAGGGAAGTTGAGGATTTGGAGGACGAGCTGAAAGGCGATATCGGCAATAACAAGCACGAGAAGAGACTACAGCCCGCCGTCAGCATTGTTGTGTCTACGTCTTCGAAGACACACGAGAAGGGAATAAGGCTGCGCGTGCATGTGCTTACCTGCTTAGTCCAGAAATGCCAACCTTTGCGAACGGTATTAACCTTCTGGTGCCGCAGCACGTACCAGATGGCGAGCGGCCCGCAGACAAGACCGAAGGCGGCGACGGCGAAAACCCACACGTCGACGAAACACGGCGTGAAGTCGTACCGGAAGGGGCTCAACGGCCCCCAGCCCTCCTCGTTACCGCATAACGGCTGGGTGAAAGAATCGGACGCGCTGAGGTAGTGGTTTCCCAGCTCGAGGATTGGCCGATGGCCGGTGAAGGATCCGGTCAGTTGGAGGACCTCCTGCTGGGATTGGTCACCGAACCGCATGACCTTGTTCTGCTGTGACGGGAATCTCAGGGCATAGCAGAGTGCTGAGATGGCGCGATTGGGAACTCGGGTGACGGAAGATAAAATGGTGTTGGGGGTTGAGCTTTTCCAGCGGCGGCCAGGGTCAATTAGTCATCCGCCAGGCAGTCGAGAATCGTCGACATGACGATATCTCCGGGGAATTTTATTTACGGGGCTGTTACGGGGCCTAACGATGTGCAGGTAGAGGCGAGGCGGCGAACGAACCGCTCGCCGCTGTGCTGTGCTGACCACTGCACCTAACGCCGAGCTGCATCCGATCGTTCCCCACAGTGCTGAAAGAAGCTTGTTCTCTATTGGGTCTAGGTCGTCCCATAACTTCCAGACCCGATGTGGATTCTACTGTAGGTACTTACTTATGCGGATATTACGGCGGAGGCAAGGTTCTACATACATATGTACCGTACGTAATTACTCTGCCGAGTTGCTACACTTTTACCAGCGTTGTTAGTAGGGGTTTAAAGCTTCTAAATTGGCAGATTTGAAGTAGTAATGATACATGAATTAACGAGTTCTAGCTGATGTTCGACTGGCTAATTACTGCTAAGCATTCTGCGTATAAGAGTCGTTTATCTACAAGCGAAGTCTCCGGCCGATAGATGTACATAGGTACCCAACCATTTTTTTGCACTATGAGTAAGTCGAACAATGCTACTTTTATAATCACATCATTTGTTTAGACTAACGTACAAGCTCGAACGTCTTTACATTCTGTTTGTCTTGTCGCATCGATGCGCTTAGTGAAAAAACCCTTAAGAGTATGGTTTGTACGCGGGAGATGCCGCAATATGTATGATAATTATATGTAAATGCTTTTGTGACGTCTGCGCGTCGGTCGGCTGTACTTTTATGTACAGTACCTAGGAAAGGGCGCCCCACCTGTGGCTCTGATAGGTACTGTGCGGTCCCCGGATTTAACGCGGAGGCCCCGCGGTTCGAATCCATGTCCACATCACGGTTTACCTACAACACTACTGACTGATACGTTGGTAGCGACTTTGGAGCATCGGTAGCTCGAGAAGCGATGATGACGACTCATATCTCTGCACGTTTAGATGCCTGAAGTATCTATTTGAGAAGTAGTCGAGGATTCAACTGTGGTCCACCCAGGCGCCTGCATCTGTCCTCCCGTCAGCCAACAGAGGAGAGGTCGTCACTATCGCTGCCTCTTTTCAGGTATTATCCCGTATCCACATAAGTACAGCCAGCAGCCTGCCCACTTACAATCCACCGTTCAAGGTCCTCGTAACTTTCTGTTGCAGGACCTTGCCTGGTCCGACCCATGCCTTCAAGCTCACCACTCCCGCCCGACGGACCGACGCACTCTACCGTGATCCCATCCAAGCGAGAACCACCCGAGCACGGCACCTTCGCTCTCCAACTCGACCGCAAACGACACAAAGCTGCTGGCCCGAACGCTCCGGCATCCTACACTATGAGTAAGGCGCTCGGGAAGCGGCCAGCGATAAAGCCAGCTCTGTCAGCCTTTGAACCGAATAAGGGCGCCAAGAAGCTCACCGTCTCGAGGCTTCGTACTGTCCCGCGCCCCGCCAACGTCGAGCAATACTACGAGAAGAGGAGGAATGAGCTCACGGACGCTCTCGAGGCCATCTTCGGCGGCCAACAGCCCCGACAGCCGCTCGAGACTCTATACCGGGGTGTCGAGGACATCTGCCGCCATGGCGCTGCTCGTGAATTGTATGACGGCTTACGGGCTCAGTGCGAGTCTTACTTGAACGGCACTCTACTACAATCGATTGTGAGAGACGGGGGCTCGTCTGCTATTGGCATGCTCAGGGCCGTGTACAACCATTGGGTCATTTGGAATGCTCAGTCCGCAAGTAGCCTCAAACATCTCGCTATGGACCTGTGTTAACACCGACTTCTAGACCACAATTCGCTCAATTTTCAGCTACCTCGACCGGTCATTCCTCTTAAACAATAAAGATTTTCAACAGATTAACGATTTGGCCATATCGCTTTTCAGGTACGCCGTATTTGTCTCTGGCCAATCGTCGAATTTCGGCGTCGGTGCAAAGACCATCGCTGGCGTATGCAACCTCGTCGAGTTCGATCGGAAAGGTGACTCGCAATTTGACCTTGCACTATTGCGAGATTCCATATCCATGTTGCACGTCCTCAACGTCTATGGCAAGCTCTTCGAGCCCGCCTTCTTAAAGGCATCTGAAGATTATTTACGCGAATTTGCAGAGGAATTAAGCGCTGCTTCACTCAAGTCCTACATATCTGCTTGCGAGAGACTTCTCTCTCGGGAAGACTACCGCTGCAATGCCTTTAACTTCGACAGCACTACCAAGCGCCAACTCATGAATGAGGCGCATCACATACTAATAGACGACTTTTCTGAAAAATTGCTAGATGGTGACAGTATAAGTAAGATTCTGGACGAAAACTCCGTGGACTCTATGAAGGCTCTGTATGATCTACTGCGTTTAAGCAATCTTCAAAAGAGGTTAAGAGGACCGTGGGAAGACTATATCAAGAACTCGGGCTCTGCCATCGTGAACGACGTTGCGAGGGGAGACGACATGATTGTGCGTTTACTTGAATTTAGAACAGCTTTGGACATCATGGTACGAGACGCATTCAAAAAGGATGACGACTTCGCACGTGGCTTGAGACAAGCGTTTGACAATTTTATCAACGAGAAGAAAAGTCCGGCATCCGGGAATACGGGTACCTCAAGGGTTGGCGAGATGATTGCAAAGTATATCGATATGTTACTTCGCGGCGGCTTAAAGACTCTCCCAGTGTCACTACTCTCAGATGTTCAGGATCGCGTGGATGCTGAGAAGAGTGGCCAAGCCAGCACGGGTGATGAGGACGCCGAGCTAGACCGCCAATTGGACAAAGCCCTCGAACTATTCCGTTTCATCGAAGGCAGAAGCGTATTTGAAGCTTTCTATAAACAAGATCTCGCACGACGACTCCTAATGGGTCGCAGTGCTAGTGCAGACGCGGAAAGGAGCATGCTTGCGAAACTGAAAAGTCAATGTGGCTCAGATTTTACCCGGAACCTGGAACAAATGTTCAAAGACCAGCAAATGGCTCGTGATGAGATGGTCTCATACAAAGCTTGGCGCGATGGTAACGGACATGTCAAGAGCAAACTCGATCTTAACGTTAGCATTTTATCAGCCGCAGCCTGGCCCACTTACCCGGACACCCAACTCCTGCTACCTGACGAAGTTGCGTCTCAAATAGAGCAGTTTGCCACATACTATATCAATAAGCATACAGGACGAAGGCTCACTTGGAAACATTCACTTACTCACTGCGTTGTTAAGGCGTCGTTCAACAAAGGCCCCAAAGAGTTGTTAGTCAGCGCCTACCAAGCGGTCATCTTGACCGTTTTTAATCAGACCGACGGGCCTGTCTCGTATCAGCAAATCTCGGAGCGCTCTGGCCTCAGTGGTCAGGATTTGGATCGAACACTGCAGTCGCTGGCTTGCGGTAAATTCCGTGTTCTCGCGAAAGACCCGAAGGGCAAGATCGTTAATCCGACAGATACATTTGCGGTCAACAAAAGTTTCTCCGACCCCAAGTTCCGCATCAAGATCAATCAAATTCAACTCAAGGAAACGAAAGAAGAAAATAAAGAAACCCATGAACGAGTTGCCAGAGATAGGCAGTTTGAGACTCAAGCAGCAATTGTTCGCATCATGAAGAGCCGTAAGACAATGACCCATGCCAACCTCGTCGCCGAGGTCATCAATCAGACCAAGAAGCGAGGAGCTGTAGAACCTGCCGAGATTAAGCAAAACATTGAAAAGTAAGTTCCTATCAGTCAGATACAATATCCTTCGGGTAAATCTACTAACACACGATAGATTAATTGAGAAGGACTATCTCGAAAGAGAGGGTTCCTCTTATACATATCTTGCATAATGCTTCCGGACTAGTACGCACTGCATCAAGGGAGTTTGGCTTAACAACAGCACAGCTGTTCTCAGACGCTCAGTGTGTCTGACTTGGCATTTCAGGCCAAATGTCCGGATCTCTTTCAGCAGAAGCTGATTCCACAAACATTCCTTAAGATGTCAACACCGTTTGGAATCTGCTGTGTCTAAGCTGTTTCCCTAACCATAGAATCAACCCCAAAGACTACCTTATAAGTGTTGTAGAGCAAATGGCATTCCATATAGTGGCTCTCCCAGAGTCGCTTATGAATAACCAGTAAATGTCTCTGTTCCAGATGAGCAATTAGACTAGAAACAAAGTACATGTCGATTACACGATCAGAAAAGAACAAGTCGCTGGTATTCCTACCAGAATACACAACAGCATACACATGGCATATATAAGTATTCATACGTGAAACTAGAGCAGCCTGAATCTCGCTCTCGGGTTCTCGGTTAAACATTGCTGTACGAATATATAGGTAAGCGAGATGACTACATCCCCTCTGCATGTGAAGCTATGTTTCTGGTTCATGTATGCCGTGGATATCCATGTAGACTCCCTTTACCCCTTTAATGCAGTCTCTCTCGCCTCCCACAACATCAACTCAGTCGTCATCGTAGAATCCCGTCTCCCAAACGACCAGACGGCCGCTCTTGCGCTCATCGTCCGTGAACAAGCCGTTCCACGCGCTCCAGACCTCGCGAAGCTGGATCCGAAGCCGACCACCAGGGCCGTCCGAATCGAAGTACATGCGAAGCGGGGTCTCTATGCCCTCGAAGCCGACAATGTAACGAGCCATGTGCTCGCCGGGCGCGTCACGGGGCCACATGTTCTTAGCGAGGAAGTGGACGGGATCAGCGTAGAATTGGCGCGTCTCGTCCTGGTACGTGGCGCGCTCGGCCGAGTTGGGCTCCGTGTCGATGGGGGGCTCACAGGTCAGTGCGCGTGCGCTCAGGGCTGGGTAGACGAGGTGGGAGCGCCATGGCGTTGCGTGGCAGGGCGTCAGGAAGAGCGCGAAGAGCTCCTGCGGCTGGCCGATGCCTTCTTCTAGTAAGGGGAGTGTTCCGTTGAGAGAGGGGCGTGCGAAATCTAGGTACGAGGGATGAATGCGCTCGAACTCGCTCCGGAGGAACGACATCACTTGGATTGGCGCTGCGGCATGGAACCAGGATAGGTAACCCCCAACGACGACATTGATCAATAAGGCAGCGGCGAGGATGGGCTTCCATTTCCAGCCTAGTGAAGGGGTTCGGCGGGTGGTGGCATCCGTGATGGAGAGCGTCGTGAAGAATGATGTTATGTGTGGTGCCGCAAGAATGTGAAGGGCGGGCAAAAGGGGTTGGATGAAGCGGACCTCTTTGTGAGACACCAACGACAGAGTGGATACAGTCGTAATGATGATGAAGGTTAGCGTTTTGAGAGCGTTGGAGGTGACGGTTGAATAGCTAGATTCTGCGTCTAGTGATTTGACCAACCCCTGGAGAACGAAAGGCGTTATGGTGGTGCAGAGAAGCGGAATACCTTGGGATAGGTAGTAATGCCAATCGTTCTGTCCATAAAACTTGGCGAGATCCTTGGCTACGTTGAAGTGTAGCCACGCGAAGGGAGGAAATTTCCATTCTCCAAAATACTGGTGGTCACACACCAGCGAGGCACCAAGGGCTATGGACCTACGAAGGTTAGTTGAGTATACGAATTTCAAATAAACTAGAGACCTACCCGCAAACAAAAGCTTCTCTAAAGAGGACTAATAGTACCCTTTGATTCAGGGGCGACTTTCCGCTGAGTGTAAAGCGGGTTAGCATAAGTGTGCCTATTGCTATCCAGATGAAGACATTGGTAGGCCGTAGAAGAACTGCGAAGGCTGCCAGTAATAAAGAGAGTCGCAAGCTGCAGTAGAATGTTGTTAGACAATTTTCTATCTTACTTAACATGATACTCACCTGTTGACTTTGCTCCGAGTATCCAAGACAACAGGGGAATCCAGAGGCTCGCTCTTCCCATCAGTCGCTATACCAAGAAGCTCCCATGGCCAATGATAAAGGGCCATGGCAGTTAACGTGGTTTCAAAGCAATTTGAAAACGTTCTCGTAGCTGTATACCATTGCCACGGGTTGAGCAAGGCCACCAATAACTATAGACTATATCAGTCCTACCCAAGCATTCAGCTAGGAGAAGTGAACGGATGAACTCACAACCGACCAAGCGGCAACGCTGCCCGGTCCATAGAGTTTCTCGGCAAGCCTCCAGGTATACCAGTCACTCAAGGCAGCGAAACCAGTCTGCAGAACCTTGGGGGCCATCAGAAGCCATTTGGCCTTGACCGTCGGGACTCTGTAAGTAGCCCAGAAGCTATCGACAATGAAATACCCGAGCGCCAACACCGTGGGGTGTATTGATGAACGTAACGCATGGCGCCACTCCTATCGGGCTGTCAGCGAGGCTCTTCATCATGTATTGATTGGGCTTATATAGATCACTGACCCATGTCAACCAAGCTCCGCTGCTTTCTCCATACACTAGTTGCCATGCTGGCTCGAGGACCTGGAAATACTCGTCTGGCTGGAAAAAGGTACGGACGCAAAGAGCATTGGCGAAGCGAACGGCGAAGATCACAGTGAGGACCTCTCGAACCTGTTGTGTACTGGTGGGAGCAGCAGCTACATTGTCGTCTCGACTATGTTCCTTGGCACTGGAGGCCGTCTTGTTGGAGAGTTTCTTGGGGGTCATGTCGCAACCATCTCAAATGGTATTTTAATTTGTTTTTTTCTTTTCTTTTTTGTATCTCTCTCTGTCTTTCTCACGCAGGCCAGATCTGATCGGTTATAAGGCTCTCAGATAGCGGCTGAGGCTACCTGGCATTCTAGCATGGAGCTAGCAATTCATCCAGTATCTGGGCAATATGCGGAATTTGTCCCAATTGATAAATAGGTACTCCGTAGGTAAATCGATATCATCCGGATCCACACACAACCTTGGAAGTTGTTGATTCGATGTGCAAGGCACGTAATGTATCAACATCCATATACACTGTACCTCACACTGTAATATATAAGCTAACCGATACAGGTTAGTGACCTCTCACCGGTATCTTTGTTCCACCTCTTTGCTAAGGATGTACCTAGATACCGGTACGGAGTACCTCGTTTCATCTCAAACTAGCAGCATACCACGTTGTACCTACACCTAAGTACAGTCAAACCTCGGTATCTCCATCAGCATCTTGCATCGCTCAAGACAAATATATTACCCCTGATTGGCTTGTCCGTTGACGATTCTTCGGCTACCTACCAGGCTGCATACTTACTTTTCCCCCGTCTTTCGGAGGGGCACTCGTTTCCCGCTACCGGCTTGGGATGACCGCTACTTGGGCACCGGCTACGGCTGCGACCTGTCCTGGCCAAGACTGATAGCAGTGCCAGTGCCAGTGCCAGTGCCAGTAGATGTACATGCTTCGGACCTTGCCGCCCAGGATTCCCCGCCAAACACCCAAACTCAAAAAAGCTGTACTGCGTTGCCTCTCGCCTCTCTCCTCTCTCATCGTGACACGGCGGGTATGAGGGATATGACGACATTGGAAAAAGGACAGCCGCGAAGGCGAGAAAAGACCAGCCGCCGCCCGCAGTGCTACCGCTTTGCTTCGGCTTCATGTGGAACGCTAGAAAAACTCATGTGACCCCTTTCGTCTGTAGTCAGGTCATCGGCGCCGTGGTTGCGGCTTGGACGAGGATTGAGCCGCATCGACTTGCACTTAGGGGTATAGTGGCCTGTACCGGCCCTGGGATGCGCCTCTGACATTACGTATGATTTAATGTATATATACTTCGGCTGGGCCCCGCCTTTTCGCCGTCTCTTCACTTCTTTTGTTCCTCGCTCTCTTATCTCGTTGCACTTCTCCAAGTTGTATTGCTTGATCAAACCTAGGTTTGCCTTCATCGCATCTCTTCAGCAGGCATATATAGATGGACCTGACGTTACTCGGCTCTACTCTGCTCCCGACTTCATTCTGCTCGTGCATTAGCTTCTCACCCCATCTCAAGATACCTAACCCATCGCAACATGGCCCCCCACGCTGAAGACCCGGCTGCGCGCTCCGCCAACGGCTCCGTGACGGCGTCCAGGTATCACGCCTCTTCGACTAAAAGTGCGATTGCTGCGGAGCACAAGTTTGCTGCCCATAACTACCACCCTCTTCCCATTGTCTTCGCCCGCGCTCAGGGCGTTGATGTCTGGGATCCCGAGGGCAAGCACTATCTTGACTTCCTGTCTGCATACAGTGCTGTGAACCAGGGCCACTGCCACCCAGAGCTTGTGAAGGCTCTGACTGAACAGGCCGGCCGTCTGACGCTGAGCTCGAGAGCTTTCCACAACGATGTATTCCCCAAGTGGGCCGAGAAGGTCCAGCAGATGTTCGGTTACGACATGGTTCTGCCCATGAACACCGGAGCTGAGGCTGTAGAGACGGCCATCAAGATTGCCAGGAAGTGGGCATACAAGGTCAAAGGTGTGCCCGAGGGCAAGGCACTAGTCTTTGGCGTTCAAGAAAACTTCCATGGCCGAACGGTGCGTTGACCAGATGACGGATTGTTGCATAGCTAATTCGCAAGTAGATGATTGCTGTTACGCTCTCTACTGATCCTGAGTCCAAGGACAATTATGGGCCGTACATACCAAATATCGGGGCAACCTCCCCTTCTACCGGAAAGCCCATTCGGTACAACAACGTTGCTGATTTGGAGGCGGTGTTTGAGGCTCATGGAAAAGAGACAGCGGCTTTTATCGTCGAACCAATTCAGGGAGAGGCAGGCGTTGTTGTTCCTGATGATGACTATCTGCGGAAGGTGCAGGAGCTTTGCAAGAAGCACAACGTCCTGTTGATTTGCGACGAGATCCAGACTGGCATTGGTAGGACTGGACGGATGCTCTGCTCGGAGTGGGCTGGGATCAAGCCAGACATGGTAACGCTTGGCAAGGCCATTTCTGGTGGCATGTACCCAGTTAGCTGTGTTCTCAGCAGTAAAGAGATCATGCTGGTCGTCGAGCCTGGCACACACGGCTCCACCTATGGTGGAAATCCTCTTGGTTGTGCTGTCTCCATCCGTGCACTTGAGCTCATGGAAGAAGAACAGCTTACTCAAAAGGCTGAGAAACTAGGCAATGTTTTCCGAGAAAGCTTAGCTGCCCTGAAGTCACCAATTATCAAGAAGGTTCGCGGTAAGGGGTTGTTGAATGCCGTCGTGGTAGATGAGTCACAAACGAACGGTCATTCAGCTTGGGATCTCTGCCTTCTTCTAAAGGAGAAAGGCCTCTTGGTAAGTTTTCCGGGTGGTAGTTACATCATGCGTGACTGTAGATGGTTGTACTAGTGCTCACTTTCACTTAGGCTAAACCGACACATGGAGACATCATTCGATTTGCCCCTCCATTGGTCATAACTGAGGCACAGATGCAGAAGGCCGTTGCCATAATCGGAGATGCACTACAAGAATTGCCCAAGACGAGGCGACACGAAAATGTCGAAGTAGGATTGGAGAATTGATGGATGCATAGAACAGCACATCACTCGCCATCGTGTCTTGCATTAGGATTGTACGCCTGTCGTAACATTGACACCTTTTAGTGTGGCAGACTACTTAGGCGAGCTGTAGTGTCTGAGGAAAGGTAGAAACAGTGTGCGAGCCTACAGTCTTCCGATTGAGCTCTGCAACTTCTACCCACCTGGCAGTGAAGGGATATGGTCCCTTCACACTTACCATCTACGAGAGGGGATTGTTGGCGACCGTATGATGGGTTTTGGGGAATTACATACAGTGTGGGGATGGACTTTGAGACAACGTAAAAATGCACTTTTAGGACTTAGGATGACCAGAAATAGGCACCATCTTAAAATTTCGGTACCAGAAGTGAGCATATTTTTTGAACTCAAACCCGACGTTCTGATATGTAGTGACAGGTTTACGAATAGCTTTAAGTATCAGCTTACGGAAACTTGCTGTGATGAGTGGGCATCGTTAAGTACTTAGTAGACATGCAAGTGCTACGCATCTCTGTGCAGAAGGACGTGAGTGAGCTGTTTCTTGCCCTGCAGGCTGAAGACTCCGAGTTGCAAGGGTCATTACAGCGTTGTTATTTATTCAAGAAAGCTTTAGTTCGAACCAACGAGCCAATGCTCAGGTAGGTAGCGTTGTCCAAGGAAGCCGACATAGCCGTCCACTTAACTGTCTTTTTAAGTTATCAACCTGCCGAATATTATTTTATCCTAGACAATGCTTGTCTGTCATAGAACCACGGACAGGGGAATAAGTATCAGTTCCCAGATTCTCCTCAACCTCCTTACCATAGATACGCGACAACCACCTCGTGACCCCCCTAATAAGACTTACAATAACCATAGCATTATGGTGGACAAGACTACGCTACTATAATACCTTCCTCAAGCGAAAAGGATTGATTACTATGTAGTCATATTTCACAGCTTACAATCGAAGAGTCATTCTCGATTCCTCAAAACTCCACCCCCGTGCATGGATTTGTATATTTGTATCTAATGGTTTCCCCGGATGACCGACAGCTGGTATAGATGTTAGGTAGGTATTTCATATCCAGTGCAGCCCGTCTGCGACAACACTCGTTCCCCGCAACGAATAAGAGTTGAAGAGAGGGTGTGCTGTGCACCGAGCTGATGGGGCCGTATATCGCAAAGGTTCCCACGTATCTATAACCGCGGCCATCTCGTCTCAGGCTACCACTATCAATGCATGCAAGCGGTAGCGAATGGTAGTTCGCCAGCCGCATACAACACGTCCGATCAAGACTCCCTCCACCGCATCATTCGTCTTTCTTCTTTCGTATTGGAGAATTAGCGCCCGCTGATAAGCAGAGTCGTCTGGTTGTAAAGAGTACATGGTACTGTAGTATCGTACGTGAGAAAGCAACACTGCAGTAACGGTGGCCCTGGATATCTGGCCAAGACTGAGGGTCTGCTGATCGTTGGGAGGGATAGATAAGGGCGTCGAGACTTTTTTTTTTTTGTGATACCACTAGGTACCTATCTAGTATGTGCCTATTCAACGATGCTAAGTAACATGGTGCTACATACGTGTGCACTAGATACCTAGTAGTATTCATACATGAAGACATAATTAGGGGTCCTGCCAGGCTGTTTCTGTTTGACACATACTGTCCAGGGACACACTACTGCAACACCCCGTTCTTCTTGCAGGAATAGGTGTACCCAAGCTCCGCGGAACGAGGGTCCGCGAACAGGCAGATACTAAGGTTAGATGATTATATGGTTACCCACGCGAACTCCACATCCGTCATGCATACCCAGCGAGCCTAGTACACTACCGAGTACCTACACTAATAGTACACCAAACGGGAGTCGTGGTGGTTATAGCGTACTACCTACTGTACTTTATAAGTGTAGCTGTAATAGAAACCGAAGTAGTTTTTGATGCCTGTAACGTTTGGACAGCATGCTGCCCAGGTAGATTCTCAGACCTAATCTACATCTTGGGTGGAAGCTTATTGCAAGGCACAGTCAGCCGGATCTGTCGTCACCCACCTATCACTGCCTCTGGTCATCCAACAACCTAACCAAGATACATGCAGAGATACCAACAGAGGCCTATTGCGGAATAAGGGGTCGGTATCAAGGTCGCCGCCACTCGCGTCAACCTGATGGCGGTCATAACAAATTACTTAGTGATCGAGGGCTGAGAGAAGAGCGTCGCACGCCTGTCTGCAACTGCTAGTGATATCAGGTAGGTAGCTTGTTAGCGAAACGTTATCTGGCCCGCAATCAACATACTACGTAACAGTATCTACGAAAAGGGTTAAGACCAACCTGCCGCATCTTCCGTCCAACAGCCGACTACCTACTCACATACCCTACCTAGTGGAGCCCCGATAGGTAAGCTGTTTCCGCGACATGACCGGGGAAAGGCAGTGTAGAAGAGGCAGCCTTGTGACCACGATATAAGCGCTTCCCACCTCACATTGCCCGCGAACCATTAGTTTACAGCCCCCCCCCTTTTTGCCTCTTACATTATAGAGACTCAATTGCGTCTGGTAAAGATGGGTTTCCTTAGTTATGTCCTTGGTTATGCAAGAAAACCTTTTAGTAACTTTAAGGATAAGCTTGCGTGATCTTGCCCTTTTCTTAAGACAAAGGGTTTATTATTATACTGATCTCGTCAACAAGTCACTGATGGTGAAGTCGGCACATAGCATAGATAACAAATAGTCTATATATTGTTTATAGACGAAAAAAGCATTCCCTTTCCTTTGTCCAAGACAAAGAGAATGATGATACTCGCCTTGGGGAGAATATAGGTTACCTACCACCTAGATGACTAATAGGAGTTTCCCAGTGCTAGTCCGGAGCACGTCGTATTTACCGGTAGAAGGCATGGATTGCTATGAACGGACTTCAAGATCATCTGCGCAGGCGTCCATTACTACTCGGGTAACCACCAACTGCATATTATCAATTACCTATGACTCCTTGACATGGCTGGTATTTGACTCATATACCTATCTTATAATTTAGTAGGTTATCATCTTTGCCAGTCCGAGGAGGAATAAGCTGATCCCTAGTCTATAAGACAAGGCGACGGATTAATGCAGTGCTGTGTTGTAGCAACCCGTCCGTTTCAGGTAGCCCGACTCAACTATTGCCTATTACGGTAGGCCACGAGGTAGGTATCCTGCATGGGCACTCGGCACTGAACAAAGGGGTACGATTGGCGATCAGTCTGGCTGGGATTTAAGTACCAATAGACAGTGCGCGTGTGAGAGTCTGGAGAGGGCGTTATTGTAGGGGTAGGTCGACTTATATAGGGCACCTCGACATACAGACAGCATCAATTCATATTGTAGTACCTAAGGTAGGAACTTGAGACAATGCTCTACCTAGGTAGTGTAGTGTATGCCTCTCGACAACTCATAGGCAACTATAGCTCTTTCGTTATCTGAGTTTCACGCTATGGATCTGTTCTGTCCCTACGTACTGTATGTAGGTAGTGTAATTTTTCAAGGGACAGGATAGGGCACAGTAACCAACACAAAAGCGTCGAGTTCTGGCCAGGGAACCACCCAGGTGCCCTGCTAATGCTCGGGTGCTTGCACTACAGTACAGGCGTACTACTACCTACCTATTAAACACAGTAGATATCCGAGCCATGTCTGTGCTCAGGCTTGTTACATACCGGTATAACTCGTCTGCTTGTAAGTATCAGATAGGTATTTATGCTGCACGGAACACTTTCCCCTGTGTGCTTACCGTTACGTAAACATATACTTACAAACTGAAGCTATTGCTATGTGTTTGTTTGTTTGTTTGTTTGTTTGTCAGCTACCAGTACCTTAGGTCCTTGACATGGTTTCAACAACAGTGCAAGCTGATGCGAAAGTAAAGCGTAAGGAGGTAGCGTATGTGCACTTATAGTAAGTACCTAAGATAAGTAGGTAGGTAGGTATGTACTTACTGGCCTGGGCACTGCCTGGCATACTAGTACACTTAATTATGGGACCTGATCCAGCGGCGTCGGGTTCAGGTCGCCTAAAAGGCACGCCGTCTACAACAGAGCCTTAGCGCTGGCGTCTTGTCAATTGTTATCATGCTGAAGAGTCACGAGTGCAAGTCCCCGATCTTCATTGTCCACGTCTTGCTTCTGTTGGCTGCCTTTTTACCTACCAAGTCCGCGCTCGTAATAGTCATCTGCCCAATCACAATGTAGATTCGCAGACGGCCTCTTGCCCTGTCCAAAGGATCCTCTTTTATTGTCTACCTACATGTCCTTTATTGTAATGGGACTGAGCCGGTAATCATGTACCAATTCTCTGCCTAGATCTCGTGATAGCGATTCCCTTACTTAGAGCTTTACGTGACTTTCCTCATTGACTTCGTCATTCACCTCACCCTCCCTGTTTTCAACCACTTTACCTTTTTTTCAATCTATTCCAACCTTCTTCCACCACTTTTCCTCCTTGTAGACCGACAAGCTACCTACGCATTTCCATCTCCATATCAGTGGCGCAGGTAGCCTTCACCATTCTTTACCGTATTTAGTACTGTCACGACTACTGTATATCCATATCCATATCCATATCCATATCCATATCCCCTGCTTCCGGAGACTACTAGCGCAGTCAGTGGCCGAGTCATTCGCTTGATCATCGGTCAACCAACACACCCTCCTCTCAGTGTCTGCAAGCAGACTTCACTAGCAAAGCAAAGCAACCCTCCTGGAGCCTATGGTACAGTACCAAGGTGGCTCTGCACACAGGTACTTCCACCTCTGCAGACTTGGGCCGTGAGTCGCAGTGGCTAAGCCGCCTGCAGTTTGCCAGCAAAGTTCAGCTTATTCCCACTTCCTATCACGCAACAGGGGAACAGGTCAACTAGCAGGACAAGTCAAAACGTTAGCGACCCCTGTTGGCCCGCTGCATGTCTTATCACAGTGATTTATACCGTCTATACTGTACTTCGGTACGGCCTACCGACCAGTCGCCTCATCTAGGTTGTTAGCGGCAACAACCTTGTCCTGCAAGGTAGCGTGGGCCGAGATAGGTACATCTCTAGGTACCTACCATAGGTATCTAATAGCCATTATCAGCACCGTTCACATTCTACCCATCTAGGTTCCCAACTTGCCAACCTTCACACCCAAAGGTATGTGTGTATCTCTCATTCTAGAATCCCAACAAAAACTACAAACCTATCACCAACCTATGAGAGCTCCCGTGACAGCGAATATCATGGATGGAACTAGCTAACTCGTCAACCCTGCCGTAGTCGTGGTTCGTTTCTCGGTGCCTCGCGTTGCTCAGAGTGACACAAGCAGCTCCAGATCGCTCCCCGCTTGACAAGGTTCTGGTCCT
Organism: Xylaria venustula; assembly: GCA_022578775.1. Taxonomy (NCBI): domain Eukaryota; kingdom Fungi; phylum Ascomycota; class Sordariomycetes; order Xylariales; family Xylariaceae; genus Xylaria; species Xylaria venustula. Next base: position 245,708 of record MU389353.1, on the reverse strand, counting down.
CGATTGTGACCCAGGTCCACCCCCGACCTATCGGATACCTGCCCCTACATCATTCCCACTTGACATCTAGGTTGTTCCGTCCGTCCCATCTCGAGACGCGCGCTCACCTAAGCTTTCGAGCTTCTTTCCCCCGGCCTTTCTTCATCTTCTCCTGCCACGGGCATCTAGTCTTTTCGTCAATCTTCTCCCTAACCTGCCGCAACCCACCAACTACACTAGACCAGCCTCCACGCCGACCATCTTCTACGCATGTATACGAAAGCGATCACGCGAGTTTCAGCTCTACTCCCCGTCCATATATAGGCCCGTGGCCTGCAGCAAGCTTCCTGTCTTCGCCAACTCACACAGGAAGCCATGGCCGAAGCACGAGTTTCGTCGCGTCGGGCGAGAGCCGGCGACGACATCGTCGGCCAGTTCCTGATCGGTTCCGAGATAGGAAAAGGCAGCTTTGCGCAGGTCTATATGGGCAAGCACAAGGTTCGCACCCCTTAGCTCCCTCACTTCGACCCATCTCCCGGTTTTCCGTGCCTCCAATAGCTTCCATTTCGTCCTGTATGTTCCGACATCGATACGGCCTCGGTTTAATCATGCACCGAATTTGTTTCCCACATCGAGTTGCTACTAGGAAGACTTGGATTGACTAACATGGACTCAAGGTATCTGGGGCCGCCGTAGCCATAAAATCCGTCGAGCTCGCCCGACTAAACAAGAAATTAAAAGAGAACCTTTATAGCGAAATCCAAATTTTAAAGAGGCTCCGACATCCACACATCGTCGCTCTTCACGACTGTGTCGAGTCGTCAACCCACATCAACCTTATAATGGAATATTGCGAGCTCGGAGATCTGTCGCTGTTCATCAAGAAGAGGGACAAGCTCATCACCAATCCTGCTACATGCGACCTAGCCCGAAAATACCCCAGCGTCCCCGGCTCAGGTTTGAATGAGGTGGTGATTCGGCATTTTCTAAAACAACTCGCCAGCGCATTACAATTCTTGCGAGAAGGCAATTTTGTCCATCGAGATATAAAGCCGCAAAACCTGCTCCTTCTCCCATCCGTCGCATATCGTGAGGCAAGTCGGGAAACTCGGCCAATTCTCAGCGCCAGCCACGACTCACTCATACCTGCTGTTGGATTGCAGTCTTTGCCCATGTTAAAGCTGGCAGACTTTGGGTTCGCCCGGGTTTTACCCTCTACTTCACTCGCTGAAACGCTGTGCGGATCGCCTCTTTATATGGCACCCGAGATACTTCGTTACGAGCGATACGATGCCAAGGCCGATCTCTGGTCAGTTGGTACTGTTGCCTATGAAATGATAAGCGGCAAACCTCCGTTCCGAGCTAGTAATCATGTCGAGTTGCTACGAAAAATTGAAGGTAATAGTGATAATATCAAGTTTTCCAAGGACGTTCAGGTTTCATCGGGTCTTAAGGCTTTGATTCGTGCTCTGCTCAAGCGTAAGCCCGTTGAAAGAATGAGTTTCGAGAGCTTCTTCAATCATGATGTGATCGCAGATCCTATACCTGGTTTAGTGGAGGATGATCTTCCAAAACTATCTTCTAAGAATTTACGAGCTCTTTCGAGAACAGACGAGGCCCGTCCGGAAGGGCGGCGTCTATCAACGCACCATCGTTATCGAACTGATACAGACATTATACGCTCCGAAGTAGACCAACCTTTACCCATAGACACAACGTCAAAATCCTCACCGTTGGGTACTACACCGGAGCTTGGAAACCAGCAACAATCAGTGCGCAATACAGGTCAAATAAATCATATAACACAAAATGACATCGCCTCCGGTCTTGGGATTCAACGTCCTCAACCGGTTCCATCGACGTCTGCACCTTCAAAAACTGCTCTTGTGGAAGAGAGACGGAATAGAGGCTATTCAAATGCCTCGGCAAACAGATTTCCGCGCGATGACAGGTCACCTTCTTCATATGTCGATGCCAAAACAGTGAAGGGGAAAGGGAAATCACATTCGTCAGCAGATGAGCGCGAAAAGGTAGCCCATGATATAGCCTTCGAGAGAGACTACGTCGTCGTGGAAAAGAAACACGTCGAGGTAAACGCATTTGCGGATGAGCTGGCTGCGAAAGACACACAAGCCCAGGCTATAGCTCAACGGTCAGGACAGGTGGTTAGACGTGCCACGCAACAGGGCGACCCAAGATCTACCACTGGGGCCATTCCAGCTCAACCTTCCAATGCTTTGCAAATTGCTCAAGGCAGACAGCGACCAGACACTCACCATCGTGGTTCGTTTGAAAAGAACCTGTCAGGAAGCCCTGGCTCAACTACTTCGGTCATTTCCAAAGCCATACAAGATGCTAGTTTGCGACTTTTCGGTTTCAAATACCCTTCTCACATGCTTGGTAAAGGCGCATCACCCCCACATATGTATAACCCTTTCCCAACATATCCTACACCAAATGCACCTTTGGGCCTGATAACAGACGGTCGCGCAGGTGGTCCTATCGATGAAGATATGCGTGTCGCCCAGTGTATCGAAGATTTTGCTACACGCAGCGATGTCGTCTGGGGTTTTGCAGAGGTCAAGTATAAACAACTTGTGCCGCTTGCCCCATCAATAGAAGAGGGGCTTGGCGGCATACCAGTCGATAAGATGGGGTCAGACGACGAAGACGGGCTTACTATTGAGGCAATTGTCGTTCTCTCTGAAGAAGCACTTGTCTTGTACGTCAAGGCGCTTTCTCTTCTTGCTAAATCTATGGATATTGCAAGTATTTGGTGGGCACGCAAAGCTAAGAGTGAGTCGACTGCCACTCAACAACATGTCACTGGGCGTGACGCTGTCAGCTCCCAGAATATTGTGGCAAGAGTTAATTCTGCTGTACAATGGGTTCGCAAACGTTTCAATGAAACATTAGAAAAAGCCGAGGTTGTCAGGCTCAAATTGACCGAGGCTCAAAAACAACTCCCTGAAGAGCATTCAAGCCATATGAGCAACAACGCAGTCGAGGCCATCGCAGCTGGGACTCCAAGTACGGAGGGTATCGTGCTGAGTCCCGGCCTCAGCGCCGAGAAACTGATGTTTGATCGAGCTATCGACATGAGTCGGACAGCCGCAATCAATGAGATTGCGAATGAAGACTTGGGCGGGTGCGAACTCTCTTACGTCACGGCTATTCGTATGCTTGAAGCTGTACTCGATAATGACGAGGATATTTCAAGCAAACGGCGGTCGACAGGGTCTCTCAAAGCAGAGCGCGATAACCAAGAAGCGGCTTCGGAGATCAACCCAGATGATCAACAAGCGGTACATAAGAGTAAGTCATATTGACCCGGTGATTTGAAGAAGGCTAATAGGATCTATTAGTGATCCACATGATAACTGGGAGGCTCGCTACGCTTCGAAAGAAAATGCAGATGATCGCGAATGCCTCAAAGGCCGAGCAGCATAGTCTTGCGCGTAAGCGCAGTGATGAAATCACACCATGAAGCATTCCTACTCTTACCTCGTGAAAGTCGAGGATGAAATATCACGAATAATGACGACACGTTTAAGAGTGCAATACAAATTACTTGGGCCCCACGGCTTTCAGAATCCACATTTTGCGACTGGTTATAGTACCGGTTATGGTGGAAAGTTGATACTCTTCTCTCTCTGGGTTTACTCATTAACGGGCGTTACGGATTGAGGATCTCTGAACATGGCGATTTCCTCCCGCCCAGGCGTTCGATACATTTTTTGCGGTTTCTAGTATTTCCATATTATCCGACCGTTGACAGTTTCTAGGTCCAATCAACCTTTTCGCAAGCACGCGCGCACTGTCTTGGCGCTCTCGGTGCAGGTTTCCGTTGAGGCTAGAGAATATCCCCTTACAGTGGTCCGGCGACGGATAGGTTTCTACAGTCAACAACCATTGCGGACTTCTCATGCCAACTTGTTATCCGGTGCGATAACTGATTCTCAATATTGTTTTTTTGGGCTACAATCAGCGGCGCAAGGGTGATTGTGTCTATAGACTTGCTACACCCAAAGCTCATATTAGCTGTTTTCCTAGTGTTTACTACGGGAATCATCCCGAGTTTCAGACAAGACGTCACCGAATGTTTTTCCCGGCAGCCCTATTGTATATCCTTTTTCTTTGGGCTTTTACCGGTTGTTGACCTGCTTTTTTCAGCATTGTGGTTGCATTGGGTTTAGATTGAGTATCGACCAGAGAATCGACTTGACATAACTGCGGTAGTTGTTGGGTTTGGTCCTGGCGCACCCATTGGAATGCCCAATGGAATGAGTATAGCTAACTAGTCATCCAATACATATTAAATAACACACCAAAAAATAGAAAGAAATTTCCAATAAATCAAAATCGGTGGCACATGGAAAGGGCACACGTATCGGAAGTATTTTTCTTGCAGGCAGGCTACCTGTGACGGTACTCAATTCCACGCCATTAATATCGAACATCAAACATAAAACATGCATATCGATCCTCAAAGCTAATTTAATCATCACAGCTCTCAGACCGCAAATAATGAGTATTTCAGCCTCGGCCTTCTCATTCTCAGCCTCACAACCGGGACCGCCTAGTATACCTATACATTACAGGTACCTAAGTAGTGTCACTATCGTAGATATCCCTCCTCCATATCTACCTCCATATCCTATTGCTATGTGACACATTTTCGTATAACCACAATTAATTCCTCAGAGCGTCGCGAGCCCTTCATAACCAGGTGAAGTTTCAGATCGGAATACTGTTTCTTAGTGATCAATGCTTCGCGATGCCTCCAACCTACCTGATTAGTAGACCTGTCGTCGGTTTAGGCAATTCCGCGGTTTCGGCCATCTACGTTAACACTATCAAGCACAGAGAACACTTAGATATATTCTAGAGAGGGAGGACGACTATGGAAAAGGCTATAGGGGTTTGACCTAGGCGCTCTTCACGAGACTTGTTGCTGTTCTCTCTTTCTCTCTGCTAATTGATTGTCCAGCTTGACACTTGTTTTATGCCCTATTCCGGCTTGCATTAACAACTATACCATGTGGCACTCACTCTATTCGAAGAGCAAATCGAGGGTCGACTGCTGAGCAGCGATCGTCGTCGTATCGATCTAACTTTGTCTGCTATAAACCTGCCTTACTGGAGGCTATGACGACAATATTTGGACCCCGAATCTCGGTGGTGAATTTTTTTGTCCACATTGGCCCCCACCTTCTTAAATTCGCTTTTGCAGGCAAGATGAGGGATATACAATGCTGTGGTGTGCGTTCTAAAACATCGTATGAGGCTAGAGGATCTTGAAGGGGTGGATAGATAATAGCTTAGTCTGCTAGCCATTATTGAGCATCTATATTCTCTATCCAGAAGTATGTAAGTGGCCTGCACTGTTGGAGGCGCTTATGAGTACATACACCCGCGAGGGGTTTTTTGTGAGACGCTTCCAATTAAAGCTAACGGCGTAGGGGAGAATTTCTTCGCGAATAGCTCGGACATTTGCTAAATATAGAAATCTGAGGTCACAGCATGGTAGACCTGCAATGAAATGTAGATTCGGCGTCTAATTTGGCAGTGTAGGAGGACATCGCTTGTCAGGTCGTATATCTATCTACCTTGCGTATGGGACGGCAGGGGAGAAGAAAGGGAGGAAGTAATAAAAATCAAAAAACGCAATGGTGTAGGCCATGTAGGTATGTGAAGTAAATTCGGCAGTGAAGAGCTTGTCATCGATCTACACAGTCCATTTCTCCTTGTACTTAGCTTGAGCAGAACTAGGGTAGGACCCTTCTCTGGGCCGACCCGCTCGCGCTGAATATCTGTTGATTTGATACTACACTATCGAGACTATGTAGATAGGATCAGAAATACCTAGGATCTCTACATGGCGCCTCATTTTCCTCATCTTCTGCCACTTGTGGACAGCAGGGCATAATGACACGGAGAGAGGGGGCCATTGATGACGGTAGCGCGCGATTATCATCACCACTGGCCAGCTTGAGACTGAGGATGGTGGCGGCAGGTGATGCACGGGACTGCTCCATTAGGTGGTGCTGCAACGCTCACAGGACCCAGCCACGCCGTTACCATCCAATTGACCTAAGGGGGTGAGACCTATCGGGACTGCAGGACCAACGTCATACTGCCTGAGGGCCCGCCGATCACATTGACGCATCTTGTCGAGTCGTCGTCGACTCGGGCACACGCCAGTCAATCAAGTCGTGATGTCTCCCAATGTCTCCCGTGAGAATACAGCGACGGCACGGGTCTCGCCTGCGAGCTTGCTTCTACGGACGGGGGAGGTGGGCTGCTCATTGGTGGTCTGTTTTCTTCCTTGCCAGTCTCAGTCGGGGAGGGATGATCGCATACCCACCATGAGAAGGGCCACGGGCAGGCAATCTGCCATGGATAGTGTGTTAGTGAGATTTCTCCAGTTCTGCGTGCAGGAAGCCCTGTCACTGCCCTGCGATCAGCCCGAAGCTTATGCTACCTACGTAGGTAGACAGAACTACACTAGAGTCTCATGTTCTGGCTATGCCGTCGAAATAACGAAACAAGCAGGAGACAACCGACGCAAACTGTAGTCAACGCAGTGTGACCAGCCTCATCATAGCCTAGAATTCTGCCCAGAGCTGCCCAGAGCCTGGAGCTGGGAAAGCGAAATCCTTCCCTCAGAGCTCCCCTCCCTGCCTGGTCTGCTGTTAGACTTCTCGGACCGTAGACGCATAGCTGAACTCAACCAACTACTTTCTCGTACTTACGGGAGCGTATTCACGTATTAAGTGTCTCTGCCATCTGGACCTTTCGGCCATCGGAACCTTCTTGTCCATGATCCATCCAGTAATGAATGTTCCAGGCAAGTTTGCCAGGTAATTATACAGATAGACAGCTATCGTAAGATATAGTATCCACGGCGCATGAATTCCTTGCTCGGCTTAATTTGAATAGGATTATGTCGAGAGAACGGACTCGCTCCCTTTTCTTTTGCCCTGAAAGTCACTCCGCAGCAACACCACAACTCGTGTCAGAAAAAAGTCAAAACATGTTCGGGTAGAATATCTGAATGTTTGTCAGCGGTGACCGACTACCTATAAGTACGTGTTTCCTCTAGTGATCGGAAACCACATCCGGCAGCATCAAGAAAAAAGATGCCCAGTGTACCTCAATGCGCCAACAGGCCCCATCACTGATCAGAGAACGAAGCGCCCCCGGAAATGAGTCCTAACGGGTACCTATCTCTGAGGCCACCTACAGTGGCCGTAGGTCTAGGCTGGAGTGGCCGTTACTCCACCGCCATACATCACTAGTAACGCCACCACCCAAATTGGCTGGCAACCTTACAAGGGTCCCATATCCACCCATTGTACCTACTTTAAGTAATACATACTAGAAAATAAACTTACACGTTGAGGCAACTGCTGCCTGCTAGTTGGGCATTTTTACGATTTTTTTTGGTATTGTTAAGGCAGTTGCAAAGTTGGGCTACTTTAGTGCGTATATTGCTGTTTTAATAAAAATAAATAATATTATTGCTTATTAATATTATTAGCTTTTATTTTTTTTTAAACAATAATATTATAAATATTATAATTATTGCTAATAATTTTTATATTAATTAATTTTTAAAATTTTTATTTTTGTATAAATTATAAATACCTTTATATAATAAATAATAATAAAACATATTATAATTACGTATAAATAATTAATAACGCGTTATGCTAATAATTATAGCAATATTTTAATATATATATTGTTTTTAAAATATAAAATATATTATAAATTATTTTTAAATTTTTTTTTAAATTTTTTGTTTTTTGCTATTTTTTTTAAGTTATTAATAAAAAACTTAAAATATTTATTTTAATTTTATAATAAAGCATTTAATGCAAAAACTTAGTTTTGCTACGTTTAAAAAGCTTTTTAATTAATACAAAATTTTTTATATTAATAATAATATATTTTTAAAATTTAAAAGATTTTTTAAATTATATAATTTATATATTTGCTTTTTTTGCTAAAAAATAATTAATTATGCTGTTTTTTTTGTTAAAAAGCTGGTATGCGTTTATGTTTATATTTTAACATTAATATTAAAAAGATTTTTTTTACTAAAAAGCTAGTATATATTTGCGCTTATATTTTAACGTTAATATTAAAAAAATAAAACGATTTTTTATTAATTAAATAACAAAAATTTTTAAGCAAATAAAAATATATTAAAAAATAAAAACAGAAATATTTGCTTAGCTAAATAATATTAAAAAAATTTTTAGTGTTTTTATGCCGACAAAATAATAATAAATTTAGTATAAAAATTTTATTAAAATTTTTATTAAAATTTTTAAAAAATATAAAATTATTTAAAAATAAAAAATATAAAATTATTTAAAAATAAAAAATAAAAAATTAATAATGCTAAAGTATTAAAAAACAAAAAAACAAAAATAGCTATAAAAAATAAAAAAAAATTTATTTGCTAAAAAAATAAAATAAAACAAAGCTTAAACAAATAATTATATTAGTAATAAAAAATAATTATTATTAGCAAATTAAAAATAAAAAATATAATAAAAATAAAAGCTTAAAAAGCAAAAAAATTAAAGGTATAATTTATTATATTAGCGTTTAATATTTAATAAAAAGTTATAACAACGTTATAAACAAAAATATTAGCTTTTAATAAATTTAAAATAGTTAAAACTAAATATAAAAGCAAAATAGCTAAAAAAAAAGTTATATTTAAACTAAAAAAACAATTAAAAAATATAAAAATAAAAAAATCGGTTAAAAAAAAAGCTATAAAGTTTAATTAAAGCTAAATCGCTTAAAAACGCAATAAAAATAACAGCACGCAAAATATAAATTATTGCAAAAAATAATTTAAAAATAAATAAATAAACGTAAAAAATATACAATGGTATTAAAAAAAATAAGTTAAAAAAATAGCTATTATATAATAGCTTAAAAAACTTTTAATATTATTTATTTTATTAATAAAATATTATATAAATTAAATATTTAAAAAAATTGTTTAAATTATAGCTTTATAACGGTTTATAGCCGTTAATATAACTATATATCGACAATATTTTTAACAGCATTTTTAACAGTATTATATTATTGCGTTATAATAAAATATTAACTACTATTTTACTATTAATTAATAATATTATTATTTTACGTTTTAACGCTAAAAAAAATATATTACAAGATTTTTTTTTTTTAAGTATTTTTTTTACGCAAAATGATGTAAAATTTCCGTTTTTTTAATATAACGCCGTTAGCACTTTTTTTTAAACAAACATTTAAAATTTAAAATAAATGTTTAGCTATTGTTTAACAATATGCAGCTGCTTATAGTTATATTATTTAAAGCAAAGTTAAAAACAAAAATAAAAATAATATAATTAAACTATATAAAATTATTTGCAATAAATTTAAAACTTTTGTTTTAAAGGCTAAAATATAGCTAAAAAAAACTATTACAAAAAAAACTAGCTATTAATTTGCGGCTAAAATATTATTTTAAAATAATTAGCAATATTATTTTAAAATTTGCGATAGCAAATATAATTATTTTTTATTTTTTAACTTAAAAAATTACTAAATGCATTAAAAAATAACTAAAATATAAAAAAAAATTATTGCTTAAAGCATTAGCTTTTATTAAAATTTAAAGCAAATTTTTAAAAATTTTCGAGTTATTAATTTTAATTGTTTTATTATTTATAAAAATATTAATAATTATATTGTTGTTTATTAAAAATTATTAAAAAAAGCTTTTATTAATGCTACTAACGTATTTATAATATTTCGCGATAAAAAAAACTTTTAGTTTTAAGCTAAATTAAACAAATTAACGCTTTAAGCGCTGTTTATTTTTTTTTTATAATTACAAAATATATAGCGGCATTATTTAAATATTTTTATAATAAATTTTATATATAATATAAATAAATATAATATACTGTTGCTTTAAATTAATAGCTATATAAAAGCGCAAATTTATTTTAATATTGTTTATGCTGTTATATTAAACAAAACAGCTAAAACGATAACATAAATGTTATTATATTATAAGCAGTTTTAAAAACATTTATTAATTTAAAAACTATTTATTATAATAATTACAAATTATTAATTTTTTAAAAAATTAAAAATATTATATGTTTAAAAGTTAATTATTTAGCAATTATGCTTATAGCATATTATAAAAAACGTTAAGCTAAAGGTTAAAAATAAATAAAAAAAAATTATTTCTAAAATTTAAAGCTATTTTAATATAGTTTTTAATATTATTTACTGGTATTATTTACGCGCTAAAAAACATGTTTAAAAAAATAGCAGTAGCGTTAAATATCGATTTTTGCAATATTTGCGATAACGATAGCTTTATTTATACCTTTAAAAAAATCAAGCAAATTTAGCGCCGCTATTACAAAAGTAAAATTACTATTAATTATAATTTTAACAGCATTTTTACGCTTTAAAAATATATAGCATATATAATAACTAAAAAAAAGCTTTAAAATTATTAAATAAACCTTTAAACAAAGTTTTTTAAACAGTAAAAAATTATTAATTATTTAAAAACTATATATATAAGCTGTCGAAAAAAGTGGTATTAAGCTTATATTAAAAAATATTGCAATTTTAAAACTTATATTTCGGCAAAATTAAAATTATCGCATCAAAAATTGCAACAATATTTTTTTAGTACTTAAAGCGAAATAAAAACATTTATTAATATTATTTTTAAGTTAAATAATAATAAAAAAAATATATCGCAATAAAATAAGCAATAAACAATAGCGTATTAACCCGAAATTTATAAAAAGCATGTTTTAAAATTTAAAATTACGTTTTATAATTATTAAAAATAGCTTTAAATTAATTTATAATTAATATTTTAAAGTTATAAAAGCTTATTATAATAGCTAAATAGTTAAAATTATAAACTATATAAATAATTTTACGATATAATATAATATTTCGTATTAATATTTTTAGTTTTAACGTATAACGCTTAAAAAAAAAGTTTAAAAAATAAGCTTTTTTTATTAGTAATATTAAGCAAAAAGCTAAAAAAACGCAATTTTTACCAGTAGTAATAAATTAAAAAAGCTAATATATAAAAAATCAATATGTTATTCTTTGTTTAAAATTTTATTTGCTAGAAAAAATATTAATTATAATTTTAAAATAATAAATTTTATGCAAAAATATATATTAACAATAGCAAAATATATAAATATTTTTAGTTTATTTAAAATAATAGCCGCTAAATATTTTGCTACAAAAAAATTAAATTTTTTAAAAAAAGCGCTATTTATAAGCTTTAAACCGTTGTTTAGCTAATTAAATTATTTTATAAAAAAGCATAAATTAAAATTATTAGCAAAAATAAAAATTATTTAAATAATATATATATTTACGAAAAATTTAGCATTAAAATAGCGCTATTATAAATAATGCTTTTAAAAACAATATATTAACTGCAAAATAATATGCTTATTGTTTTTTTAAAAGTACCGATATTAAGTTTAAGCAGTAAAAACGCCCGGCTAAAAAAACTATAAAGTTATTATTTCGGTTTTTAATACAATTATTGTCGTTTTTAAAAGCTTTTTTTTTTGCTGCCGATTTTTTCGATATTGTATATACCGGCTGTTCGGAAATTTTATATATTAATATTTCGGCCAAATTATTTAAAAATTTCAAAAGCTTTTATATATAGCGGCTATTAAATAATTAAAAAGTTAAAAAGTAGCAGCAATAATATTTTTAATTTTTGGCCGGCCGGAAATTTTATATATTAATATTTTAGCCGAGTTATTTTAATATTATAAATACCGGCTAGCAATTTTATAATATTTTTTAAAAAAAAAGCAAATTTAAAGCTTAATAAATAATAAAATGCTTAAAAACTTAAAAATAGCGGCAATAATATTTTTGATTTTTTACCGGCTTGCTTGTTTGCTAGCGCTATAAAAAAAATTATTTATTAAAGCTATTTAAATAAAAGCATATTGTTATTTTTTTAAATTAAGCAATTGCTTTTATTAAATAAATAAAATATAATTTTAATAAAAAATATTAAACTTAATAAATTGGCTAATTTAGCAGTTTTAAAAAGCTAATATATAGGTTTTTATTAATAGTATTAACAGCAAAACAGCTTTATAACTGCTTTTAATACCAACAAAATATTTACTTGAGGTAAATATAATAGGTGGATATAAAACCTTTGTAAGGTTGCCAGCTAATTTAAGTGGTAACGTTACTAGTGATATATAGCGGTAGAGTAACGGCCACTCCAGCCTAGATTTATAGCCACTGTAAATAGCTTTTTATTTTTTATAAAAACATTACTATGTACATATAAGCAGGGTTAAAAAATTAGTAAATAAATTTAGTACGAGCCCGTACTCGTATTTACTAAAGATTTAAAAATGCGTACTAATATTTACTTAATTAGTATAATATTTACTAAAAAAAATTTTTTTTTTTAAAAAATATTTAAAAAATATTAAAAAATACTAAAAAAATATTAAAAAAATATTAAAAAATATTTAATATTTTAAATATATTTAATATTTTAAATATTTTAAATATTTTAAATATTTTAAATATTTTAAATATTTTTTAATATTTTTAATATTTTTAATATTTTTAATATTTTTAATATTTTTAATATTTTTAATATTTTTAATATTTTTAGTATTTTTTTAATATTTTTAAATATTTTTTTAGTATTTTTTGTATAAAAAATATTTGTATTAATATTTACTAATACTTAAATTTTTTTAATAAATATATATTTACTAAAAAAAAAAAATCGCGTACTAATACTTACTCGTACTAGCCTAGTATTTAGTAAATAATATTTACTAAAAATACTCTGAGTATTTTTTCCAACCCTGCATGTAGGTACTGTAGGTAGGCTGCAAGGCACATACATTAGGGAGTGTGGATACCGGTAGTCAATCTGCCGACGTGTCTACCTCGTCTACCTACTGTACTTTACCTTTACTAGGCGTCTACTTAGGTGAAGGGTGATGATCTACCGTGTGAAGTTGGCATCGTCGAACACACTGTAATAATGCAGTGCTCAAGGCTACGAAGGAAACAGGCGTAGTAGAAGGTAAGATGAAGTATGACTGATAGCATTGAACAGACTTGGGAGAAGTTGAGGTCCATATTAAGGTACGTCAGTAATTAAGGTAGGTAGGACAAAACACAAGCAGTACTGCATACATGTAGGCAGTCCTATGGCTGGCGGCCGGGACCACCTGAGACAACGTCCCCGCTGCCACTACAGTCGCCAGGGAAAGGGTACCTTACAGCCGGCCAGCCCACTCCTCTGTCTCTCTTGTTGTGCGGTGCCTAGCCTACCCTACATGTACAGTACTGAAGCAAGCCTGTACCTGCCCGCCCTCTCCTTCGCCCACGGTATATCACCACCTCCCGCCACTAGCAGCAGCGCCGGCGGCGGTAGCAGTCGAGTACATATGCTAGGTAGGTAGCAGCACTCACTACCTGCCTACCTCTTACCTACAAGGTACTGACTTACTGACTTACTGACTTGCTGACCTACCTACTCGCCTACCTACTTACCTAGGTACCTACCTACCCACCCATCTGGCAACCCTCACTACACACACCCGTAATGCCCAGTCATGTCGCCCGTTCATCTTGTTTCTCTCTAGCTCTCGTCTTACGACATATGTAGATACCGTCGCCGACGGCCCCTCAGCGCGCGCCTCTCCTCTCGTCTGCTCCTGCTCCTGCTCCTGCTCTGCTCCTGCTTGCGATCACAGACCTCGGCCATTCGTCGCTGCCACTCGTCTCGCTCCTGCGTGCCCCCGTCTGAAACAGTCACTCAGACTCGGCCAACCGCACCCAGTCCACGCCGACGCGAGCCCTGGCTTAAATTCCTCCAGAACGAGATCCAACCACACCTCCTCGTCTCCGGCATTCTCGCTTCAACGTCGCTGTTGTTATTGTTGTTGTTGTCATACCGGTAAAGCGGCCATCTGTCCCGTCGCCCAGGGCACTCGTCCAACAGCCAGTCACATACAGCCAAAGACGGACTGCAACCTTCGACATTCGATCCCAGTCTCGTCCATATCCATCCACCGCGCCGCCTCCCGACCAGTCCACTCACTTACCTCTGCTCTCGCCCTCGCCCTCACCCTCACCCTCAACCTCACCCTAACCCTCGGTCGTACGGCTACCACGTTTATGTCTCTGGCACATGTGCATAGTCTGCCTTATCGAACACACTGACTAGTAAAACCGGCCCGATCGACTCTGATTGAGCAAGCTGCCCCGTTTCCCCCGATTCGCAAAACATATTAGACGATTGCATGCGCTGTTGACAGTCGCGTCGCGTTCCTCAGCCTCGTCAACGTCTGCGGTCGCCCGTGCGCCATCGACACAATGACGTCTGCTGTCACCCCGTCCAAGCCGCCAAACCAGCAGCTTCAGATGAACCAACCACAGCCTTCCTCCCAAGCTCCTGTGACTCCTGCATCGCCGCCGAGCAAGCGAGCCGACCTCAAGTCGTGGTGGAAGAAATTTCAGGTTCAGCCAACCAGGCATCATGAAGCACGTGGTAAGCGGTCGTCCTTATACCTTGCTTGGTCTTCTGATCTACCTTCATGGTGTTTTTGACATACCATACGACTGTCCCGGTCGTGTGCTAGGTCCTTTATTATCTAGTCCCTAGGCTAGCACCGCTCTTTTCTTTCCCCCCTTGTCTAGACTACTATTCGCGCCTTGTCTCAACATGATGACTATCCTGAACGTGCGAGATGACACCAGAGGTCGCACCTTAACCTACGCATCAATATCCCCAACATATGGAAAGACGGCGTCGTGAGACTCGTCAGTCGACGAGTCATGAAATCGAATTGGCTAACCAATTCGTAAACAGAGACACGACCTCAAGGCATCTTTGGTGTCCCTCTACGACAAAGTATAACCTATGCGAATGTCGCCATCTCACTTATTGATGAAGACGGCCAGAGCTATATATATGGATACGTACCTATTGTGGTAGCCAAATGTGGCGTGTATCTCAAAGAAAAAGGTGTGATTTCAGTCTCGAGGGATGGAAACGTGGCCGCTAACAATCTTTGCAGCCACGAGTGTGGAGGGTATTTTTCGTCTCAATGGCTCAGAAAAGCGTATCAAAGAATTGAAAATTCAATTCGATTCTCCAGACCGGTACGGCAAAGGTCTTGTCTGGGATGGATACACAGTTCACGATGCCGCCAACGTTCTCAGACGATATTTGAATGATCTTCCTGAACCAGTAGTCCCGTTAGATTTATATCAGCGTTTCCGAGAACCGCTACGGGGCCATACAAAACAAGCCGTAGGCGATAGCGAGGGCACTCAGTTGCTCGAGAACTTTGACCAGCAAGACGCAGTTGGGAAGTATCAGGAGTTAATTAAGGAGCTGCCTCCTCTGAACCGTCAGCTATTGCTCTATATCTTAGATTTACTTGCGGTATTCGCCGCAAAATCCGATGAGAATCGTATGACAGCCCAAAACCTGGCTGCGATTTTCCAGCCTGGCATGCTGTCTCATCCTCAGCATGCCATGGCCCCCGAGGAATACCGCCTCAACCAATGCGTCATTATATTCTTGATTGAGCATCAAGACCATTTCTTGATTGGCATGCAAGGCACTGGCACTGATGAGCAGACAAAGCGCGAAATTGAGAAGGGAACCCCGAGGATTGTTGCGCCAAGTACACCCAACCGTCAGACTGGTATGGTACGCTCTGCATCCAATGCTAGTGCCGGAGCGGAAAGCGTCACCAGGGACGGCACAATACGGAGAAATCGCTCAACTTCATCGCGCCATTCCCGATATTCGAATGGGCCGTCAACCCCCAATAGTCCGTCAATCACAACGCCGGGCAGCTTGGGGAGAAGCAATACATTGCCGTCCAAGAAATCCCCTCTTTTGCAAACCAGTCGATTTCCATCCAGACAACCTTCCCCTACAGTAGCCGTGGCGCCTACCCCCTCCTCTCCGACCCCCGGCGTTAATACGCCTAGTACAAGAGCCGAAAAGACGTCTACGCCTCACGACAGATCTCCAGCAACCCCGAACCTTGGGCCAGTAGCGGTAATCTCAAATATCCCCCCCGGGCATTCGGTAGCAGGTAGAAGCCAAGAACGACTGCTGGGACCTCCCAGTAATAACTTGACTCCGTCAAAGGAAAGAAACCTGCAGAATCTTTTCCAACGCTCACCAAATTCAGACAGTGAGAAGCGTCAGCCTAATAAGTTGCGTAAGAAACGAGTGCTTAGCAGTGCGAACCCAAGTGCTCAAAGCTCATCTGCTTCTCTGCCACATTCTGCTGTTGGGTCTCCCGCAGCTGAAGCTTCTGATCCCATTGATAAAGTTCCTCATCTAGAGCCTATGCTTCACGAAAGTGATACGTCTGTTCGAACTCCATCTGAATCCACTCCAAGAGCGTCTCAGGTCCCATCAGCAGGCGCTCCTCCTAGCAACGTTGACCATGGTCTAGAACCCCTTAACCCCAAGCAATCACAGCCTACGTCGTTGAACTCTTCATTCAACGAGGGCTCGGACGTAGATCAACCCGAAGAGACAATTCATCCTTCGTCAGCTGAGCTTGCCGAAAAAGAAAAGAAGCGTCGCTGGCGCATATCACGGCGTAGGGAAGACTTTTCGAGTCCGTTCGGAAATAACAGTCATGCAGAAATGAGTACCTCAACTGTTGGAAGCAACCACCGCCCGCGAAAGAGCTGGACTGGCGACTCGTCAGATGTTGCCGCAGTGTGGGCGGAGAACGAGGTCGGAGCACGGGAGAAAGATGATGCGAAGGGACCTCTTGGATGGATCAAGCATAAATATCGTGAGGCCAAAGAGAATGTTGACAAACGCGCCAAATCTCCCCCAGAACACAACCACGGATTTCTACCCGCAAGAAGTAAAAGCATCGACATCAAGAGGAGCATGGAAGAGAAGAGGCCTGCCGTGGGTCTGGAGCCGGGCGAATCGAACCCACTGCCATCTCCTAAGGAAGTACCGCTTCCAAATTCGCCGCCGCCGCCGCCTGTGCAGACAACTCACCACGAAACGCCGTCCAGCTCTTAGGAAGCGACAATGAAAATCACGACCGATATGTTGGGCTGAGATACGACGTCTTAAAGATTAAATGAAATACTAGCTTCACAGTATAGTGCGAAATTTCTTCTAGAGACATACTTGCTCTAGGTGAAGCCGCATACGTCTTGCTTCAAGCCTCAGTTTCATGTTGTTAGGCGTTCTTGGCGGACTAAGAAGAGAGGGAAAAGGCGATGGCCATGTTTATTGTTTCTCTTCTTGGGGATGGTGACTAGCTTCACATATCATTTAGGCAGCGAAAAATTCGCTCTGATGAGAACGTGCAAATAACCTGGCTGCCGGCTTCTCTTGTTTCTCTGGATACCCCCTCTTCCCGGCAACATGAATGAAATACACACTTCTTGTAATGTCAAATTCTTATTACACGACTTCTTCTTTTACAATTCTATCACTCTCACAGAGGGATTGATATAACCATTCTAGATACAGACTACACTGGTCTGGAACGCTTAGGTACACATTTATTTTACACCTTTGGAAGAGCGGGGATTTATAAAGCATGCTCTCTACCTTCAATTTGCTGTATTCAAATAATAGTATATTATATTACTTATTATTTTATCACCAGATATAACCGAGGCTGCGATTGAACACTGCTCGCCTTGCCTGCCGTCTCTTGTGAGCCTGTTGATATCTTATTGACTTGCCACGAAGCGTTCCTATTGTACATATTGGGTTGTAGTCAAGATAGAATAGTTGATACTTAAGGTAAAGACATCTCTTTATGAACTATCAATGCCATTGAAAGCTATATTCTTTCCTCCGATTGTTCGCAAATATCTAGAGACAAGAAATTAAAGGCGTAATTTCTTGTCTGTATGTCAGTGTATGCCATTCTTAGAACCGGGGTTTGCTTAAATCGAGGTTACTCGCAATCCGCCACCTACCTACTTACCAATTGTTCATTTTTTTGAATGCAATTTCTCATGGACTGGGTGTAGTCCTTTTCATACTGAATACTACTAAGTAATTAAAGCAGGTAAGAGAGTGATCGATGAATAAATACCTTATCGTTAGTCCGTGAGATCGAGGCGCATTCTCGTCATGCATCTAGATGTGAACGAAGGGGTCCGTGCTGCTCGGATTTTCTTCCCTCATTGTTAGATAAGATGTGGGAATGAGAGAGTACGTGAAATTTGTCGCCAGCTGGACCTTAACGTACTGACGAGGTGTCGAGTGACCGGATGGTTACTGATGGCTATAGATTCTACTCTATAAGCAGTAGGGGGTTACAGGCTTGTACGTACCTGCTCTATTTTCAGATATTGAATCCCCATTCAGATGAATTCACCGTAGGGCCTTATTTTCAACGGCCGCTCGGAGGGCACGGTGGTGGGTGGGTTGGTTGAAGTCTAAGCAGTTAGCGTCTGTAAGTCTCAAAGTGGTCAGTGCAATCCAATGCATTTACTGAATGCGGTAGGACTTTTTCATGCGAAGATGCCAGGATAGAACAGCGACCTAGGCTGCGTTCTTCCTGTCTTGCATTACTATGCTGAGATGAATGATTCTGGGCCGTTTGCTTTTTTCATGTTTCCCATCCATCCGTCCTGTTTTGAGTGCCATCATCCCTCGCCATCCGACGATATAGTATCCAATATACATGAACCTAACATTCCATGAAGCAGAGCAACGTTAATTCGGCAAACGAATCTCAACGTGTCGGGCCCCTCATCTTGGGTATCTCCTTCGAAAGCAAATCTATATTATCGCTTCACGTCATCAAATAATAACAGAAAATCCCTTAAATACCGTTGCTAGCGCAAGAGAACGGTCTGCCCACAGTTCCTGCGGCATATTCGTCGATAATACCCTGAATGGTGGCATATGTTCCTGCAGTCAGGAAAAAGGCACCTGTAAGAATGATGATAATGTTCAGGATGCCCTCGAACCAGCCACGGAAGGTTCGGTCCCTGATAAGAGAAACGGCGCCATCCGCCTTTCGCATACGGAAATAAGCGACTCCCCAGAAGATGAATCCAAAGAACGAATCGAATAGAGATGATAGGAGGGAGAGAACTACAGGCACATTAGACGTTGAGTTTCTTTGATGAGGACGATCAAAACGGGTGAATACTTACGGGAACTGAAGAATGGGATGGAGTTTGCAATAACGAAGGCCAGGATCCAGGTGGCAACTGCATAAACGATTAGCGAGGGCGACACTGTCATGGCAAGGCTGAAAATGCTTACGCAAAATGGCAGCCCAGGAGGCCCAGCCAACAAGAGTGTTCTCATTTTTGTGTCGGGAGTTGTGGAAGATGCGCAGGAACACAAAGCGAGCTGAGACCGAGGCGTAAAGAACGCCAAGGAAGATGATCGTAGGAATCATGAAAGAGAAAGCGATCTTCTTGTAAATGGGTTGCAGGGATCCAAAGGCGGGAGCCGTCATGTACTGATTTCCAGTAAAAGCATATACTGCAGCGCCAACGACGGTGAAAACGATGATTTCAAGAATGGTACACGCCCACAGAGCCTTAGGGAAGTCTCGAGGCTCCTTCATTTCGGCAATGAAACTGGGTAACGTGATCTGACCAATAAGGGTGTAGCTGATGTTGAGGAAAGCATTGAGACCGTTCACAAAAGTAGTCGAGGGTAGCGGTATCTTGGTGACGATTGGCTCGCCAAAGGGTAAGGCTGCGCCAGTCATTGGGTTGGTTCCAGGGATTAGAGTGTATCCAGCGGGATGACTCTCGATACCGGCGAAAATGACAGCCAAAATCACGGATATGAAGGTAAAGATGGCCGATCCAGTTCCCAGGTGCGAGAGCACGTTGAAAGTACGGGGTAGCGAAGCAAACCATGAAATAATGGTAACGATGAGACCAATTGTTACAGTTTGGCAGGCAATGGCATCGGTCTCACCTCCGATCAAGGTGTTCACGTACTTGGCTCCAGTGAGGACGTGCAGGGCCTAAGAGAAAGGTCAGATGACAGGGGGTGACATCCTAGGAGCACAGTTGACGAACTTGGATAAATGTATTGTTCAGCACGAACATGACAGCGGTAAACCACCAAGCCCACTTCTTACCCCAGAACAGCATCTGCCCTATGTCACAAACATCCCGGATCTCGGGGTGCCGCAGACAGAATTGCCATAGAACGAGGGAGCTGCAGAAGAAGTAAGCATAGGTGCGGGGATACGCAATAAGGGGAACTCAATACTCACGTATACAGAACGACGAGGGCTTGGACGACTGTGAGGATGACGCTGCGAAGAGTCTTAGTATCGCAGTCTCATGGTGAATAGTACTAGCCGTCGCGAGCTTACCCAGGTACCAGTCCAAGTACACTATAAGACCAGGGGAAACTCATAATAGCCTATCGGGTAGGGACTAATTAGTATGATGTCTTGATGAAGCGTCATGTCTCGAGTGACTTATTCACTTGAACAAAAGATGAGGGTAACAACAGAATGCCAGCCCAGCGACCAACGATCAATTATAAGCAATGCTTACCAGACAAATGTACTCGGAGAAGAGCAGAGCAGCGGTCTTCTGCCAGCTGCAGGTGCGGTATTGAATGGCGCTCCCGGCTTCCTGAGCGAGCTGCTTCTCCAGAATGTCATCGCTGTTCACCATGCTTTCGGCGTCGCTGACGCCTTCGGCAACCGCCACGGGAACGATGATCGGCGCAATACGACGGCCGACGACAGTATTTGGGCCGCCAAACCAGGCGGACCAGCCACTCGATTGCCCGTTGGTCGCGCCATGTTCGTAGGGCGAGGGCGAGGGCGACTGAAAATCAGAGCCGGAGTCGACCTTCATGGCGACACAGGTTATTGGCTCACTTCGGCCTCAGGCAAGAAGACGGACGACGGCGTGCAGGGATGGCGGAGCAGGCACAGATAGGTATAAGACACGGTCCCGGTCCAGCGGTCGACAACAAGATCTCGGCCAGAGTCAATTGGGGTCGCGGGTGGGAAAGATGGTCAAGGCGACATGCAGGCGTACAGGTATGTAAATAAGAGCGAGAATTGCGTTGCGCAGGTACAGTAGTAAAGATATAAAGAGCACACTACTGCACACCATCATCCATCGCCTGTCAATCCCAGCGGCCTTCAGCAGATCCCAACTATCCCAACTATCCCAACTACCCCGGTTATCCCAGCTGATCCCAGCATCTCGGAGCCTCCGTCGACCTGGGCAGATTCAGTCGCCTGCGCTACACCTCATGCAGCGAAACAGCGGCGCTAGCGGGTGCACGATGAAGACATGGCCAGGGATGGCCCGGGTTCCACAGGCTAGAGTGCAAAATCAGCTGGTTGATCTCGAGAGCCTCCCGTCTTTGCGTAGGCCTTGTGTTACTTTCCAGGCGTATTTGCTGACTCGGCTGATAATGCTGTCGAAGTTTTGGATGACGTGCTTGGGCGAGTTGGTTGCGCAACGGGCTTTCTGGCCAGAGTTAGCATGTATCTTTACCGGATAAAGCTTAGCTCAACCCACCAGCGCGATCCTATCCCGCTTTAAAGACCCCACTTGTGGGTTCTTAGTGTCTCTCCCACGACGTTTTCTCCACAATGAGGTTCTTGGCGTACCTTAGTGCTGGTTCCCTGTCAGTAGGTATCGTATAGTTGTACTTACGGTAAGTACCGACTGCCAAAGCATACTACCTAAAGTACAACAAGTGATACAATACATCATAGATAGGTATATGTACCTACTAACTGACATCTACATCACATAGTATGTACCTACCTGCCTACCGTGCCTCTTACCGGTATTTCACCTATCGAATGCAATAGTTTGAATTCCATGCTACTATTTCCAGAGTTCCATGTGCACATATTCAATCCTTCGGTTTCACAGAGTTGTCTACACTATTTAGAATTAACATGGGTGCAGCATGTTTAACCAGATTGGCAGATTATACTATATATGTAGTTGTGTACAGTAATTGATCTGTCTCTATGTAGTGTAGTGCAGTGCAGGATGAAAGTATAAGCGTGAGGATAGGTGGTGCTGTAGTTGTAGTGTACTGTAGGTATGACGGACGCTTTTTGTCAAACATCCTTGAGAGTACATGGCAGATCTTCCTCGGCATCAATTCGGCCCCGGTCTCTGCCCAAGGAAAGCCCTGTAGTTCCGAAAGCGCAGTTTCTTATCTTGGTATCTGCCATGGCGAGTCAAATGGGCAAAATGTGTAGAAATAAATTCAGACCTAAGTCGATCTCCTGAAAATCTCATGACATACATACGCGTACAATTTGTCTGTATACTCCCAGTACGTGGGCACTAAGTACGGAGCATGGTAGCTAACTTGACTAGTATTGAATCGTCGACGATTATACTGAGGGAATTTAGCATACCAGATGATGTTACACACGGTTCCAACCACGTGTTAGGTGCCGAGGGTGCGTAAGGCTAAGTATTGCGTATGGTTGGTGTAAATGGTGCAAGCGATACTAACTGCGGCTGAAGAATACAACACTGACGAGTCACGATCGTCGTAGGAGTAAATAGGTGCCACTGCCTCTGACAAAAAAAAAATTAAGTATATTTACACTACTGTCTAGTTCCTAGATCCCTCAATCTAGAACCTTTTCCGCCTGCGTCAAATGAGCAACTTATCAGTTTGACGTTATATGTTCAGGTAAATTTTTACCAAATCCTTTAAAATGTCCTTTGCGTAACCTGCCTCGAAAAGGAAAACGCGCAAAGTGATCACGCATGATCCGTCTCATTTTCCATCTTGTAGCCCGGCCAGCTTCCAACTCACACGATACTCCAAACTACGACTCTTCCGATGCGACTGATTTCGATTACGTGGAAAAGGGTGAATAGGGGCGAAATAGATATCTGGAGTGTATGTAATGGGCACTATACACAACTTCTACATTGATCTGGTAGAGAGTATTTGTGGCAAAGTGTTATGAATATGCCTCCACCTTGGATCGAGATGTCATGCATAACAACGCAAGCCAAGAAATCAAGACACTGTCCTTTGACCTCAGTGTAAGAAATACCTTAATTCCCCCTAACCTGACGATCTTCTTGCCTACAACTCGGCCTCCGAATCCGACATCCATGATGACGACCACCAACGATAGTGACGAAATAACGACAAGAGCAAGAAAGGAATGGAAAAGGAGAAAGAAACAGTATGGAGAAGGAAAAATTAGTATGCGAGAGACAAGATTTTTTCAGAGAAACGGAGTTATTGTCATATCCATACCCTACCTAACCCGCCTGTTCGTAGCCGATCTTCTTTCTCGCTTCGACAACAAACGTAGAGAGGCTGTCACGAAGTACACAGAGTGCCCAGATACAATTGTTCATAGTGTAACTAGATAGTTACCCACAAAGGTTTCGAGACCTTCGCGCAACAGCAAATGTCTTTGCCGACTCTAAAGTACGAGGTCCCTGACAGACTCGCATAGGCCTATTACTTCACAGCACTACAAAGGCTGTGTGATTTGTCTACTTACGACCAACCATCTTGTTAGTGACTATCTGTCATGGGTCTAAGTAAGGCGTCATTCATTTCTATTCCACAGCATCAATAAACTCATGTAAGTATCACCACTCTTGAGACACAGGGTCTCGTTATGGCTTTAAACCAAACTCTGAGCGTGCGATACTTAGTATTCGTCATTTGGTTGGTGAGATGCGAAATCTCGATTCCTATCAAGTCTCGGATCCAGATCACAGGTGTCGGGGATCACAAATGCCACTACGTATCGTGCTTCATGCCTAATCCGGCACCGTTTGGTTCTCTCCTCTGCCTTAGCTCAGATCTTCAACGTCTGCCATCGGGCAAGTTCGAGCCGGAAAAGGACCCCTATACCAGCGAGCCGTGGTTCCCCAAACTAGCTAGGCGATGCTAACGAGGCGGATAAAGATGGACCTCAACAAGCAAACAAACAAATCCGTAGAAAGGGATACCAGACGTTGGAGATCCTTGATTGTGATACCATGGCACTGGGTTCTGTTGTCCTTGTCCCCCAGTGCCACGAGGTCGTGCGATGTTGGCACACATGGTAAAGGGAGAGAGGAGGGGAAATTCTGCGATTCAAACGGCGTCGCACAAGTTTATAGATCTTGAGTTACTACACATATGCCGTGGACTCGTAACTCACGTGCCAATGCGCCGTGGAAGGCTGAGAAGAGGAAGGTAGATTAAGAGACCATGACACAAGCTTACGGGAGAGACTCCCCTTTCTATATCTATATAGTTGTTTGTGTATACCTAGGTATCTTGGAAAAACACGTGGTCAGGGGTTACATCTAGCGAGCAAGGTTAGACATGTATAGTGATTGCTACTCATGCCTCAATGTATCATCAATGCAACGCGAATCCCCGTGAATGTTTCGTCCCCAACGTAACGTCGCCGCCAATCTCGCCTTGCCTGCTGACCAGGTAGGCTTCCCAGGGACAGGGGAAATCAATCTACCCAAGCTTATGGTATAAGACAACAGGCGTAATTGGGGACCAGCCACCTATATAGGTATGTAACCGAAGTAAAGAGGGGGGAAAGATGAGGAGCCGGAAGGAGAGGCGTACCTTGGCGGCGTCAGCCACGCCGTCGCTAAATGGTACTGTAGACGATTCCAGACGTGCCCCTCGTCCAGCCATAAGCGACACCATCAGGCGGGGAAGAGGGGAAGGATTGAAGAGCCCAAGAACTACTGTAGAGATTGTCCAGGGGTCCGAGGATGACGAAAAGCAAGCCAGCTTGGGGAGAAAAGCCAGTTACGCTACCCGCTGTACCGACACTATGCGACCGCATGAAAACTTGGGGAAATTCTGGGGCCGCTGCGGGTATGCCCCAGAAACCCAGAAACCCGGCATTGAGGGGGAGCCGAAGCGCCATACTGAGCCGGGTATTATTATCATTGCTGGGTTGGTTGGTCAGACGGCTTTCCCACCTACCTACGTACTTTCATTCCGCACTTGGGGGGATACCGTCTTTCGATTACCTACAATAAATGAACTAACCGATGAATGAACAGAATCCCGGAGCAAAGTATGATTCGCATGTGGTAACGGATATCTAGCATCTTGTACACTAGATGTTAGTATAGATGCTAGTATAGACGCTACCCCAGTCTAGTCATTCGTTCAAGCAGCGATGTCGGGGCCGTAATTGGATCTCACGACAGAAACAGTAGGTATACATATACTGGTATAGGTATACGCATCTCCCAGAGACAAAACTCTTATACCTAGTATAGTATGTAAGTGATACCAGGTCCTACGGAGCTACCACTTGGGTAGGCAGGTAGATATGCAATTTCACTTTTGCATGATGCTCCCGTGTAATACAGATACGGTAGATAGATGGTCGATACCTAGGACATTGCGGGTAAGCCTACAATCGTCTCACAGCAGGGGTTCTAGACGGTCGATCCTGTAATAATAATAATAATATTCATGTTTGCTAAACCTTCCATCCAGCCGTCACGCTGAATCACGAACTCCTCGTAGCGATCAGGTATGAGTGTCGAGTGTGTGTAAATGGGCATTTGCGTGCTTACGTATGGCGTACAAGCTGAGACCCCTTACATTCTCTCTCCCACCCTCCAAAAAACAAATCCAAGCGATCGGCGTTCTTCGGCGCCCAAAGAGGGTCTAGTCTGGGGAAGATCTGAAAAGGCACAAAGGTGCGCGGCCTCTACCGGCGTTAACATCGGCGCGCGACTGACCCAGAGCTTTCTGTACATATAAGATAGAACCGTCTCTTGCTTATTCGTCAGCCAAGGTTGTTCTTTGAAGAGATTCTAGCGCGCGTCTTTCGCTTACCCTCGATCGTTTCTTCTTCTTCCCCCGACGCTGCCGTCTGTCTGTCTGCGTTTTCTTTTTTTGGATTACGGCTGTTCGTTGGGTCATATAACGTCTTCGTTTTTTTGACCGCCATTGCGTCGCAACTCGTCGCAAAAAATGGCTGTTGGTGAGACTTCCTGTATCCCGCATTCTGCCCACTCTTCCGCTCTGGGCTTCTCCTTTTCACCTGTTGTTGTTGTTGTTGCTGCATGCGACGAGCACGAAGGTAAATACGAAAACATCTAGCTAGGTGCTAACAAGATGCCAATTTCGACAGCGAGCGCGGGATCCGATAATGAAAAGGGGGAAGAGTTCGCGTATAAGCACCGGGCCGCGGCCGACATCTCCGACGATGGCGAAATCGTGGCCGCCGCCGTCGAGTGCCCCCCGCATACCACGGAGCGAAAGATTATAACCCGCATCGACTGGCATATCCTGCCCTTTGTCACCATCTTGTATCTGCTGGCCTTCCTCGATCGCGTGAACATAGCGAATGCCAAGACCTTCAATCTGGCAAAGGACCTGAATTTGAAGAATACAGAGTACAACACATGTAAGCTAAAGAGCACTCCCCCAGATTTGTCTGATGATGATGACCTGCCAGCATCTCTAATTCATCTATCACTTTTGCTGATATCGTGACTAATTTGCTAGCTCTGACTATTTTCTTCGTCCCTTATATCCTCTTTGAAATCCCCAGCAACATCCTCTTGAAGCGATTCTCACCCCGCATATGGCTCTCCGGTTGCATGTTTTTGTTCGGGCTTGTATCCATCTTTCAGGGTCTCGTTCAGAATTATGGTGGTCTGGTACGTATGGTTGTGTGGATTGTGCGGATATCATGACTCTGAATCCCTTGCTTACATCTGACCGACCTAGCTCGCAACTCGCTTCTTCCTCGGCCTATTCGAGGCTGGAATGTTTCCAGGTATGTTAAGCAGAAACGATTTTACCGGTTGTATGAAATTTGAATCTAATCATGTGTCCAGGTTGCTTCTACCTCATTGGTACGTAATATACTATAACTCAGTTTATAGATAGCTGCGATGAAATATTGGACTAACCCATCTATTCTAAGGCATGTGGTATAAAAGAAACGAAGCTCAGAAGCGGTATTCGCTCTTCTTCTCGTCTACCTCGCTAGCCGGTGCCTTCGGAGGTCTCCTCGCTTCAGCAATCGGGAAATGTATGTTGTCAGACCTAAAGAATAGGTAGTTACCCACGTAGATGGACAACAGAAACTAATGCTATTGATTTAGTGGATGGGATACGAGGTTATTCGGGCTGGAGATGGATTTTCATCCTCGAAGGTCTCCTCACAGCCGTCGTCGCAATCATTTTCTTCTTCACGTTCCCGGCCTTGTAAGAAAATTTCTTCATTTACCGAGTTATTTATTTTCCTCTTCTTCCAACTCCTTACCGGGGTTTACCGCGTCGACAATTTTTGCTGACTGGTGATAGCCCCGAGCAGTCGAAATGGTTGACGGAAGAGGAGCAGGCCTACGTCAAGGCGCGCCTGAGGGTCGAGCAGGGCAACAACGGCGCCGAGCGCAAGGTGACGTTCCGAGACGCCGTGACCGTCATGAAGGACCACCGCATCTGGCTGGGCGGATTCATGTACTTCGGGTTGATCGTGCCGGCCTACAGCTACGCCTTCTTCGCGCCCACCATCATCAAGACGTACAACTACGGCGCCATCCAGACCCAGCTGCACTCCGTCCCCCCGTGGGCCGTGTCCTTCGGGTTCTCCCTGATTACCGCCGCGCTGTCCGACTGGACGCGCCACCGCGCCTTATTCGCCCTCGTGCCATTGAGTCTCCTCATCGCAGCCATAGCCGTCTTGTTGTCTGTTCACACGAACCACACGGCCGAATATGCTGTACTGCACCTCTTCACCAGCGGCACGTATGGTGTACTGCCCATAAGTAAGTCATTGATGGATTCAGCATATGAAGGCTGTTCTTTGACGGTGACGATAACTGACCCGGAGTATCAGTCGTTTGTTGGTTCCAGATGAATTTAGGTGGCCATCACCGTCGAGCTGTCGGATCAGCCTGGCAAGTAGGTTTCGGAAATCTGTACGTACTTTTCTCCTCCGGCACCTCATTCCCCCGAGAAAACCCCAAGAGAAAAAGAAAACTAATATTTTACTTCCCACCATCCAGTGGCGGCATCATCGCCACATACATTTTCCTCGACAGCGACGCCCCGCACTTCACAAAGGGGTATGCCGTCTGTCTAGGCTTCACACTTCTAAGCGCCATATCCTCGATCCTCTACCTGATCTCCATCACCGTCGAGAACCGGAGGAGGGCGAAGACGGCCACCAATATCGGTCTTTCCGAGTACGAGAAGACGGAGATGGGCGACCTCAACCCCAGCTACAGATACATGTACTAAAACAATAAAGCAAACAAAGATGCAGTGAAGCTAACGCGAATCTATGGTCGTCTTTCTACTTTTCGATCTTTTTTGGTATATAACCTTGTTCACTACAGCTTAGAGAGATTTAGCTGGAACCGAGACCACTTACAGAATCAAGTATCTGTATCATAGAAGTGTCGACAGTAGGATTAAAGATGAAGCTGCTTCATATTTCGACATGAGATCGGATATTGTGAGCCAGTTGGTTCTATCATTATAGTTCTCTAAGCGACTTCCTAGGAAGTTGCTCCGTAGCAGCAGCAGCAGCAGCAAGAATAGTAGAATAAGAAGAACCAGTAATGCCATCCGAATGCCTCTGCCTCGCGAAAGAGGGATCGATTTCCAATAGGATCGGGATGAATGGCTCTAGTACTTGCACGGGAAGCAGGGACTTGGGACCTCAGATCGGACAAATTCCAGCAACTTAAGTTAGGAGGAATATTCTGCATACGGCTACAAGGCCAAAGCAGTGTCGCTTTTCATCATCGATCTTTTCTGTATGAATAAGTGCCCACTTGATTGTATCCCTGTGGTTTTATATGAGACACCCACGTAATTTTAAGGAGAAGAAAAAGCTAGGCAGGAAAGAAGATGTAGCCAGTTTGTACCTAATTATCTAGGTTGGTCTGCGGGGTGTAATTGCTATTGCATTATTACACAATTCCCCTTCATGCCCAGGTGCGTTACAGGTGTAGGTTGAAGTTTAATTGTATTGGGTTCATTGCCTGAGCCCAGCCCCGAGCAGCAACGTTGCGCAAGCGACCTCCCTATTTTTGTGTTTTTTTTTTTTTTCTTTCTTGCTCTTTGTTTTGTACGGATTGCCGTTGATTATTCGATCGAGAGACAATTTAAAAAGGGAATAGAAAACAAAAGAGGTGATTCTACGCATCTCTACTCAAGTCGAAGCCCCCCACGACCCTGCCAACTGATGCCACAGTGGCAAGGAATTACGCATGACAGTGAAAAGAACAGTAGAAATGCTCCAGGAAGGCTGAAATGTATGTATCAACCAAGATCGTGCTGAGGACGAGATCTCCCGGGAAATTTGGATGCGACTGAGCACAATATATGGGAGAGAGACCGAATATGATTATTCAATTGCCCCCTCGAAACGCCATACCACATCTAAAGCCACGAATCAGTGTCATTACACAGCTAGCATCATGAGACTGCTGTATCAGTTGAGGACTGCCCAGAGGATAATCCATGAAAGCTTCATTCCCATGTAAAAGAAATACCGACCAGCGCATGTGTTTTGTCTAATGTCCACTTTCTCGACCCGCCTCAGCGTCTATATCTCGCTCAACCATTTCTATAGAACTAAGACTTGGAAACCTTTTGCTAAAATCCTGGATATAGTCTTCCTTCTCTTGGAAGGTCATGTCCAACGTGGGCCGCCCAGGTAGACCAACTCCAACTAGCTGGTCCGAACTGGCTCGGAAAGCATGGTTCGCTGAAAAATGCTGTTTTGTGGGCGACCGACGACCGCCGGTTGGAAGATTGTTCAAATGTGTAGGCTTTGGGGCAGGGCTCGGCTTGATAGGAGGCACTGGTCGGCTGGTTGAGCCCGAACCTTGACCACTTGACCGAACTCGCGCTAAAGTCTCAGATGAGCTGGTAGGAGGTTTTGGTGGTGGCCCATGGCTGGTGCCCGTAGGCCTATGTGGGAGCTCGGGAAGCTCTTTCTCTTCACGGCTTTTGGCTAGTGCTTCATCCGAAAACTTGCCATACCCTGACGCAGTACGTTGGATCTGCTGGGACGATTTATGTGACTCCTCTAGTAAGTTCTGTACCCGATTTTGTATACTTGAAGCTCGCGAAACACCGCCTATACTTCTCGGAAGAGGAGCCTGAGCTAGGTCTCCGGCGCGTGCCGCCATTTTCTGCTTGTATTCGGCCGCTGCTGCTTCTACTCTTCGCTCCTCATCGGCCAGACTCTGGGCTTCGAGCTCTCGTCGCATTTCTGGGGTCAACTCAGTCTCACCAGGGAAGTGGCCATCATCACTGCGTCCATCTGTAGCCTCAGACCCAGCGATAGGAGTAAGGCTATGATTTTCCCTATCTTTTAGAGGAGACGGAGTCCTTACAGAAGAGCCCGTGGGGTTTCCTTCAAAGCGCTTAAAGGCATCACCAAATTTCCCTGCAAGAATGTTTTTTGTGCCAGACAATGAACCCAGGCTTGAGCGTTTGCTATGATGCCGAATGCCCTTGTCCTTCTTCTTACCATCGTAATCCTCCATTGTCCGAAGAAATTCAACATTGGACTGAATGGCGCTTTCGTCCTGAGGCTCGATTCTCGGAGAGCCTGCGCTGGGGGTTAACTTAGGAGAGGGGAACCCAGGTGTGCGTGATGGTTTGATTGCGGCTTCTCGCTCACGGAGATAATCCATGCTAGACTCAAGATACATGCTTGCTGGCCTTGACCGAGTATTACTTGTTGACGATTTGACTAAGGTTTCTAGATGTTCAGCGCTCGGTCGCCCAGCTTCCAAAGATGGTCGCGATGAAGATGCGTGTCCCGTCAAGGCAGACTGTGACTGCACCGACGGAACTCGAGGACTAGGGGAAGATCGGGGGGCCTGACTCGTATCCAGCCATGGTTGATTTGAAGCAGCTACATCTTGCTCCCTACTTTGGCTTGTCGAGCGGTGCTGATCGGCTGGTGGGAATCGGTGAATTGGGGGATAGTCACGAACTGGCATATCGATGGGAGGAGTTGTCATAGTTCCAATAGAAACCATCACTGGCCGATTTGGAGTATCTTGCTTAGTTGGGGGTACAGTGGATGAAATAGCTTGAAGTTCAGGGTTATTGGAGATGATGGCAGAGGCTTTACTTTTTTCTACTATTGGCTTTGGTGGAGAGGAAGCGGGCTTCTGAGGCGGTGCCACAGGTGGTAATGGACGGAGTGATTCGGCTGTAGCAGGGACGGACTGCGTACGACCCGTGTCGTTCGCTTGCCTGTGGTTCTCCGAAGCCGGGGTGGACTTTGCCGGGAACCTAGCAAATGCATCATCGGCAAGCTGTGCTGTTACCCGCTGATTGAGTTGTGCTGTTGGACCAATAGAAGAATCTTGTGGTGAGGTCGGGCTGTCAAAATTGAAATTGGCTCCATTGTCATGTAGGAGTGAAAACTGATCGAGAGTTGGGAACCTTGAGGACAGCTCGTCAGCTTCCGACTTCGCCCCTGATTTGGCATCAAGAGCGGCGAAAGGATCGCCAGCAGTGATCTTCGCGTGCTGTGACGACGTAGGTTGGCTAGAAGTAGTTGGTCGACCCCGGCGCATGGGTGTTATATCTGGAATTGCTTGGGTTTGTTGCTGTGGAGGCGGGGAATATACAGCACCAACAGTAGTAGGCGTACCGCCGGTTTTGCGTTCAGCAGCTACCTGTTTCTCCCCCCTTTGTGGCTCCGTTGATCGTGACCGGTTTGAGTATATCTATATGAACATTAGCAAGTGGTCCCTAATAAATGGGAAGATAACGAACATCATGGACAGGTGTTTCACGGCCCTGCATCGCACAGCTTTCTCGAAGCACTTGGTATATATTCGGCCGAGATGTCTGGTTTTCTCGAAGCATGGAAGCTGGACTGTATTAGAACCAACGAGTGGTGATCGGCCTTGAACCACTTACCAATCAGCTGCTTCAGTCTATCGGAGAATACGGGATGGCTAGGAAATCGATAACTCGCGTTCAAGATAGCAAGCTGACCCTGGTCTTCGAATGGAGTTGTGTAATAGCAAAGCTTGTAGAGAAGAACGCCCAACGCCCAAATATCGGATTTCTCGTCTATCGGCTGTTTTCTGTACACATCGACCATCTCAGGGCTCCTATATTGCATCGTAGTATGCCTCTGGACATCCTCGTCTATTAAGCGGCATTCCACGACGGTCTGGGGCGCTGGTTTAGGGGGTGCCGCGGACCCAAAATCGCACAACTTGAATTTCCTCTTAGAACCATGCATGACAATCAGCACGTTCTCTACTTTGAGGTCCCGGTGCAGCAATGGCGGCTTGAGGTAATGCATGCAGGCAACACCCTCGGCTATGTCGGAGAAGATATTCAAGATCTCGGGCTCGGTCAGGCGGTGCTGGAGGCGAGTGTTCATGAAGTCGATCAATCCTCCGCCGTCACAGAACTCCATCAGCAAAAAGACCTCGTACCCGCCGCCCTTCAACTCCGAGGCGTGCGAGTCTATGTAGGTCACAATGGGGCGGTGGCCTTTCAATCGCTTCATCGTCTCGACCTCGGTCCGCATTGAGCGTAGGGTCTCCTTGTCCGGCACGGCGACTCTCTTCAGCACTGCCTGGTCAGTGCCGTCGACGGGGCGACGCAGTTTGACCAGATAGACGTGTGCAAATCCGCCCTCGGAGAGATACCTCTGTATGACGACCCTGTGCTCACCAACCTGGATCTTGGTGCCGGGGGAAAAGGTGCCAGCAGGAACGGCGGGGTTCTGCACCGGCATTGGCACCTGCGACGGCTGCCCATGGTGGGCCATAGCCATAGGGTGATGATACGAGGCCATCGAGGCGAAATCGGACGACTATGACCGCTACAAGGTCAGGTTGCAGGGTGCAGGGTGCAGGGCGCCGAAGAGGTCGGGACGTCGAGCTGCGGCGGGCGAAGACGAGAGAGGTCGAGGTCGAGGTCGAGGCGGAGACGGGATACGGGATACGGAGACGGTGGAGGATGGCACAAGACAGGCTTCACGGGTGTGGCATGAGAGCGACGACAGACGGCCACCCCTTCACGCGTGGTGCAGGCTGCAAGCTGGTTCGATCTCGACAACTAAAGGAGCGACAGTATAAGGACAGGAGCAAGGCAAATGCGAATGGCACGGCACGGCAAATTGAGCTACGGTAGGTCAAGAAGCGACGCCTTGGCGCATGGGGTTTTGTATCGCGGGCCTCTCTGCCCTCTCTTCTTCAAGTGCCAGCTAAGGTACAGCCAGCTAGGTACAGTAAGGAGAGGGATCTATTGTAGGTATAGCGTGTGATGTGTATCCAGCTTAGGCGGTAGGCAGTGTATGCATTGTTGGTGGTGCAGGCATTGAAGTTTACCTCGAGGTATAACTGTACAAATAGGTAGGTAGGTAGTCTAAGTAGGTGTAGCCATGTAGGCAGGTAACCAAGATACAGGCGAGACAGGTATCTATCTAGTAGTTGCCGATCACCACGGTTTTGGTGTGTCTGCCTGTTGCTCATGCGTGACGACAGTCCTGTATTGGTACAGATGGGTACAGATGGACCAATAACTTGGTCACCCGTGCAAATGTTGCTGACTGGCGGTCAACTGTGCGACACCTGGCATAAAGCTAAGTGCCTTTTTGTAGGAGATGCTTCACTTCGGATTAGCCAGTGGAGATGTGTGACAGAAGCGGTAACAAAGTGACCCGCATATAAAAAATGTACAATGCATTATAACACACGGTAAACCCTCTTTACAATTCACCTTGTAAAGGTTTTTGCTGTGGTAGCAGATGTTAAAGTGAATATTCAGAGTTTTATAACTCATGGTGTCCTCTCCCTCCTTGGCGAATTCGGCGTCACACTTTCAATATCCTCTGAATATGTCCTATTCTATTCTTTCTACAACTCAAAGTCACAGAACTACCGTAGGATCACAATGAAGATTGTCAGTCAATTCGAACATTCGCATTCATCTCCTTGGCCAATTAGCAAAGATTGCAGACCACGGTACACGACTAAAGAAAGAGAAGATCGGTTCATTCCCTTGTCTAACGGGGCCACTGACGTGGCCACGGCAGTAGATTCCCTGTTGGATATATTGGAATCCGAACATACTCCATCGATCTCGTCGAGCAATCCAATTTCACTGACACTGGCTACCGCAATCGAAACTTCCATCACTCCTCGTGCCAAGGCTTCATATGACACGGGTAAAGACCCGGCAACCTCAGCAGTGTTCGTGAAATCCAATGGTTGGGCGCCTGGCGCTCCCACTTAAGGGGGTCTAGAATATCCTCCTGATGAACACCAACGGGATCTTTGACATACCACCAAGCAAGAAGCCAAGCGCGACTGGCTGCGACCACGATCTCTTCCCACCGCTTTGCTGTCCATTCGGTGCATGGATAGTAGGCTGTCCATTCTGTGCATGGGTAGTAGGCCTCCTCTTCATCTATACGACAGCCTACCGTCCTTGCCATAAGTCGTCCATCGGAAGATTTGGGCCATAGTGCGGGGATTTTTCCGGCGTGGCCGTCGCTGGCAAGTATGGTAATACTTCGCAGCCGTTCGAGGGAATTGAGACGAATGGCCATGCGCATTAGAATGGAATCAAAGCCGACTATGACTTGATTTTCTGTGACTGTGATCGTTGTGCTATTGCCACATGTAGAATCGCTACAATGAAGAACTGAGGTGTCTGGGATGAAAAATATCGGCACCCTGCAAGCTTGTGTCCGCAGCCACACCCCGTAACGAAGGATGATTTCTCTTGAGCCTCTGCATACGCTACCCATAGCAGGCATACTAGGATATGAGATCCGAGCGCCGGCCCAGTACACTACTTGGGAATGCAAGATCTCGGAAGGAAGAGCAAACTCCCACTGTCAAGATACAGAGTTAGTGGTTATCGTCTCGGACCAAATTGCAAAATGGGCCGAGAGGGTTCATGACCCAACAAGGAATCCTTTGCCTCCCGATGTTCTACGGCGAGAAGAGAAAACAAGCCGGAACAAGCCTTGAATTTACTGACAATCATATCCTGTAACTCAACTGGCAATTTCCCAAACGAGTGAAACCCGTCTTCAGAATCGGCCATTCCTTCTGGCTTCGCGGTCTTGGATTTGGCGGATTGCACGCTCAAGTCTTCCATTGGCTCAGACTCAACGGTGTTAACTGACATGATGCTAGTACGTATTGTATCTCAGGCTGCTGCTCAGGTGTCCTGTTAGATGCTGGTGGCAGAGGGGTAAGAGGTGAGCTATTTACCTTGGTGGCAAGTGGTTTTAAGTAGGCTGATTGTTTTGATTGTAGAGCTACGTGCCTCTATGATGATCAGGCTATGATGATCAATTAGCGAGGATGAAACCAATTGAGAAAACATGTGCCTACTAACCACTCGCAGGAAGGGAGCTTTCCGTGGCGATACGTGTGCTGAGAAGGCAGGTTGGGTAGCAGGAGCGACCAAAGGTAGGCAACGCGGGGACAATGTAGAAGGCAGGTTCGTAGTGAATTGGCAGGTGGTGTGACATTAGAGTGAAGAAAGGTAAGCAAACCAAGGGAGAGTCTTCTACGACCCTGTCATTATCTCGACGCGTTGACACAGCAATCTATACATAGCAAACACAAATAAGGGTGCCGCGTCGGGCAAAGCATTACCACAGCAAATAATTGGCATAAGCGCTACAAATAACTTCCAGATTACCTCAACCTGAACTCCAGATGAATGACCCAAAGATCTAGCGACGTCGTCCCAAGTATACGCTACACATACTTAATGTAAATGAATAAGTCTCTATTTCCCATTTCCCAGTCCTCGTGCACGTCTAACTAGGTCCAGAGCCGCTGCCTTCGTTGTGGTTGTTTCCGTCTAACAAAAGCTTCGGCTTGATGTAATCCTCATCAAGCTGTCGGAATAAAGCCTGCGGATCGTGTGTAGTGAAAAGCTGCTTGATTGCAGATCTAGTAGACAGAGGGGCGGGAGGTCTCTGTCCCGATGTTGGGTATGAAAATACACCTTCATCTTCAGGTGTGCCGCTTGGGGCAAATTCAGGGCTCGATCTTCTTGGCGATTTCCGCGCTGGAGGGGGAAGATCCGAAGTATCTATATCGCTGCCGACCTCTGAGTCTGTTAGGCTAGCCACCTGCCCGAGGAGATCAGATCTCTCTAGATCATCGCCTAGCGCTGGACGCGAATTCTTCCGGCTTAAGCTTGTAGCGCGCGAGTTCGGCATCGGTGAGCGGTGGCCCGATACATAACTGCCTCGCTCAGGGCCTGTGTTGCGTCTACCATTGGTAGAATCCATTCTCTCCATTCGCAGAGATCCGTTCCTTTGGCGTGGGTTAAATCCGATGCCAGTACCGGATCTTTTATAGTAAGAACCGCCCGGGGTTGCTTCGATATCGAATTCATCGTCACTGTCCGCCTCCTCTACAACACCGGTCCTAATCCCTAAGATCTCCAACATTCGAGCGGTAGTTCCACCAAAAATAATCACCGTGAGCACTACTACAACTAGAACTGTGGCTTTTAGAGCGTAGGAATTGTCACCAGTCAGGAGAGCTGCCAATGCGACGCCGACAGCACCGCGCAGCCCAGCCCAAAAAAGCATAGCCTGGTAGCTATAGGGTAACTCATCATTGATTTCTCTCCCCTGGCGACGGGCTCGGTAGTGATGGTACCAGTTTATGGCCTTAGACAATGGAAAGACTGCGACCCACCGTGCCGCACAGACTGAGACCACAGTCACGATGACAAGCAGCGGTTGAAATTGCAGTTCCTTGTCCGTGAAGAGTGACAGGCCGAGGTAAATGAAAATGAAATTCTCGGACAATTGCGCCATGATCTGAAAAAAGTACTTGGTACTCAACTGAGTTCGCCGAGACATGTTGAAGTAGGCGTAATGTTTCAAAGTAATGCCACAAAACAGCAAAGAAACAATACCTAGTCGAGGTTCAGTAAGTCTTCTTGCCAGATGCTAGGTGTGAGATTCGGTATTACCTGACATTCTTACGGCTTGTGAAAAGAAGTAGCTTGCATAGGTAATCAAGACGATCAAGCATGTCTCGATATGCGGATACCTCCTTACGTAGGTGAATTTAAGAACGAGGGCTGTGCCAACACCGACAACGACACCGATACCTAAGCTACCAAAGAAGCTCAGCAAGAAAGTACCGATACCCTTGATGAAGCTCAGAAAACCATAGGTAGCGGCATCCTCGCCCCTGTATGATTGCGCCGTCTCGAATATAACGATTGCAATAGCGTCGTTGAGGATGGATTCGCCAAATATGATAGTGTATAACTTCGGATCGACTTTGTACGTGTTGAAAATGGCCAAAATAGTAACGGGGTCAGTGGCGGACAAGGTGGCGCCGACCGATATGGCGTCGTTAAAGGTCATATCAAATCCTTGGGGTATCCGCGTGTAGAGCCATAGCAGAAGCCCGATGACGACGGCCGATAGAAATGTACCGGCAAAGGCAAAGACCAGAATAGTACCTATATTTCGGAAGAAGTTGCCCTGGTGAAGCTCATATCCGGAGTTGAGAATGATGGGCGGAAGCAGGAGATTGAAGAATATTTGGTAGTCGAAACTAATGAGGGTAGGGATACCAGTATCGGATGTGACTCGGAGGATGAGGCCGACGGTCATTCCTAAAATACACAGTCAGGAATTGCTATTGCCTTTACTACGACGACGAGGAGACCGACCGGCGAAGATGGAGATGACGGTTTCGTGCACCGCCTGGACCTTCTTCTGCTGCAGCGTGTAGCTGGTGAAGAAGGCGATGATCAGGAGGACGATCGAAATGAAGAGCGCCCATGAAGATGTGATTTCCTTCTCTCCCGAGTTCTCTATTGCCGTCGTTAGATCATGGCGCACCGAGTGCGTGGATGCGGAAGGGTGCGATTCGTACCACCGGGGTCTTCCTCTTCATCGGCACGTCCTGAGCGACACGCGCATCGGTTAGTCCGTGATCACAGTTCGAAGCTGACAGCGCATCGCAATGTCGCGATCGGGGACATACTGGCAAGCTCCAGACCGAAGCTGGCGAGTTGCGACAACATGGTTGCATTCAACTTGGTCGAGACTAAGCTAGAGAGGCCAGCGCAAGCGATTCGTCTTCTGCCCTGGCCGGAGCTCAATTACACCTTGGGCCGTGAGTCGTCAAGGCATCAAATGCTGGAGGACGGAGAAATCATCGGAGTATGCGACGCATCGCTAGCGACGGAATAAGGTGATTTAGCTTGAGAATGGTGGATTCGAGGCTGGACACCACCTGGGCAAAGAGGCATGTATGGATAACGGTTATCGACAGCTTTCATCTTTGCAATTCTGGGCAGTCGATCGGTCGCCTAACAGCGACCTGAGCAGGCTGCCAGACTAAGCTGCGCCAATCCGAACTACTGTACCAGATAGACTACATTAAGTACATGGTGGACTAGTACCAGTACAGGTATGGTACAGCTCGTAGGTACCTGGTGGAGGACAGGAAGTGGGGCACCTACGCTACAGCAGTCTTGTGAGCAGTCTACGGCCTACATACAGTACCTACAATCAGTATACGCAGGTACTTCAACTGCATAGGGGGTACATCCAATCAATTTTGGGTGTCGGCAGCTTTAACTGCGCCATGTATGTAGTGTATAAAGACATTCTCCCCAATAGATGCCCCTCTCATGTCTCCATACCAAAT
Organism: Xylaria venustula; assembly: GCA_022578775.1. Classification (NCBI taxonomy): domain Eukaryota; kingdom Fungi; phylum Ascomycota; class Sordariomycetes; order Xylariales; family Xylariaceae; genus Xylaria; species Xylaria venustula. The sequence continues at coordinate 206,981 of MU389353.1, read as the reverse complement.
GACATCCGTACTTGTCATTCTTGCAAACCCGAATTGAAAGCAGATTCGGGCTACCTACTAAGTAAGTACACTACCTAGGTAGTGTATTGTGTTGTATTCTTAACTGAATCCGGACTAGCATTTGTTAGTGCCAGTACATTGGGACTACAACATGCATGGGTATGGGGCACATGGCAAACGGCTAACCCCATATATACATAATATAACCGCATCGTATTATAAAGACACCACATGGCATGTAGGTGCGTAAAGGGAAGTACACTCTAAGTATCTACAAGTCCATATCAGGGAGGACAATCACAGTGCATTACACATCCAGTACATTTAAGTTATACGATTAATTCCTCGGTAATTGATTAGAGTAATTACCTACGGGGTCATACGTCATCAGAGGCCCAAATAGGCAGTACATATTTATTTAGAGAGTTGTCGATATATCGTTGAGCTGTACTGACCTGAGTTAGAATCCGCCTGACACACCTTTTCTATTAGCACAACTATCATCATCGCTCGGTCTCTTGCCGGCTCATCACTTATTACCAGCAACAGCTCTACAGATCGATTACAATCACTCCGCAGAAGGGAACAGCCTCGACAGCTACGTCTGATCAACTCCGATACCCCCGAGATCCCTCCCTGTACATATCGTCGATCCCTGTTGCCAGGGTGAACCACCTGTGTGTGGCAACTGTACATGTTTCACGTTTTGAGAGCTTAAATACATACAGTGACTGTATCTCTCAAGAAATCGAGAATATTTCTGGAACCTCATTAGCTGCCCATCTCATACCATTCGATGAGCTCGTCATTGCCGAGTCCCAGTCCCACAACTACGCCATCGACCCGTAGGAAACCTGACGCTCAGTCAATAGTGCAAGGTGCCATACAGACGCGCAGAAATACAGGCGTAGGCGGTGATGGAGTGGACGAGCAGTCTCCTCTCTTGTCTCCTCATGGAGAGGAGCAAGCGCCTTTCATAAGGTTGGATGATGACGGTCAGGATGATGACCGAAGTGATGACCGAGATGACGACCGATCACAGGAGACCAAGAGCGTCTGGTATCTCATCGCATTGACGATATGTTTGGGGGGGCTTCAGGTTGCCTGGGCCGTCGAGTTGTCCAACGGTACACCATACCTACTGTCACTTGGCTTGAGCAAATCACTCATGGCTCTTGTCTGGATCGCCGGCCCCATCACAGGCACGCTTGTCCAACCCTACGTCGGCATGCTGAGTGACAACTGCCGCGTGTCCTGGGGGAAACGCAAACCATTTGTTCTGGGCGGTGCCGCAGCTACCTCGTTTGCGTACATGTTTCTCGCTTGGATTAGAGAGATTGTTGGAGGCTTCCTTGGCTTGTTCGGCGCTGATCCCCAATCTGAGGGCGTTAAGACGGTTATTATTGTCGTCGCCGTCATGTGGATATATGTGCTTGATGTCGCCGTAAATACAGGTTTGTTTCCGAGACCTTATTCTTGATGCTCACATATGCCTCTCCCAAGAAACTCTGACACGAGAACAGTGCAAGCCTCCATCAGAGCTTTCATCGTAGATTGCGCGCCATCACACCAGCAAGGTTAGCTAGCTTTATTATTCAATGCATCGCACGAACTGATGTCGAAGTAGAAGCTGCAAACTCGATGGCTAGTAGAGTAGTTGGGCTTGGTAACATCATTGGCTATATCGCCGGGGGCATAAACTTGCCGAAATACGTCTGGTTCTTCGGAGCTACCCAGTTCAAGGACCTTTGCGCTATCGCGAGCATAGCTTTATGTTCTACCGTGCTATTCAGTACGGCCGTGATTCCGGAGCGAAACCCACAGCTCCACGACGGACCTCCGCCCGAAGGTCGACTTGGTTTGTACTCTTTTTTCGTGAAGATTTTTGCCGCAATCAAGAGACTACCGCCACAAATTTCAAAAGTGTGCGTTGTGCAGTTCTTCGCCTGGGTCGGCTTCTTTCCGATGCTCTTCTACACATCCTCATACATAGGCGACATCTATGTCCAACCTTATCTCGAGGAGAATCCTCATATGACTCCAGCAGAGCTAGATAAGCTATACGAAGACGCAACGCGCATGGGGACACATGCTCTATTGATCTTCGCTATCACCAGCCTCGTAACAAATGTGGTGCTTCCCTTTTTCATTGATCCCACTTACGACAGTTACGCTGCTGCTAGCAAGCCTCAAAACCAAGACCATGATATTCGTGAAGATGAGAATTCAGCTGTTAGGAAGTGGCTTCAGCGTCTAGTCATTCCTGGACTCACCCTCAGGCGTGCGTGGATGTTTTCACACGTCCTCTTTGCAGTATCAATGTTCTTGACACTAGTTGCCCGCTCGATCGAGGCAGCAACAACCTTGATTGGGCTAATTGGTATTACATGGGCCCTGACACTGTGGGCTCCGTGGGCAATAATCAGTGCTGAGATCAGTCACCGCCAGGCCCTATATCGGGCAACAAAACAGCAATTGAGGCATGTTACGCAGGATACTGGGAATGAGCGGCAAATCTCATCAGATGCCCTTGTCAATGATGAAGAAGGATCACGAGACAGTGAGCGTGAGCCTGACCAGGCAGGTGTTATCCTCGGCATTCACAATATGGCCATCGCTTCACCGCAGATGATTGCGACTCTAGGCTCAAGTATCATCTTCAAATTCTTTCAAAAGCCAAGAGGTGTTCCTGGAGATCATAGTTATGCAATCGTACTAGCTAGCGGGGGCGTGTTCGTACTATTCGCAGCCTACCTTGTACACAAGATCGAAGACGATACCTCTAATCCACATGAGACGGCCGCTATATACGCAACGGAAGAGGGCGAGGCCATTATGGGCGCCGAGTCCCCTGCCAGGAAACGCAGCGTCGATACGCCGCGTGCTAGTCTAGAACGGGCGGCGATAGCTAGAAACAGCAGCTTTGGTGGAGGGGTGGAATATTCGGTTTCCTGAAGTATTATAGTTCCAAGCAAATACACTGCAAAGAGTCCACCTCACAGGTAAATGCAAACATATCGACCTATCATGAACGAAGTTTCACTATGTCAGTGTTAGTCTTAAATAGCCGGAGCACGAGAATCTTGTCATATGATGTCGAATATAAATTAAAACCCCTTGAGCGGCCTAAAATCTCAAGATACCAACGATTGGCAATGAATCCAAACAGTACGGCTTCCTCTTAAAGAGCATCGAGGAGAGAACTCTGATTACTTGCTGTCTAGTGCTAGTTAAAATTGAAGTCCATCCATAAGTGAAATTATTTACCTGTCCGTTCCAACACCATGTATGATTTTGCCACGATACCTACCACAGAATTCAGGCAGCTTTCCAGTGACGCCTTTTCTAGGCTAAATGGATCGGTCTCCGCGCCATCTCTAAACCAATATGATAGTATTGAATGATTGTGCATATCGGAGGAGATTATCCGCAGCTAGCGCTGGCTCTTCATGAAACAAAAGACGGACAACTGACTCTACGTGCCTTTCGCCCAGAGGGAGCGGTCCGTACAGCCTATCTAATATTAGTTCTGGACCACGTCCTGGGTAACGGCGTAATTAACGGAAAGGAACTGTCATAGGCACCTGCAGCTCTACGGCTTGTTGGTAGGATAGTGAGTTCATGTATCCCATTCAGCAGGGCATAGATTGGGAAATGTGTCGGATCCAGGGAAACCATAAATCGTGAGAGCAGCGCCCTGAGGTTTTCCCCCACTCCCTGGACTATATCTCTGGTCTAAGCCGCCTCCTCGACGATCATCCCCCCTTGCTCATTACACCTAATTTGCGAAGAATAAGATATAGAAACAAGGAGACGCAATGAAGGCCTCGCTATTCATCCCCACGGTGCTGGCGCACCTCGCACGGGCGGCGGTCCTTTGGGACGGGCGATTCAATGAGTTCACCTCATCGGCCGATCTGAACAAGTGGTCGTGGTCCAACCAAGTCGGACCGTACCAATACTACATCCACGGATCCGCGAGCGTGGCGAGTTACATCAACCTCTCGCCGGACTACAAGAACCCCGCCGACGCGGTGTCGAAGCAAGGCGCCAAGTTCACGCTTGATAGTACTGCGTTCTGGAATGGTCAGAACATGCGACGCACAGAGTGCGTTAAACATTTTCTTTCCCTTGCCTTGCTCCTCCTCCGCCTTTTCGTCTCGGTCCTATTCTATCTTCTATATTCTCCCTTCCCGTCATAAGAATACCGGCTAACCCCTGAGATAGACTAATCCCACAGACCAAGGCCGCTATCAACAGCGGGAAGGTGTACTATCACTTCTCGATGCTGCGCAAGGACACCAATGCGCCAAGTGTGAACCGCGAGCACCAGATCTGCTTTTTCGAGTCGCACTTCGTCGAGATGAAGTCGGGCTGGATCTCGGGCGAGTCCGGGACTTCGGACGTAAACCTTCAATTCATGGTATCCCAGAACTCCAAGTGGAAGACGGAGTGGAAGGCGAATGTGTGGTACAACATCGCCTACGAGATCGTGAGTTTCTCTCTCTTTTTTTTTTCTTCTTTCAACCCTCATTTCCTTGGGATATGCATTCTATATCTCTCTTGAATGTATTTGGGACTTCATCACGATTCTTTCTATTTAATCATACTCCTGAGGAAAGCCCCAAGCATAAATAGGCTAACCTATTTCCTATATTTCTCATACCGTAGGACTTCAGTAAAAACACAGTCGGCTTCTGGGAATCGGAGGGCAGTAATCCGCTAAAGCAAGTAGTGGCGCCCGTGTCTGCCTCGACGTCTTCCAACGGCGCAGACTGGCACCTAGGCGTCCTTGAGGTCAGTATTCCGGCGTCTCTTACGCGCACATCTTCTTCTTTTCTTCTTCTTGATGTATCCCCGGAGCCCATGTCGCACAATAGAGGGTTCCCTGCCCCTTATTTCTCGCAGAAAATCTCCTATGCCCTTGATATCAGGGCTACAGACAGCAATTCCTGACTTGAAATTCGAATGTAGTTACCGCGCTCAGGATACTCTGACACGACTGAGGACTTCTACTTCTCCGGTGTCTACATCGAGTCAGGTTCCATTACCACAGCTATCGGTGGCCCCAGTAAGTCGACCTATCATCTATTTTCTAATTTCTAATTTCTATGTCACCTACTTGACCAGCTCAGCCACGCTCGGGTACACATTTGAGCTAATATCGCCGGCTTAGCTGCATAAGATATCGTATCTCATGGCCAAGTGTTCGATAAATCCGACGCTGAGTTTGAACTCTTCTTTCGAGAGAGTACAGAAACGCACGCGATGTGGAAACTATGAGTCCAATTTGACATAAGTTATTTCGAGCAGTCTGTATATATCTTATAAAGAGAATCTCCTCCCTCATCCATCTGACAGTATATTTGCAATGTCTTATGATTCCGCATATGACGACGTCTTACCATTCTGGAAGAAAGCAATCCTAGGTTAAGATAACCCCCTCAACATGGAAAATTCGGCAATTGTAAGCCACAGTATATCTGGACAAAGCAAATCAACAGATGCAAACATGTTCCCCTTCTTTATATCCCCGTCCCAATAATTCTACCTCTCGTTTCTCCCTCGTTGTGAATGCACTCTGAACGGAATGTGTCTTGGGTAACCGTCTGCTCTCCTAACAGGCACCGATAATGGTTGGCCGCTCTCCAGGCATAGGGCCTCGCGAGATGTCCCATGAGGTAACGCCGGCCCAATATATACAGATTCTATTGCCATCAGTATTGCAGAAAATGTCATCACACGTGGCGTCGTCGAAACTACTGGTCAATGACGAAGATGAGATAACTGATGTGATCGTGACGAATGTCGTGGTTACATTGCTCGTGTGTGTGCTTCGAAGCGTTGAGCTGAGGTGGTGAGGTGGAGTTTTCGTGTCTACGAGTAGACTCGACTTGTTAATGGAGGCAGTGCTGATTGCATCAGTGTCAGAGGCACCAGTTGCAGTGCCAGCCTCGGGAGTGTACGTGATTGTCATTGTCTGGGGTTGGTTGTCAGCTGGGGCTCTCAGAGCAGCAGCAGTGGTGATTCTACTGCTGGGAGTCTCGAGCTCGGGTGTGACTGAGACGACAACGGTCGTCTCAATGATTGTGGCAGTCACAACTACCATGACATCCTGGGAGGGGTTTACAAGTATGTCTGACTGGGCCATAACAGACTCTTTGACAGTCATAATGCGGCTGGAACTCAGAGCTGGCAGCTTTCTGGGATCGTCGCTTGCAACCAGACCGGGTTCAGCGTTGACGATGTCGTCGTTTCCAGGAACCGGGAGAATGCGAGCCCAGCAAAGGCACATAAGAGGCATTACGCACAACTGAATAGTTGATTGGTACATTCTGGCGTTGGCGGTAGCAAGCTATAGTGACTTGGACTCTTTTTGTTCGGAGCTGTTGGATAGACGCCCACGAGTGATGGCAATGTGCAGTTGGGGATCTTCACACGGGTAACGTAAATCTTGGTCAATGGGGAGTTAATCTGGGCGAAAGAATGGAGGTTTCTGAGTGTTGCATGCGCTCAAAAAGTACATAGACGAATGCTTCAAGATGTTTCCGAGAACGCGCAGGTGAGTAAGTGGGCAGATCACACAAACATTCTATTCTGCTCAAGGGGAAAGCTTGAGTCACTACCGGCCAGATACATGCTTGTCTAAGGTGAGCAACTGCCTGATGAATGAATTCTTCATTTCCCAAATGGGAATCTACGATGGAGTGTTAGAGTACGGGCATAGGCAAAAATAGTAGAAGGAGCTGTCTTCTATCCAAGGCAACTGGAAACAATCAGCTAATGGCATGGCGCAAATACCTCGACGCTCGGAAGAATCAACGACGCCTACATACCGGAAATAACACATACTATTCGCAACCACCGAGTGTTCCATCACATCATATCAGCACGAATATAGACCCTCACGTACATGATCGTTATACCCATCATGTGTGCCTATGGTCCATCAGGTGTTTGTAGAGGGCCCATTATCTAAGGTATGCTTGCTTAAGTAAACATCACCCATGATTGCCAATGCATATTATCAATTGCTCGATATTGATTTCCGCGGTCCAAACTGTTCGTTTCGTAGGTAGGAAACATCAGCACCCGATTGTAGCATTCGGAACGCAATGCCCTTGAAAGCGCGATTGCTACCGTAATCTTATTAGACCGTCTTTCGAGTAGCACGACATGAATGACGTGCCCAACAGCTCACTCAGCGAGGGAAACCACAGTGCAAGTATTCGCATCGCATGATCGGTATAAGCCCAAATGAATAGATGGATGTTGTAGAAAACGTATGACAAACATAGGAGAAAGTAAAAGAACGAGTAGTTCACATACAGCTTATCAGATTTTTATTGATCCGCGTATATATCGACCAATTCATAGCAGGAGGGTAACACAACATCGGCTTACATCTACGCATGAATAAAGGAGTCCATCTTTATCAGTAAAATATCGGCATTGTGTCCTTCCTTGTCGCAAGCGAATCTCACACCTGTGGCCTGCGTGATACTAACCGATTCCCACCTACACCAGCACCTGAGCCGGCCGAACCCTTTCCATACCTAAGCCCTATCCTCAACCCTCACCCAAAGAACCAAATCCCCATACATTTACAAGCGGTTGCCAGCCTTGACGAACAGCGTCATCCACGAAATAAGACTGGCGTTCCAGACGAGGGACCGCAGTGGCGCGAAGCTGCGGTTCTCCTGGAGAAAAATGTAGGTAAAGTTGTAGAAGACACGGCTGGTAAGGTAGACGCCGGCCAGCTTGTTGATGGTCTCGACGGGCACGCCGGCGTAGTTGGCAGCGATTATTGAGGCCACGAACAAGCTGAGCGTCTCCTGTCCGTTGGCGGCCGCGGCTTCACAGCGCAGGATCTTGTTCTTGGTCTAATCGCCCCGCAAAGATAGTAGGTTAGTTTATCGGATCGGATTGTGTATGTCTAAGACAACTGGAGCGGGGAAGAGGGGGAGAGAGGGATTGAGACGGAGAAGAATGCGGCTACATGAAGGGCAACGAGAGAGAAAAGGAGAGAGGGAGAGAAAGGCGAAAAGACGAAAGAAATGGGTGCAATTACCGCTTTGTCGAGCTTCTCGTCCTTTAGGACATTCTCCGCGAATCTTCGAGGGGTGGCGATGTCGTAGTTGGTTCCGCCTAGTGCCTTGGAGTAGAGGCCAGGCACAAACGAAAGGAACCAAGCTATCGGGATCTGTAAACACACAGAGACTCAGATTTTAGCAGAGTTGCCCTATAACCGCGCACATCCCCATTGCGCAACCAGGGGCGCGGTGGTTGTGGCGGGGTTAAACGTACAGCGTAGAACGAGTAGTTCTGAGATAGGTCGAAAGCCATTGTGAGTGTGATTGACGTCACGTCGAGTCAATTGCTAGAGTAGAGACGATGCAGGTATAATAATATCGTTGTAAACTTCTTAGGAGCGTCCTAGGAGAGTTATAGATGAAGATGAAGCTGTTTGGGACCGGCAGGATAGAGGGGAAGAGAGACAAAAGAGCAAGGTACAGTAAGTCTGGTTCGTGTAATTCGCAGCTGTGCCGCTCGCATCGGGACTAGCCTCCTGGGCGCCACGATGGCTTACACATTGCATATACGTGTAATTGAGGGTCGAGATAGGGTTCTCTGTCCTATATTATATGGCTGCGTAGAGGTTGAAGCCTAATATCTGACATCGAATTAGAAATACCATTCTATTACAACATATGACGCCATCGATCATTTTGACGCTGTTAGGTATATCTTCATATATTGATTGACATAATACATGTAATATATATACTACCTATAGAGACATGTGCTATCTAATGGTGATTATCGTTGCTGATTATTCGACTTGGTCGTTCATTAAACACTAGGTTAGATAAAGTAGGCATTCGACATTACACTTTTTTTGCGATGCGGTCATTTCTCCGCTCAGACAGCAACCTTGGTGATCTCCACCGGCTCGCAAGTCGGGTTGTGCGGGGCACCGGTCTGGACCCAGGCCACGGACTGGTAGAAGTATCCAGTAAAGTATTGCCAGCAGACATACCATTGGTCTGTGATGAGGAAATGGTCAGCACTTGTTTCTCCCTCCAGATAGGTTCAAAGCCAAGTGTTAATCAACACAGCGCTCCTTTTTGTCCCAAAACGCATATATATATATACATATACATATGTGTGTGAAGAGATAGGAGCTGTCTACTTACAGTAAGCCGTGGGAACATCGGCGGGTTCCTGGCCGGCGACGAACTTGGAGTCGTCGACATAGTTGTAGCCGAAAAAGCGGCCCTTCTTGTCAAATCCCCCGCTGAAGTCGTAGTTGCTGAAGCCGAACTGGGGAGCGGCGACATTGCTGTTCGGCTGGTACACTAGGCCCATAGACTGCGACTCGTATTCCGTGTTGCCGTCCTGGTCCGTGTACGGCAGGTTCCAGACCAGGATACCAACGTTGTTGTCGTTGACCTGGGTGTAGATGGTGTAGTTGAAGTAGTACTGGTAGTACTCGTTGGACAGATCCGTCTCGTTGGTCTTGGCCGAGTAGCAGAGCCCCTCGATGGCGGCGCCTGCGTGGCAGCTGCTGCCGTACCCTGTGACCGGATGTCAGTGTCTGCTTTACGACAACCTGTACCGTCTTGCTTTCCGCACTCACCGTTGATCTTGCTGTTGTACGTCGTGCCCTTGATATGCAGTGCGAAGGGACCAGTCTGGTTATACTGGGCTGACACGGCTGCGGCACCAAGACCGACCAGGGCAGCTGAGAGTTGGAACTTCATTGTGGCGTTGGGTCGACTGTGCCGAAAAGATCGAGGTGAATTATGTCGTGTTTCCGGCGGTGAAGAGGGAATGCGGCTCTCTGATGCTGTCGTGATGATCCAACACTCACGATAGAAAAGAAGGAGATGCAGCTGATTTATATTTTCTCGAGCTTAAGCCATTGATCGGCCATCTTAGCGCCCTCGTTGGGTAGCGATCATCGCGAACTACTCTACGCATCTAGTCTAGACTAATTGGGGAACTGGGGTAAGTGGCGAGCCGTCAGGTCAACGGCAATAACAACATGTTGTTGAGGATGTTGAGCTTGATGGAAGTTCGACATGGCGTCAGCACAACTGACAACCATGATCAGCAACTCGATCCTTATTGTGATTATTATTGTGATCACCACTGCCCGAAATGGCGAAACCAAGCCCAAAAGCGCAAGTACAAGACGACTAGAGCCCAAAGAAGTTCTATCTTTCGACGTTGACCGTCTGTCTCTATTAGCATGGGAATGGCTGCAGAGGCTCTTCGTATATGCAATGTCACATCAAAACACCATACTTCGAGCCGCCCATGATGATGAGCTAATGCCATTCATGTCATAGCTCGGCTTCAGCCTTCAATTCTTTCTCACTGTGTATCTATCAGTGCGGTGGTCCAGCTCCGCTATCATTCCACAGCGCCATTTTTATCTGATCATCCTCTCTTGATCGGTTACAGATGAGTTAATTATTGCTGAGAGTTGGGCACTGAGATCATAAATCTCCTCGTATTTGGACGGGCTAGATTGGTGTGATGAGGTCATGTGCCGAAGGGTTAGCCAATTATGGGGTATCGGCAGATGCTCCCGAGCGCATCTAACCACTTGTGTAAATAAGGTCTTAGCCGAAGTAGGAATATACGTTGAAGCAATACGAGATCCCAGAGCGCTAGAGCCTAGAAGCTCACCGCAAGTGAGCAGAAGAATATGTAGAACCGTGAGCATCCAGCGAGGGATTGGAATCTTATAAATCTACCTATCTACCTATCATATTTTAGGTGTCATATCGTCTTTCTAAATGGGATGACATCGGAGTTAGCTGAGTCCGCCTCATATTGTCCGATAAGATAGTCTAAGTGAATTAGCTTGGCTGAGTTCGCCCCGCGAGCAACACCGCGAAGCCCCGAGGTCGCGAGATCGGGAATAACTAGGTCGATTCGATATTGTCCAAGTAGAGGCCGGGTTGGTCGAAATCCTCACGGAGTGGGAACTCGTTGCTTAGTTTCTCCGAGCTGATGACTGTAGTGTGCTACCTAAGCAAGTGTAATAAAAGACTGCTCGAGTCTATCTTTTTGAATCCCTCCGGTTTCTCATGTTTTTATTTCCGACGAGAACCACCAATGTGGTGGATGCAGCGCCGCGACAGAGTCTTTCCAAGTCGAGTGAACGGGCCGACGACATTTAGCTGACGCAGATCTTGAGAGGACGAGTTCGCCTTCCCTTCAACCGACTTATACCGATAGACCATCGCGATGCGCCCATCGTCAGAACGAAGAGTATCGAAAGCTATTTGACTATTTTCTACGGGTCAGCTGTTGTAAATAAGCATGGAAACACACCACGCCGTTAATCTCGAACCCGAGAACGAAGGTTACTGTAATCGATAGGATCTATCCTCGATACCATGTTCAGCCGGTGTACCAGTGAGACAGACTCAGGCTCATGCCGTACGGGGGTTGGCATTTGAAAGGCAGCCACTCTCACGGCAATAATTGTGGCACCTGGACGCATGTCTCTAATTATTTCGACCTTTTCCGGACTCTTAACGACACAATTAAGCATTTTAGCATAAACGGATGACCCTACGAGTTACAAGAGACGCCGAGATCGAGATTGCCGCTTATCATTGAACAGAGAGTTTGGTTACCACTTCGTAGCGAAAATGTACCCGCAAAGAATATTGTTCGAAAACGAAGGAATGGTCAACCCGGCCGATCGAAATGGCAACACGCCCACTTGAAGGGAAGCCGCATGCGAATTCGTAATCTGTTCGTGCTCGTAAAAGGACGCCAGATTATCGTTTACACCGAAGCAGTTGTTTCCACCGTTCGACGGACACGAAGAACCACTACTTATCGAGTCAGATAACCGGGAACGAGTCCAGACAGTTTTTGGAAGAGCAAGGGAATGGCTAGGTCTACGTTTTCGGCTCGTAACAGGAGTCGAGCTAGCATCTCAGAGGTTGCGGTTGTAGCCAACGACACCACGAATCGAGTATTGGCAAACATTTGATCACTATCCAGGCAATATTGTGGCAAAGTCCAGCAATAGGACAATACCTCCTTGTACCGGGACATCTTATCTTTGACGGACCAACCGGATATTGCGGGTACAGAAAACGGAGACGAAACCCGACGATATCGACACCAGTGACCGGACAAGCCAACAGCGTAATCTAAGACTAACAATTGCCTTAACTTGGCCCGGGGATCTTGGTGTCCGTTGCCGTCTAGGCTGCGCCCTTGAGCTGCAGGATACCGTGTGTGAAGAGCAATGCGATCAACAACCTGTCAGTGTCGTTGGTTGTAACTGAAGTCCCGAGTACGCGACAGCCTCGTCATCACTCCGCGAATCACATAAATTAACGTCACGGCTGAGATGTTAAGTTTCGTGATCAGATTTGATGACTGTTGGCAAATTTCTGACTATGATGGGTGAGGAGACATAGACACGAATCTTATGCGCGAAGGCCTTTACCATACCTTCGTAGACTAACAGCAACTACTTATAGAAATCTTGATCGCTGTGTCGACTCGTGACAATACCATCTGTGCATATCGCAGACACGGTCTAGGTTTACTTATCATGTCTCGCCTATTGATGAATTTCACACACATCCGGCTAGGAATTCCATGTAGGAACAGCGATATACCGGTATGTCGACCAGATTTTACTGCACATACGCCATAACTGTCGCAGCGTAGCCACGTACAGAGTTTCTTGCTGCATGGCAGCAAGAAACCACACTTCAACCGTTGGTTTAAGCATAAGTATGCAGAAGCGTTGGCTGTCTGATGGTGGATACCTATCTACATGGTACCGGTATCTTCGCAACAAGACAACGATCATGAATGTAGATCTTCACCGCCTACGTTTCAAGCTGACTTTTGCGACTTGGTCACGGGAAACCCCGTACCCAATCCTGGCACCAGAATAGAAGTTTGGATCCATGCGGATCCGTGCGTGTGTGCTGTGCCATACATATGCCTACTCGCCTACATACTTTGCCGGCCGGCAAGACGAAGTAACACACCACAAGAGGATGGAATGGTCGACATACTAAGTACATGCATGGGGTTGCAGCAAGAAGGGTTGCATCCGCTGATTTTTTATACGGCGATGCAAGTTCATCAGATCACCGCTTCCTGGAAGGGGAGGGGGCGGTTGTGTGTCTGGCAAGGGTATTATGTTCCCTCTGGTTATGCACCCAATACCCCCGGTTATGTGAGTGTAGTAAGTAGTTGTGCATCTAGTAAGCTGCATTCCAGTATCATAGGCGAAAAGATAGGTAAATGGCGAATTATGCCTTTTCCCTCTTCCGTAGTGGCAATTATATGACAATTTCCACAAGCATCAAAATAGACCCAAAACCGAATATAGCGCCATCTCAGCACGGCCAAAGTAGTTCGCCCGCGTAGCTTTACCCCGTATCAATAGACTTTTGCTAGCACGGCATCCGCGACGGGACGCTTGCGAACAAGCAATGTGGCTGAGGCTTTTCTCTACTTATCTGCCAGGGTCCAGGGGGCTACTGTATGTTTATGTCCTGTCAGACCACCGTATTAAACGGTTATTATTTACAGGGGATGTATCCCGCTTTTTTTGCCACCGCTAGCGAGGAACGGACACTTTCCCTTCCCGCAACCGAGGGGGAAGCAGCTGGCTTAAGGTTGGTACTGCTTGGAGTCACGGTAGCAATCGGCACCACCGCTCTGGGTTTTTGTGAGGGAGGTACGTACATACTGCTAGTCCCATTACGGCAATAACTGCAACGTTATGCACATGCTGATTTAAGCTTATCCAAGCCCCTGGCGAATAAGGAACCGTGTTTCGAAATTTCAACACCGCTCGTATACAGGTAGTAGTACTAAGTATTGTGCGCTATCGCGTCCGTAGGATGCTGAATGAAGCAATCTGCCTGTGCATTATCAGTCTAGTTGTGTCGTCCTAGTCCTTTTCCTGATCTCATCGTCGATTTTCATCTTCCCCCTATTTTAATATACTACCTAGGTACGCATATCACATTCGTCCTATCATAGGTAGTGTAGATGGTGCATACTACGGGTACCTATCTGGTTCAACCAAGTGTCTCCAAGTCTTGACATGCAGGAAAAGAATTAGGAAAGGAGATATACCTACCTATCTCTACGTGCAGGCTGTGCTTACTGGAGAATGTCTCATTATTCTCCTTGGCTATCCCGGAGATATCGAATTAAAGCCCTATCCTAGGTATCACACAGAGCTGGTCGGCCCGTTGTCTACTTCCCGCCCGCCCAGGTGCAAGCAAGTAAGAGACCCAACTCGCCAAGGTGTTCTCCCGTCATTGACAAATACCTTGGCGGGAGTAATACACTACGCTACACTAAAGAACACACTACGAGGCAAATCTCCACAAGGCTGCTCTTGGCAAATACCGTCGTCAACCCTGTAGGAAATCAGTAGCCGCGCTTGCGCATAGATGCGGCACCGAAGCCTACTTACACTTCTGCTCATTCAGAAGTGCCATACCTACTTGGCACACTGCACTAGGTACTACTGAGTAAGTACACCACACCTTGGACCTTGGTTTCGTCGTGTCTTCCTCCGTTCTAGTGTGCTTTAGCCTAGCCGGAGGGTCAAACAGCTTGCAGATATGCGGATTTCGGGCACGGCACTACCGAGTCTACCGACCAACCACGCCCCGTCTTCCTTCTCAGCTAGATGCAGCTTTGTGAGCTGATTCCACGAACATTGATCTAGAAGAGCTGTTTACTCACATAGTTCAGGTGGTTATTGCATTTGGTCCACCGCTCTAGGCATACACTACAGCTATCTCGCTTCTTTCTTGCTTGTTTTGGTCCTGTGCAAGAACAAATGGCCCAATAGCCTTCCACATTTCACGTCGGAGAGAATTCCGTATCAGTTGAATTGTTTACATATAAGTCAAGTAGAGAGTTTTGAACTGGGCTAGCCCGGGTAGTACGGATACATATATGTAAAAAATCTCGATCATTCGGAATTCCGCTGTCGTTTATACATATATTAAACTAGGTAGGTATCTGTGCTCGTATGCCCCAGCTCCTGGCTACGTATTAGAGATCTACACTATGGCTAGAACCCGTCCGGCTAGGTAGGTAGTTATCAAGGTTCATCGTTGAAGAGCAGAAACGCTACAATGAGCACGAGCCACCGTTTTCAGTACATTCTTGGGTCTTCCTTTGCTCACCTAGAGCTACAGCTTCTTACCTGGGCAGGTTATCCGAAGTATCCCAAACGAAAGAATCAAGGATCTGGCGCGCGAGGCCCATATTACGCCATTCGATATTGATTGTATGAATAATAATATACCCTGACACAACCATCGACCCCTTCTTCATCGGACACTGCGGATCTCGGTCGACTTCTCGTTCGCCGGTTGAAGCCTTCTCTCCGATATGTCCGTTCAAGCATTCACGGGCCTGTGGGAATAGCAGAGTGTAGGTACATGTTACACAAGGGCAAATAACAGACTATTCGATATGAATGCGGTATTAGTTCGTGCTTATATGTGAATACCTACCTTACGTATGTAGGCAGCTTCATCTGGCATGCAGTCATAAAATGTATGGTCCTTTCCTAAGATAGCACGCAAGACTGGCCGTATGTAGATCCTCAAGAATTCTTGCAGATGAGATCATATTTCATGCTTCCATGCTTCATGCTTGGCAACGGTTTTGCTTCAGAGTAGAATCCTCTGCCCACTACACTAAGTGAATCACAAATACAATTCTGGAAAGCGATTCGGCTCCAACTCTGATACACTAGATATCCGCCGGTCCCGATACCAGGCAATCGACTTATCCACCTCCGCGTCATAAACTTGACATTTGAGTAGCATTTGACGAGATTTTAAGGAATAGCAGTGTCGACGGAACCAGATATAGTTAGTAAGCCTCCGATACGCGTCCCTATTGGTAGCGTCTTGGCTCCACGAACAGTAATAAACATCCTAGCAACATTCCGAGACGAGGAGACTCCACCCAGGACCAAGACGAAATCAAAGCAATTCACAATGAACCAACTTACACTGCGCATAACCGCCCTGGCTGAAGAAGATCCTAAGTAAAGAAAATGGTGGTAATGTGAATCTAAGGTAAATTTTCATAAAAGAGTGACAGAGAAGTAGACCGGTTTTTTACTAAAAGTTAATAAGTTGGATTGTGGTCTGTTTTACCACTGAGTGAGTATATACGATAAGTAACCAATGCTCTTGCCGCTAGCCCTTCAAGCCGTCTATATACAGTCTACAAAATCATTCCGATGCAGCACATGGCATCCTCGTCGCGAGTTTTGTGTGGAAAATGGACAAGTAGCCACCCTAGGGTATCTCATCCAAGCCAAGAGGGTGTTTCTGCTCTAGTGCAAACGAATATGTCCAATTTAGACAATTCTGTCCTTGCGGATGGGGAAAAGAGGAAGCGTGAAGGGTGTGGCACCGTCGACGTATAGATATGCGGCAGCAGCGTAAACTAAAGGGTATTAGCGATATTGAACAGGGAAACTGGGTGATAAACCTCAACTTACATGATATGGCAGCAGCGATAAGACCGAATACACCAGAAGCGTGGAGAAGCGACTCCTTTCCAGTCATCTCACCAGAAGCGAGCAGGATCAGAGTAATATCGGCAGTGCACAGGAGACCGAACAGGACGTAGTTGGCCTGGCAAGCACCAATGGTGAAGATGGCAGTGATGATGAACCATGACCAGACGAAGAGAGCGACAGCTTGCGAGAAATCTTCACGGGGAATACCCTCGGCATTGCTGTAGGCAGCGAGGATACCGGCTCCGGGAATGAAGATGGTAGAGTAGGCCAAGTTGAAAGCACCGTAAGCGCAGAAGACAGTAGCACCGAACTAGATGGAACGTTAGCTTCAGGACTATAAGAGCAGTTTGGAAGAGGGCAACATACGGCGTTACCAGCGCAGAAATCAATGATACCAGCGATGAACTGAGCAACACCACCCATCCAGATCATGTTACCGACAACGATGTTGGTGGTAGTGACTCCACGGGGCTTGAACTGGAACAGGGAAAGGAAGTACAGGGCTTGGCCGAAGGCGAGGAGACCCAGAGGGTTGGCGCTGGCGAGCTTTGACTTGCGGGGGGCCTGGTGGGCGACCGGAGCGATGCTCGAGGAGCTTTGCTTCTCGATGTCACGGTCGGTGAAAACCTGTTGGGAAGACATTTTGAATTTTGTTTGTATTTTCACGAAGAGAAAAGAAGAGGAAATCCCAGGTAGCTGTCGAAGAAAGAGAAGTGAAGGATAAAAGGGCGACGAATTGGCTACGGGCGAGAGAAACGAAGAAGAGAGAGAACTCTGCGACGAGGAAGTCGGTTTCGAAGAGCTGGCGGCTTGAGACAGAAGTGAAGGTAGGGCCAGTCGAGAGGGGCAGCAGGTATGGTATTTAATGTCAGATGAAGATCGTCTCGAAAGTCGAGAGGAGCCGGACACAAGGTAAAGGTAGGTACTTCACAGGCCGCCGCCAGTGATAGGCCAAGACTTCTCAGCTCGCCCAGCTTCTAAAGTTGTCACGACCCATGTTCTGCTCATGGCGAGGCCCGTGGTCCATAGTAATCCTTGGACGTTCATAAAAGGATTTGACAGTAATCTCGAGATGGTCTAGCCTCTCTCTGACTGGATTCCGGGGATGACAGCGCCTCCCACGGTCTGGGCGGCCAGGACGTGGCCCAGGACGTGGAGTAGGACGAGGGCCAGTAGGAGTTGGCGAAATTTCATCATGATGCTGAGGTAAAGCATCCTTGCCGATATAGTACGGTCGTAAACGAGCACGAGTGGTCCAGTAAGTAGTGTACGGTGCCCCGTCGACTCATCTCGTACACTAGGTACTGTAAGTAATTATGTACTGACTTCTTTCTTAGCACATACATGACCACGTTCCGCCCAGACAGCTCGACAGCCACGTGCGAGGACGTCTGTCTACAGTAGTGGATGCTGTCAGCAGCTGTGTGTGCATCGCTAGATCAGCGTGCTAGTACACCATGTACGTCGATACATACATACTCATGCATGTCGGCGTGTCCTGAGGAGTGGTATAGATAGTAACACTAGTAGACGACCTAGATGCGCACCCGTACTTAGTGGGTGCACTAAGTAAGCAATCGACTTGCCTGCAGTTGAAGTAATGCATTCACCTCGACTACCCAAGCCGCCAAGGTTTGTTAGAGATGAAGCAATTAAATCCTTGTATAATATAATTCGCACACTATACAATGAAGGTGTAGAGAGGAAGCGAGGGTGAGTGAGTACGGAGTAGTGTACTCCTTTCCAGCGGCTAACAGCAGTATAACGTCCAAGGAGGCTCATGGGCTTAGAAGGACAAGCACAGCTGAGCACTACATACCACCTGCATCTATTGGCTACGCTACAGCATATTGTAGGTATGCCTTGCACTACTGTAAGTGCTACTGTAAGGTGCCTGGTCTCACTAGCATTCTAATTCGAGACGGCCTTAGACGGTACAGGAAACGGATTTGTACGGATAGGTACATATCTATGTACTTAGGTACTTCAGGCAGTTCCAAGTGTTACAGTGCTGAGCTCCTCCTTTTCCAGAAGCCCCGCCAGAATACACTTTGCATGAGATACGATGATGATATCTTGTACTACACGTACTAGTGCAGTTTCGCATAGGTACTGACCTAGTTACACTTGAATACTCCGATCATGATGACTTTGACTCCTTGTTACATAATTTGCAACAGACCATCATGGTAATGTATGGATTGTTTGCGGCACAGCAAAATGAATTGATAAGATAATAGGTAGTGTAGATGATGGTGTGCTATTTGAGGATACTACGCTAGTTACTGTGCAGATAATCGTTTTCCCCGTCTTTGGTGTGTACCATTATTTGAACTGTTATGGTGTACTTACCGTAGTATATACAGTAACTGCTGCTGCTGCAAGTCGGGCTTGGCAGGGCAAAGAACCAGGTTTGTTTCAAGAAGCCAGCCTGCCAAGGAAACCAGGTGGTGTAATACACCCATCCGCCCAATTGCCAAGCGGCCGGACTATATCCATTTAGCGGGCAGGCTTACTTAGCAGGGACTTACTTGCCTGCGAACGTCTTGTCCCGTCGCGGGCTGAACGCCGTCGTCAAGCCAAAAGTCTTGTTTCTGGGGAGCCGGCTGGGCGTGCTCATAGGCCTTGGCGGAGGGCGAGTTGTGTTGATAACATACATATACTCATTAAATCACCATCTGAAAACAGAGGCTCAACCCAAAGAAAAACATCCGAATCTTTCTAGCACTAAATGCCTTGTGGGTAACCCTGTTTGCCGGGTTGATTTTTTCTCTGTATGCCGGACATGCAACAGTAAGCTTCCACAGCTGGGACGAGGTCCAGCTCTAATAGGCAACTGTGGCCGCGGATCTGCTACACTACCTGTGCAAATAGGCATTGCGCAGCACTGTTCGCACGCTAACACACTGCTATACCCCATACTGCAAGCGGTGGGCCAATCGTAGCCAACCTTGGAACCGTAGCCTATCAAACCCCCCTTTACCTCAGCACTCCGTACACGATGCCTTTTGTGGGTATTTGTCAATTTGATAAGCTTGTGGCGCCTACATCCACTTCTCGAAGTAAGCTTAAACGCATCTTGCTTCTAATTAGTACGCTATCTACTGTATCTATTTCTGGCCCTTCGCTTGTCGATGACTTCCTTGTAAGCAACGACGTCCGCCGAGACTACACAACTAGTTCCGCATCGCGTGATGTATGTACTTCTATTATGAACTGAGTAGTACGTGTGTGTAAGTAAGAAGGTATATGCACTACTATTATAGACAAATCTCCATGATGAACCGAGGGAAACGAACCATCCCCACATATAGGTAGGACTATCTATTGCCGTGTATTAGTAGACTACAAGTATATGTAAGGACTGCTCGGGATGGATGACATGTGGTACATACTAAGTATATATTACACCGATTTGGGAATGCTCACAAGAGCACGTAACACCAGATCTGACCAGGTCGTGAGACTTTCCGCCGGATTTCAGATTGTCCCGGCCACCCCGACTTTAAAAGGTCTCCGTCCCTAAGCCGCACCTAGTTCTCGATCTAGGTATTCTACCCATCAAATGGAGCCCTCGGAAGCCGACCGGCCATGGCACAGCACCGACTATCCGACTTTCGTCTTGGCGAACACGATAAATGAAGTCAATCGGCACATTCACACAGCTGTGGGCTTCATGGTAGTCTCAGGCCGAGCTCTCGTTCCTGTTTCCTTTCTGGATAGTGAAAAAGCGGCAACAGCAAGAAGACGAAGAACACCTCGAGGAACCTACCGAACCAACACTACACGACACGACCTTGAATACGAATGCGAACCGGTTGGGTGCGTCGATAGACACAGATTTTGTAACTTGAAATATATCTGCGCCTGCCAGGTATAGACACAATCATTCAAAGGTTTGTACCTCAAGCGAGATTTGCGGCAGTACTCAATAACTTTGAGACGGACTTGAATGATCTCTTGAATGTGGGAACCTGGAAGATGCCAGTCTTTCTGGGGCGGCTTGGAAATAATGCTCTCCGTTCAAGCAGTAATGAAGCCAGGCGAAGAGTATCTCGAAAAATCTATGGACCACTTGTTGTTCGTGGCACGAAGACAGTTTTGAGGTTGCTCTTAAGTAACAATTTTGTAGGGGTAGATAGTATTCGTGTTATCCCTAACTGTGTAGTCGTGAATGTCCAGGGTGTGTCGTACCTATTCTGTTGTTTCTAGATGCTGAACCTACAAGGTGAACCAATCTTGGCCGCCTTCAGTAAACAGTTATGAAGACTCCCTGGAAGGAAGAAATGACTACGACATCACTCCTCGAAAGCTGTAATTTGATCTCTCCTACAGGTAGAGTATGGATATATTAGGACATCCACACAGAAATTAACAAAAAATCAACCTTACCCCTATTCTCGGCTCTGCAAGCCTAGAACGAAGAGCTAGATGCATTTTGTAAGAGTAATTGTATACCCAGAGAGTGCGGCTGAGTGTTGGCACAAAGAGTGTTCGATATACTAGCTTCGTAAACTATAGCGGCGGCTATTTTATGACACTAATGTTGCCTCCTTTTTTTTTTCTTCGACGCCATCAAGCCACACTTGAATAGTAGCTCCAAACGTCGCATACCCAGCATTACTTATTAGATACTTCTGATCACTAAGAGAGCTAGTAGTGTATTTCAGTTTTCGTTGACATAGGAATCCGGCGGCGGCTTTGGCCCGTAATTGTAAGATTTTGTTCCGTAAAGGGGCTTGCCGTTACGCGTGGCTATTGGGTATCTGGACTATACCCATGGCCATATGATTAATTACCTTTAGAAATCGGCCCGGGAGGACTATATCCTCAGACACAGTTGTGTACTTGTCTATTTGTTAATCCGGGTGCTTTACAAGTGACAATATGATGTACATATGCTAGTAATCCCTGGTCGTACTTACACGAACCGTTCCCTGACTCTAACGGCCGCGTAGTACCAGGACAGCCGATAAAAGACTACAGCCTAATGAGACACAAGAATCTCCGATATCTCCATTATTTTTAGCCATAGCTCATTAGGCGATCATGAACCACCTGCAAAGCTGTTTATGTGCTGTACCAGACTTTCCCGTTACTGAACAGCAGAAGGCTCGTTGTCAATATCATGTGGCCAGAGGAGAACGGAGAGGGTATATCGTTAGCTACATTATAGGCCTCGGTAATAATGTGCTTCTAGACTGGTCGCAACGATACATGACTGCATTATACCTTGTGATACGTGCCCTAAATACATGCCTAGTAGTTTTTAGAACTACCAGCCGCCAGTAAAGTGCCACTTGTTTGTGCGTGAGATATGGAGTTTTCGTAGAAGCCGGCCATACGAAGGTGCTAGTTAATGGGATAACAGCCAATTTTTTACGCAGAGACTATGAACATTGTGCGAACTACAACCCCTAGAGGCTATCACTAAGTCATCTATACGAAATGCGGTTTCTCACCTATAAGCTATCATCATAAGGGATCTCGTTCTCTTAGTAGACGTCGTGATACGACATATCTCTGTGAATTTATCATAGCTATTTACAAAATCAATTATTTTATAATGTAGCTACAACAGCAGCAAATTATACAAAACCAAGGCTGTCCTCATTCAGAGGCTAAGGCCTAAGGGATCATGAAAACTCTGTACTGCACCTGCTCTAGAGTCATTTTGCGATTCACCCTCTGTTGTATTATGAACTAGTCTCTCTCCTTTTCTATCAGCTCACTTCGGGCTTATCATTATATAATGCCTCAACGCTTGACCAATTTAAGTGGACGCCTATCGAATTCTTATACGGCTACCAAAGTAACACGAAGGTCCGTATATTGTTGATAGAACAGTAGTGTAGATAGGCCCTACGTATGACGACATACATCTTGTACCCAGCCTACCACATGTCATGTCCATACTAATAGTATGAAGGTAATACTGTATAAAAGTTCTTATCGCTTGAAGAATATGAAGCCCTTTGTACCTATACTACAGCTCTTCACAGGTAATCTCTTTGTTGTCGTTCATGACATGTCAGGTTGTATGGGTCGTGGGGATTAGTCGTACTACAGAGAGCCTAGAACTACATGTCAGAAGTGAACCACGCGACAAAGAGACTTATCTAAGTAATCTAGACCAGTCTACCATCGTAGAGTCTCATACCCAGACCTATGTGCAACCGCAAACGTTCATCGCCTTTCTCCAGTGCAACTTGCTGATATCATATACACACAGGATTTTTCCTACAATTTTAAACACACTGTACCAAACTATTTGATTATTGCTAGAAGCCCTGATAGTAGTTGTATGAGTTCTTGTTGCACAAAGAGAACTTGATAATCTAGGCTGCAACTATGTACACTTTGGAGCCTTTGTCTTTAGGGATCGTAACAATTATTCGTATTTCATCATATTTTATTATGCAATTGGAACCTGTACGTCTCATTTAAATAAACCGAAATGTGTCTTGTTCATGAAAGTGAAGTGATAGGAACGGGCGGGACACCTGGGTCCGGTATAGAATAGATATACTGCATTGAGAAGACTCAATGTAAACATGATTGTGAATGAGTTTATCTACGAAATTGCCACAAACACGCTTGATACATGCCCAATCGATGAGATAAGTGTTGCAATGCCTTCAATGCGGTTTCCTTGAGACTTGGGTGATATAAGTTATGAGCTGAACAAGCTCTCTACCGGCCAATGAAAATTATCGAATCAAAGGGATAACGTATGAAAAGATACTCGTAGGTTGCGTGTTTGTCTCTCGGGTTATACCGGTAGTTCAAGTTCGTTATTTTTTTGTACCATTACTGTAGGTAAGGGAGTTTTCGTATGAAAGCAAACACCCATTTTTAGTAGGTGGGTGTCTGTCAGTTCTTAGAGAGACAGGGAGGATAGTCATACGAGATTCCTCTGATATGTTATACAGCAATCTCGTATTGACAGGTAGTAGACTTCTACAATATCGCATCTTTCATTTATGATACTGTTGTTGATGTATGCGAGCCCAGCGATCCCAAGGACCCGTACAACCTACTTTAAAGTAAAATTAAAAAAATAATAACTTAGTGATAGGTCTTCATGCCATTATCTGTACATTGCAGTGCTTTTTTCTTTTGTTTGATTTAAAAACAATTCAACGGATAGAATTACAGCCACGCAGTAAATGCGTAGATAGCAGAAATATAGCTGCACCTCCTTGGTCGGTTACAAGGGCATCTTAAGAGCTCGGATCGGTCCAGAGTTCAAGACCATAGACAAAGAGAATTCTGCGTTTTCGCCCTTGCCCCTTTATAATTTGCCCATTATCATACGATAAGCTATGTAGGGGCTAATTTTATGTTTGCCCACTATATCATGTTTGCTTGTTTCTTCTCCACAGCGATGTTTACACTTCATCTACCATACGTTCAAAGCAAACGAGATTCCCTCCCAGTTTTGCGTACCTGCGTCGCAAGCGCTCATCCGAATAGGTATCTGCGAACAATGGAGTTTGCAGATCAGCCACGGTATCAAGTCGGTCGGAAATCGCCAATCTATCTCGGCGGGTTATATGTGAGGAATGCCAATCCTTTCATGCTGACATCATCCGGAGATGTAACATCATATGCGCTAGACTTTTAACGTGTTGCAGAATGCAACAAAGAAAATGCAAAGCTCCGTTGATCAACAGCCAGAAAAAATGGTAGAAATAAGGCTGCCAATGTAACGCTCTGTGTGTAGATCTTCTATCTCTCCCACACTAATAGTACAGTACGTACAATAGCAGCAGCGTTGTTTCGCATACGATTGGATTCGCATGCGATTGTGACATGTGGACTGGTCCACAACGGCAGTTGCAGTTTACACTAGACAGAACTAGAGTCTAGATGGGTCGCATCGTTTGTATGATACCCCTACACTACTTACTAAGTCGCGAGACGACAAGACCGGCATGGGGATCCTCCTTTTCGGACCCCAAGCCATTCACGGCTCCCAGTCACCGCACACTACAGGGGTTAAAAACCGTAGGTCATGCGTTGCGCTGTGCGTGGGTGGGCAGAAAACCCGAGGAAAAGATCAGATAATGTTTGTCTCCCTATGCCGAGTGGCTGTTGTTATTGTCGTACAACGGCGTTCGGGACAATACCTGATTCCATTTGGTTCATGTGAGCGACAGCCGTGTAAGCCATGTTGTCGCATAGTATCCCCCTTCCCCTTCGCCGAACCAAGTAGGGTGTTATCAGTGTTTCTTTTTTGTTCATGCTGGTTGACAGCTGCTACACCATACAGTAACGGTTCTACACAGCAGCCTCGATCACTAATGAGCAAGGTTTACCCTGGAGCGGCCGCTTCTGGGAGGGATTGCATGTAAGGAGTTCTGAATACGTACACAATACTACGTACCCTAATCGACCAGGTTCAAATTTAGTGTAGATAGGCAAGGTAGGGAAAGTGATTCTTTATACCTCCCAGTGAGACGGACGTGGAACCAGGAGGTAATACGATTACCGTTTCCCCGGCTCTCTCAGATTTCTTCAAGATTTCTTTCTTCCTAGCCTACTGAGTAGTGTATATTGCGCGATAACAACCTGCCGAGCTGGTATTTTTCTCTATGCAGGTGTCATGTAATTGGTCGTTTCCTCGCCCAGTAGTATTACATATCATCAGGGATTCCTCACACGGCCCGTATCCGGCGCACAGCAATACTGGCAAAAGTTACAGCGAAGGAATTAACCCCGGTAAGCCGCCGAGCATTTGAATACTACTATACCTCTCCGCCTTTGTCTAGACTGCTCATGATCCTCTCTTGCGCAGGCTTGTCTCGACAAACGTATTCCATTTTCGAGTAGGTATATGAGTCGACGTTCGGATGTGAAGATTCTTGATCCCAGAATCTGAAGGGGAGCTAGAACATCTTGTTACACTCCGTGACGGTCGCTCTTTCATCCGACTAAACGGTCCTGATCACATCGACAGAGTTTGGCTGTGATCAGAAAAACAAGATGATAAAGTCGGCAGCGGAAGAGCACAACATTCAGCTGACGCTCGGCGTCGTCATTGCTCTTCTCATCCTCTCTACGGCTTCATTTGTACTGCGGATATGGGCTCGATTCGCGACGGGGGCGCGGTTATGGTGGGATGACTATTGGTGCGAGATATGACAGAACGGAACGGATTTTCAGGCCATTCTAACTTTGTGCGCAGGATGTTTTGGGTGATGTCTGTTTGCATTGCTGCATCGGTTTTCGACTTTCTTATGCTGGTTTATGGCTCAGGAATCCATCAAAGCGATTTGCCACCGGCTACAGTTGTAATTTTTATCAGGGTTAGTATATCACCAAGTTATGCTGTCTTGAAGTCCATCGCCTGCTAACTATTCCCTTGGGCAGCTCCTCTGGGTGTACATGTTGATATGGGCCACTGGCGTCTTCTCCGTCAAGATTGGCATTCTCCTTTTCTACTGGCGCGTGTTTCAGAGAACTGCCAGTTTCCGGATGGGCGCCATGATAGTTACTTTCATCTCGTCCGGCATCTTCCTCTCCAACTTCTTCACCTTCACCTTTCAGTGCTTTCCGGTACAGAAGTTCTGGCTGCCTGATACTAAAGGCACCTGTATCAACCAAAACGCCTTCTATCTATCTTCCGCTATTATCAACGTCTTCGGCGACATTGCCGTCCTCAGTCTCCCATTACCTATAATATGGAGATTGCATGCATCTAGAAGTCGAAAATGGTCTCTGAGTTTCTTATTCTTGCTTGGAGCCTTGTAAGTCTAATATCTGAGTCCCTTGCTCTTTGGTCATTACTCATTTACCGTATCGATAGTGTGGTCATTGCCAGTATATTCCGAATCGTTGCAGTTACGCAAATTGATCCGAACGATTTCAGCTTCACGAACGTCGGTGGTGGTCTCTGGAGTACGGTCGAAGTTGAAGTAGGATTCATATGTGCGAACCTACCGGCAGTTCGTCCGTTATTATTCAAGTGGTTTGGATATGATAGCCGCAATGGATCCGGGGCGACACCAAATTACAATCTTTCTTCGAAAGGAGGGGTCCGATCCGGCCATATCAAGCTACAGAGCAGAAACCGCGAGAACGATCAGGACAACTCTAGTACGGAAATCTTGACTCTGCAGGGGAACTCCAATGCTATCGCTTTGGCGACTACGAATCCTAGGTCCAATTCGCAAAGTGGCGACAGGATTGAACCTATATCCAACTCTGACATATTCGTTCAAAAGGATATTGATGTGTCAATACACCCCAACCCTGAAGCTTCCGCCGGCGGAACAAATCATTATGTCCAAGTTACGACACCGAACACTCGAGTGCATCTCCAAGGTGCTACCAGCCAATACTATGGACGTCGAGATTAAATAATAACTCCAACGCTAATTTAGGGGAGACTGTACGTTAATAATAATAGAGAACTGAATACACATACATCAACGTAGCTTTCTAATCAGAATATCAATCTATTAACCAAAGGTTTAACACACATAGCACAAAAGAGTTCGTCGCTGTATGGAGCAGTACGGAGACGTCTTAGTCACTGTCCTCTTTCGTTAAAGGACTGTCTGATCACTCCTGCAGTACTGCGTGAGGCAAAAACCCCTGAAATTATGTACAGAGTTGTCTAGGGCCGAATCGTTCTGTTTCAGCATGGTTTATGAGCCAAATTTGCCAGAATAGTATGATGATTTCGCCACAGGATCTTCACTACAGTGTAAAATGGTTTAGCTTTTGCGTAACTTTCTATGCATTCTGCACGCACACTTTAATTGGCACGCACTACCTACTCAACATTCACCGCTTTGAATACCAGTTCATTTACCAAGCGACGGGATAGCCGTATGGATTTTACGATTGTCAATCCTACTGCTACAGGTACCTACATTAGTGTTCGCTGCAACTCAGCAACTTCCTGCAAGGATCAATGGAAGAAAAATCACGCAAGATGCGAGTCGCGGACCATGTTCACGAATCTATCTACTGCATATCCTACTTTGGATGAGCAGGGGAACCCAGCTCTGTCAGAACCCTGTTACGAGGGGAAACATATCATATACCTAGTATGGCACACTCACTAGCTGGGTTAGTACATATTGTACTAACCCAGAAGTCGGTAGTAATTTTGCCCAGATTGTCCCTATCGCACGGGGCTATTTGTGTTCTTATATGCACATCACTTCTTTTGACTTGCAGCAACGCCTTGACGATGCGTAACCGAGCAGAACCGAGGTGGGTACAAAACAAGCTCTCTAAATGTTCGGCGCAAGTGGATATTAAAAGAGACCGAAGCAGTATAGATGCGGGAAGATCCTCCTGGACCGTTTTATTCTCTACCAGGCTCGCCAGGTACCACTTCGGTCGAATAGTCGGACAAAATACTCACTAGTACATATCTTCATCAACAGTATGCTGCTGGATGGGTATGTAGTGTGTCCCCAGTTCAATCAATCCAAGCTCCTCTGTACAGACTTTATCTGTGCCGTATCTCAATATGTACCTGGCCTTCCAGATCTGTTAGTGTCGACACATGTTACCCTACCCAAGTCCAGATTCAACAGCCAGTCACTCCAGGACTACTGTACTTTTGAATGCAGTGCTTCCTAGCTGGTATTCCCAGAGAAATCAGATCATGTCTGCATATACGCTGCAAGAATTTTGTTACCTGAGCTACCTAGTGTACAGCATGATGTACTGGTTGTGCAGGTCATACCATACATACACAGGAAGGTATCACGTAACCCATGCCGTCTCAGACCGAACTTAAGCTTTTTGTTAAGCTCGTAGTGTCATCCCGGATGTCTTCGAAACCGAGTTTGGATTAGATACGCCTCCCTGCCTGAGGTTTTCATGCCTTTGTAGGTATCCGATCTTCCATATTCCATGCGAACTGCATCGCCTACGGCGTAGGTATATGTATTAGAGTGTTTTATTACATTACATACTGTACTTTGCTGTAGACCCTATCCATGACCCCGTCGCAGACTTATGTGTGGCACTTCTGTGACCTTCATTAGTGCCCTCCACAGTTCGGTGAGAGTGCTTGTTGTGGAGTGTTTCGGAAGTTTTTCATCTCTAAATTTCTACCAAATATACAATTGAACGGACATGTACAGTGTACGCCAGATATTTACACCGGCAGTATCAGCAGTGTATGCGTACTGATAGGGCATATATCGCAATCCTTGTCGCCGTTGGAAGAGCTACTATGCGACCACGCGGCCATGCGCCTTTGCCACGTGCTCCAGGAGCCTGCTGCCAACACTACGGTATTCTAAAAGTTTTCTAAAAGTTGGAGCTATTGTTTGGCTATATATGAATCTGATTGCTTGCTGAGCTGTACTAGGTGTGTAGAGCAGATATACCGCATGTACGTTGAAGTAGTTATACACTAGTATAGGTCTTCAATAGCCAGCTTCGGTCAATATGGGGAATGACGCGAAAACGGCACACTATATCGTTTCCAGCAATTTTATAGGATCTCAGTAAGCTTTACCACGATCTGGTCCTTAAGGAATATGATATCCGAGATTGGCAATGTCTACCTATTTCAGTATAGCCCAATTCAAGTCGCGGACGGATATCTCCTCTTGCTCCTCCCAAAGCGATACCCTTGTCTACGAAGGGTAGGTTGGTCAATTCGTACCAAGTGGGTGTTACTCGGTAGTTGCACACGCGAGACTGCCAATACTCAAGCCTGATTTCTACCTCACAGCTACGCCAAATAACTGCCCTGATACCCACTACGATCGGACGCCGAGGTCGCGAATCTGAGTTCATCCAGAGGCGAGAAGCGAGAAGCGAGTGAGTGCAGGCAGATCGCATTGCTATTTTGCGGGGAACTTGTCAAGACACGGACGACTACACGGACGACTGCTCGGACGGGCGCCTGCATCACCGGACTCCTATACTATATAACGTCAAATAGCTTCAAAGGCGACGTTTCTGTAAAATCTTTGTGCTGGACATGCTTGAGGTTGTTTGAGACTGTTTGAGATTGTCAGCCTTCGTTCTCAAGTTCATGTTACAATCTGGCGTAGGAGTCTTACCGCAACGAGTACTATTCTTACCGCTCCTTATCTTGTTGTTGGCTCAATTTGTTACACAAGAGAGTCATCGCTGCACATAAACAGCCGCCCGAGCAGTAAGTCAGGCTGAAAGCTCATCCCAAACTACAGGCCGTTGATGCTAACACAGAAACGTAAAGAAGCTTTGTGAGCTGCTAACGGGATAGTTAAAACGCCACCAAGCTATTGCAAACTATAAAATATCGCGGAGGGCTTTTTTTGCTGGAAATTGCACAAAGTCTTCATAATGGCCAATATTTCCAGTGAGGTTGTCGAAGAACGCATTCGCCAGTTTGGCAGGCCCTTAATGATCGACGACCTCATCCGTGAGCGGGGCAAAGACCAGCACCAGGTTCCTATCCTAGGTTATCCTAAGTATAAAGATAAAGCAACCGACTATGAGCTGTTCACTGGGAAGGATGTTGACCGCATGGTGGACGAAACATGCCGAGTATTGATGAGGGCCGGCATCGAGATGAACTCGCGTAAGACCGTCGGGTTATTCGCGCCGTCAGACTTGTCATTCGTCGTTACGTTGTTTGCCTTGTCGCGGCTGGGCTGCAGAGCCTTAACCATGTCTATCCGACTCAGCGAGCCAGCTGCTCTCAATCTCATGGAACGCACAGAATGTGATACATTGATTGTTGGGTCAACTGTGCGCATTGCCGCGACATTGGATGGGCTCAAGAAAGCACGCCCGGAGCTTAATTTCATCCCTATGCCGGCGAGAGCTGACTTCGACAAGCCCGACAGTCCTTCTGAACCCGTCGTGCGACCTATAGCAGACCGTGAGGTCGAGCATACCCAACTGGCACTCTTTGGCCATTCATCAGGCTCGACGGGGTTCCCGAAGCCGTTGTCGCTCTCTCATCGCAGCATCCTGAACAATGTTTACTTTGGCACTGGTTGCAAAGCCTTTAACGCGTTGCCGTGGTATCATTTACACGGCGTTTTTACGTCATTCCAGGCCATATATATGCGAAAAACAGCACATCTTTATAATGCCGACCTGCCCTTAACGACGGAATATCTGATTGCGGCACTGAAAGAGATTCAGCCTGAAATCTGCCACACAGTCCCTTATGTTTTGAAGCTCATGGCCGAGAGGCAGGACGGCATTGAAGTTTTGAAGCGCTGCAAATTTGTGACGGCTGCTGGTGCACGAACTCCCGACGAGTTGGGTGATCGAGTGGTTCAGCAAGGTGTCAACTTGGGCGTGATATTTGGCTTGTTCGTACTCTTATCAGTTTTATGTGATATTCACTGACAAATGTTATAGGACTGAAGTCGGTCACATTGGAGACTCCATATACCGGGAACCGGGCGACGACTCCTGGGTCTATATTCGGCCATACGCAAACCTGCGACCTCACATGCATTTCAAGAAGATCAGTGAAGGTGTCTATGAAGCCGTATACTTGAAGTCACACCCAGCACTGATGGCGTCGACAAGTAACTCGAATGACCCTCCGGGCTCGTTTCATTCCAAGGATCTTTACACGCCCCATCCGACCATTGAAAATGCCTGGAAGTATATAGCACGTGATGATGACCGTATCACCTTGCTAAGCGGCGAGAAAATCCTGCCGTTAGGGATGGAGGGAGCAGTCCGTGAGAGTCCTTTAATACGAGAGGGTCTGATGGTGGGCAACGATCGCCTCGTGCCCGGCCTGCTTCTATTCCGTTCTGCCGCCGCGGCTGACCTACCTGACGACGAGGTCATCGATGCGGTGTGGTCGTTGATCGAGGCTGCTAATGAGGTTATGGACGAGCATGCGCGCATCACGCGTGATATGATTGCAGTTTTAGCAGCAGATGTGGAATACCCAGCAACAGACAAGAACAACATCATTCGCGCAGCATCCTACAAGAAGTTCGAGGACCTAGTAGAGAAGCTATACAACAAAGACGTCCAGACGAACGGTGTCGCCAAGCAACTCGGTCTAGACGAGCTGAAAGAGTACATCTTCCAGGTCGTCCGCGACCAGGCAGGTATTGAGGTGCCCGATTATGAGACTGACTTCTTCGCTGCCGGCGTCGATAGTCTGCGAGCCGCTCAGCTACGAAGACTGTTGCAGCAAGAGCTGGACCTTGGTGGGCATTCGCTTCCCACCAACGTGGTGTACGAGGCTGGTAACGTCGAAAAATTAGCAGGAGTTCTGTACTCTCTGCGAACAGGGGAGCAGCTTCAGAACCATCACTCGCAGGAAAAGAGCGAGATTATAAAGATGGAGGAGCTTATCTCCGAGTACGAAAGCTTTACTGCCCAAAAGCCGAAGGGTGATGTTGTCGTAAGTGTTGTAAACGCTCGATAGTATAGTAGATGTGTTTAGCTGACATGATGACATAGGTCCTTACTGGAGCCAGTGGTGCCTTGGGCGCCCATGTCCTCAACCAGCTTTTGGACGATTCAAGAGTGTCGCGCGTTTATTGTCTAGTTCGAGGCGATAATCCACTGGAGCGAGTATTGAAATCTTTGGAAGCCCGAGGGCTCACATGGTCCAAGGACAACACAATACGAGCCCAGAAGCTAATAGCTCTATCAACAAACGATTTCGGGGCCGCTCACTTGGGTCTCCGCGCCGAGGAATATGCTGAATTACGGAATGCAGCGACTTTGGTCATCCACGCAGCTTGGCCGGTGAACTTCAACATCTCTCTCGAGAGTTTCAAGCCGCAACTCGCCGGTCTACGAAATTTCCTAGACCTGGCCTCACAAACACCTTCTCCAGCTCGCGTTGTCTTCGTCAGTAGTATATCGACAGCATTCAATATGCCCCTACCAGCGCGTGTCCCTGAGGCTCGAATCGGATCCCTCGAGTACGCGGCAGAGACGGGCTACGGACGGTCCAAACTAATCGGTGAACGTATCTGCGAGGCTGCCGGCGCGAGTGGCGCTGCCGTGGGCGTTCTCCGGGTTGGTCAGATTTCGGCAGACAGCGTGAACGGTATTTGGAACGAGAAGGAGCACGTACCGCTACTAGTCCGCAGCGCAGCCGAGGTCAAAGCCCTGCCTCGCCTGTATGGATACGAGGGACGGTGTGAGTGGATGCCCGTCGACACGGTGGCTGCGACGCTTCTGCAGCTTGCCGACAAGCTCAGGGTTGGGGCTGGGACCTCCTTCTACAATATCACGCCACCCCACGCGTTCTCGTGGAACGACAAATTCCTGCCTGCACTACATGAAGCCGGGCTGGACTTCGAGGAAGTCAAGCTTGGCGAATGGTTGAGACGCCTCCGCGCTCGCGCTGTTGAACTTGGTCCTGCTGCGGAGGAGAAGCTGCCTGCTATAAAGCTGGCAGATTATTACGAGGCGACGTATGGTAAAGCTGTCGGGGACGAAGAGTTAAACTTGGAATATGATAATGACCGGGCATGCAGCGATAGCATCGCCCTTCGGACTTGTCCTGAGTTGTCGCAAGTGGCTATCGTCCGCAAGATGTTACAACATTGGCTGGGCGATGGTTTACAGGCCGCAAAATAGATTCTTGGCCTTCAAGGAAGCCATCAATAGAAATTCAGAAGACATCTAACGATTTGATGAGATATTCTCTTCGCAGATATGAATCTACATTGATAAAAAGAAGTAGATAGTTGGAAACATTTCCATTCAGGTCACACGTGCTTCACCGCTTCTAGTGATCAAGTCGATCATCATGGCGAATGTGGCGTTCACTTGCGCCCACGTTCACTCCATGCTGTAAGATGTTTAAGCCGTATCGAGCCTAGGCTCGTCAATACAAGAGATACAACAAGACTAGGTGGCAGTTTATCAGTCAATATATACAGTCAATCACTGTTGTCACGGGTCTTTGGGTTTAGGCAGTTAGTCCTTCTCACCTCTTTGAAATCAAGGTAGACTATTGGATTAATATAAATCTAATGACTAACGAAGCAAGCCTTCTCCTTCAGGGATTCAACAAGGTGAGACGGATAATTGCTGACCTTCTTACAAGCAGTATCAGTTTGATGCGACGATTATCTGTTACGTTTGCAAGAGCCCATACTCACACGGGTTACCATGACCTCACATGTCTAGAACAGTACGATAATTGGCTGTAAAATTGTACATTATTTATTTTCCTATTGATACAATAACGTGAAAGTCGTTTGATATGTGACTTTACAAATCCCGGCGCGCACTCTCGGGTGCAATTTCTGTCGCACTGGCGGGCGCCTCGTAGCCTTCAGCTGACGTAGTGCCTGGATCCTCCTCCGGAGTGGAATACTCGGCGCCGGGGAATTTCTCCTTGCGTGGTACATTCCTAGCATTTTCGAGGTTTGATTGTGCAGCCTTCCTACCCTCGGTTATCGCCTCTCCGCTATACGTAACGCTCGTGTCATCTACATTTGAAGTCGAACCGATACCGCGACGTCGCTTGTCGGTCGCGTCGAACTCGTTGTCGCCGCCGAAATCTCGCATCTGCTGGCCAAGCTTGTGCTCCGGGCCCCCAATTCCCTCGAAGTGCTCACCACGCGTTTGTCTAGTGCAAGTTTAGCAGGGAGAAGCCATGATAATTGGTTTCATGGATCAAACTTACCGGCCACGAGCATCGAGCGAGCCGCCTTCCTCTGGGGGGATCCGCTTGTTGTAACCAGCGTTTGTGCTTAAGTCATCGTCATATTTGACTGAACCACCTGGGAACTGGTTTACGACTCGAGAATCGACGTCCGCTTCATCATTGGGAGAGGTTCTATGGGCTCCGGTCTTGGATTCGTAGGTATTCAGATTTCTCTCAGCCTCCTCGGCGATCCTGCGGAAGTCATCGGAAGATGGTGCCATTGTGGATTTATTTCTGGCTGAGTTGATATTATTCTTAATATTGATTTCCAGGCGCTTACTTGCGTCGCAACTAGATGTGTTGTAAATATGAATTGTAAGGATTAAAACAAAATTATAGATCCTTAAAAACAGTCGTTGAATGGATGTGACACCGGTCTAATATACAATATCCTTCTCCTCAACTACTACCGACGTCATTGAGTTCAGCGTGATTATGAGTTCATGATGAAATCATAGGCCCAGCTTTTTTACCGGGACTCTGCAGCAATGGGGGTCAACATGTCCAGCCTCGTTTGCTGAGATGTCAAATCAGTTTTGTCTTGTGTCTGAATTCGGTCGAAAAGCAAGAAGCTGTCTATCATAGTATGATATCATTTCTGTATTACTACATACCGAATCGCCCCGGAACGGGCTTAGAACAATGATAAGGCTTATTTGGAATTCTCACCGAAAGACTACCTACATCACACCTTGGCCACCCCCGCCAAGAGCTGCAGGGTTATTCGAGAACTCGTAAACTAGCTTCAAAGTAATCTACTCTACAAATCACCACATTGCGATTTCAAGCTGTCGGCAGACTCGGTGCCCGAGCCACTCGGCTTATACTGAACGTGCAGACAATTTGTACAAGAGCGAGTATTGAGGGTGTCAATTCTGCCTACGGATATCAGCAGCCAATCCGGACTAGGTATTTGATCGAGCAAAACAGCTAAAGCGATAATCAGTGCAGAACGAAGCAAATGTACACATATTAATAAAAATCAATTATCGTTAATTTTGGCTTTGAAAATGTAGGCTCTTATAACTGCATGCTAGAGGGTTGAAAGATATGACTAACCCCTTTGCCTCGCCATTGCGTAGATTTACGGTTGGCATTCAAGCATGACCGGGAGGAATATTTGAAGCGGGCATTTTCAACAACGGATGAGAATATCCCCGGCAAATATTTCTAAATGGCGTTGTCTATTCAGCATCTGCTTAGAGCCAACCCGTGAAAAAGCCACTCAGCTGAACTTCGACATCCAAAATGATTAACTTATATAGTGCCGCGCAATTTATCTCGCCTGATATGGACAGCTTACTGCATAATTGGCTCATCACCGCTGATGCTTGGTCTTTATGATAATAGAGATGGTGACGCTCCCTATTCCCTGAGTTTGAGGCCAGATGACGAAGTCAACTTCCAACGGGGTTGCCCTAGGTATTCAGGAACTATATCCTAGCTTATAGGAGAGAGTATCATAACCGCGATGCTGCTTACAAATGTTCGCAGAGGGGGGAAGGGGGGCATGTAATGCTACTTGAGGCATTAGACTCCGTCCATGTCTCGACGCTCAGTAATATCCAAGCCTGCGGTCTGAACTTCATTTTAACCATTTTATGTATAGTGTTTCACTTTACATATAATCCATTTTGCCCTTCCCATCATAGTCCAGATAGCGGATGGGGTTTGAAAGCAACATGCCGCGAATAAGATGAGTCTTAGACATTTCCTTGTTAGTAAATCGTCTTAGCATGAAGTAGAAACGTTCCATGGCTATTTAATATATCCACGTTGGATATGCCCGAGGTAATGATATGTCCCGATTGCTCTGTCCTGATCGGTGGCGTAGATACGACTCCGATACCTGTTGTCAGTTAACAAAGTCTAGACTCGCATGTTAGAGTTGACTAGGGGAGCTTGATTCAACGAGCTCTCTGTTGAATCGATCTTCATCCGGGAGCTCATGGTTTAAAAGTAGGGGTATATATAAATTCGTATTGCCGCACGAAAGAACTGGAACCACTTCGTGTTGCAATTCTAGATGCATATACATAGTTTTTTTATCCCGAGGGGTGTAACAGGATAGCGATATATCTATAGTGAGTGAATGAATAATAAGTCAACTGGCAAGACAGCAGTGTGAAGGAATATGAGAGATTTTATACAGCTTGATCTCGCGTTCAGGTGGGGCAAAGCTTACCTGCGCGCATATGGGATTAACTGCAGATAGAATATGAAGCTTTATTGGTTTAAGTTGTAATTTATAATATATGTGTGAGATGTTTTTTTTTTATAGCGGAACGTACGGGATTACGTTATTTTGCTTTCGGATTTACTTAAGTGTAATATATTTTTTAGCTTTGCTATTTACGATAGTTATAAAGCTGATTTTAAAAGTTGTAACAAAAAAAATATTTATAGTTTAAAAAGCATATAATAGCGTTTAACGCGTTTGCGTTTTTTTAAACGTTGTTTTAGTAGGTATACCGGCGCGTATATATATATATTTATATATTTTTTATTTATAATAAATAATATATATTTAAGTGTATATTGCTATAAAAGTTAACACTTATAGCAATATTATTTATAAATGTTTAATAATATGTAGCTAAGCAACAAAAAGCTGCGTTTTTTGTTTTCGGTAAATTTATAGTATTGTTTATATATATAGTTAATAGTTTAAAATGTTTTTTTTTTTTTTTTTTGCTGCTTATATAATTTTTATAAATAATTTAAAACGCAATATAATAAACTTTAAAATAATTTTTAGCTAATTTTTAAATTTTTAATAAATATTAAGCTTAATTTTTTTTTTTTGTAAATAATTTTTAATTTTTTATTTAATTATATATTATACGCAAATAAAAAAAAATTATTTTGTTTTTATATTAACAAATAATTAAATTATTATATATTATTATTATTATTATTATTACTGTTATTTTTATTGCTATTATATTTAATTTATAAATTAATAAATTTATTAATTTAAAAAATAATTATATAAATATAAATTAAATTAAGCGCTAATTAATTTAATAATAATATTATTTATATTTTAATTATTATTAATGCTATTATTAATATTGCTGCTGCTGCTATTATTGCAGCTATTTTTACGCTTATTACGTTTGTTATATTTGCTGCTTTTGCTGCTAGCGCTAGCTTTATTAGTAGCTTGTTTGCTGTTTTTTTGAGCATTTTTAACTAGCAGCAGCAGCAGCTACAGTTGTTGCTGCCGCAGCTGTATATTTTTGCGCGCGTTTGCTTTGTTGCCGGTGCTGTGCGCGCCGTGCCTTGCCTTTTGTGCGTGCGCGCTGCGCTGTCAAGCGGTCAAAATTTTATTTGCCGGAATGCTGCTACTGGCACGCGGTATTACAGGTGTGCTTCCGGGCACATTTATATTTTGCTATAAATGCTTTTTGCTAAATTTTAGCTTTTTTTAATATATATTAACATAATTTTATATTTTAAGCTATAATAAATTATTTTAATAAGTATTTAGTTTTTAGCTATTTTTTAAGCAAATAATAAATTATTTAGTTTTATATATAAATTATTTTAATTTTATTTAAATAATTTGTTTAATAATTAATAGCTTTTTTAAAAAATTTGTTATTTTTATTTTATAATATATATATTTTTATTAATTTTTTTAAAAAAGTTTAAAGCTTTAATTTTTATTTTTGCTGCTGTTATTATATTTATTTTTGTTTTTACTGCTGCTGTTGCTGTTATTATTGTTAATTTTGCTATTGTTGCGTATATATACGCTTAGTTATTTATTATTTTTTTAAGCTTAATTAAATATATTTTGTATTTTTTTAAAAATATGCTTTATAATCATTTAAATTATAAAATATAAGTTTAAAAAAAAGCCGGCACATTTAAAATTAATTTTTTTTAATAAATTTTTTAACTTAAATAAACTATTAAATTTAATTATTTGCTTTATTTATTATTATATAATTTGCGTTTTATAAATTTAAAAACGTTTTAAAATATTTAAATTATATTTTTTATAAATTTTTAATAAATTTATTAACTAGCATTTTATACGTTACTAAATATTTTATTTTAAAATTTTTTTTGCAATATTTTTGCTTTATTTATATATTTTATATATTTATATAACGCAAGCAAATATTAATTTTTTTATTTTTTTTAATTATTAAATAAATTGCTTAAATATTATTTAAGTAAATTTTTTATTTTTAGTTAAGCTTTAATTATATATTTTTAAATAGTTTATATAAAATTATAATTTTTATTTTTATTATACTAAGCGTATTAATTTTTGCTTTAGTAATAAAAATAAATATATTGCTTTAATATATAACTTTTTAATTAATTGCACTTTTAAACAAAAATATAATAAACCTGTGTAATAAACGCTTAATTATTTTATTATTTGCAAATAAAACGTTATTTGCGATAATAAATATTTATATATTTTAATTAGCATAGCTATAAATAATTTTTAAATATTTAATATAATATAAATAATATATAATTTAATTTGTTATTTTTATATGTTTTAAGTTAAAATTTATTAAAAATTTTAATAATAAAGCTATTATAAATGCTATATTAAACTTTAGTATAATTATAATATAAAAAATAAATTTTATATGTTTTTAAAACATTTTTATTTAAGTTTTAATAATTTATTTAATATAAATAAAATTTTTTTTATAAAAAAGCGGCGTAATTAATATTTAGCTATTGTTAGCTAAATTATATTTGCGCGCGATTTTTTTAATATATTAATTATAAAGCAACGTTATTATATAAGCTTATTTATTTTTAAACATTTTAATTTTTAAAAACTATTTAATTTTTTTTTGTTTTTTAAAATTATAATATAATTTATTTTTTTGTGTAATTTTTTTAGCTATTTTTATATATTTTTTATTAAAAAAAACTAAAAAATTATTTATATAAAATATTATATATATATTGCAATTAATTATATAAAAAAATTATTTTAAACTTTTTTAATATAAACGCAAACTTTTTATATTATAAAAAAAATAAGTTTTAAAAATTATATAAAGTTTTTTTAAGCAGTGTTATTATGTTTTTTTGTTTAAAGCTTTTAAATAATTTGCATGCTATTAATTTTTTGTTATTTTTTTTTGCGTTAAAAAACGTGCTTATTATATTATATTGCTAAATTCTTTAATTTTTTTAAGCTGCTAAAGCTATTATTAAGCAAAAAATTTTAGCTGCAAACGTAGCAATATAAATTAATTAAAACATATTTTTAAACTAAAAATTATTTTAAATTATTATTTATATTTTGCAAGTTTATAAATAGCTTTTTTTATTAAATTTGTAAATAAATATTTATTTTAATAAAAACAGCTTATATTTTATTTTATAAAATAAAATAATTTATAATATTTTATATTTAATTAAATTTGCAATTTTTTAGCAAGCGTTTTTTTTAAACAGCTTTTTTAAAAAATGTTTTTTTTAGCTTTTTTTAATTTTTAAAAAATAGCTTTAGCAAATTATTTTTATAAACTTTATTTAATAACAAAATTGCGCTAAGCTTTTTTTGCTTATGTTAATTTATAGCGGCTGCAAATATAGCATAAAGCGTTTTATATTTTTAGTTGTTTTTATAAACTGTTTTTTGCTAATTTAGCAAATAAATATTTAAAAAAAATAACTAATTATAATTATATAAAATACTAATTTTTTGCTTTTTATATATAAATGTTATAAATATAGCAAATGTTTTAATGTGTTTGCTATTTTAAACAGCTTAAATTTTTAAAAGCTTTTTTTAAATTTTTTAGCTAGCTTTTGTTGCTTGTAAATAATTTTTACGGGTTTTTTAAATATGCTACTGTTAATTTTGTTATTTTGTTTAAATTGTTTTATTTATATTTAAATAATTTAAAATCGCTTGTTTTTTATTTAGCTAATTTTATTATTTGCTTATTACTATAATATTTTTAGCTAGGTTTTTTTTAATAGTTTTTTAATTATTTTTTTTAAATTAATTAAATATATTTTTTAACAAAATTAAAATAATTTGTTTTATTATTTAGCTAATTTTAGCTTTTCGCTTAAATGTTTAGCTATTTTAAGCTATTTTTTAAATATTTTTGCCGGTTGTTAAACCGGCTTTAGCGTTTTTTTTAAAATTATAAATTTGCGCAACTAATCGCTATAATTTTTTAGGCTATTTTTTTTTAAATTTATAGCTGCTTTTATTTTTAATTTAAAATTTTGTAGTTAGCTTTTAATTAATTTATTAATAAATTTAAAAGCATTTTTAAATTTATTGGTTTAATTAATAGCTAGCTTTATTTATAAAAAAAATATTTTTTTTTATATTTGTTATATACGGGCTATTAAACTAACGGAATTTATTCCCACTTTTCCTATATAAATATATTTTACACACCTAGTTTGTACCTAATTTTTACCTTTTTTAAGCTTTAGTTTTATATAAAACTTATTATTAAAATATTACAATTTATTGTATTTAATTTAATATATTTTTTATTTGTAACAATTTTAAAGTTTTTACTATTTGGTTACTTATAATACGGCAATATAGCATTTCGACATAATACTTGATTTTAAAGCCCTGCTAAATCAGTAAATATGCTTTTGAGTAACCTTTAAAGTTTTTACGATATTTCTCAAAGTTACTAGGAAAACCTAATTATTCCGGCTTTTAGTACTCTAGGAAATAAAGCTGCTAGTTTACAATTGCTATAGCAGTAAAACGCTTGTTAAGCTAACGAAATATATTAATTTTAACAAACATTTGCCAACTATACTAAAGTAATTATTATTAATATTTTTTAAAAAAATCGATTTAAAAGTATTAGCAAGCTTACAACAAAACAAAAACGAAAACATCTCGAAAAACCTAAAAAAAACCTAAATAATTTTAACAATTTAAATTTAAGTTTAAAATTTAACAGCTAAAGCTATCGGTTTTAATATTTGGCTTTTACGGAAAATTTTAACGATAATAATAAATATATTTTTTTAATTACCTTTTTATTTTTTTTCGATTTAAATTATAGCACTATTAGCAGTA
This sequence comes from Xylaria venustula, assembly GCA_022578775.1. Classification (NCBI taxonomy): domain Eukaryota; kingdom Fungi; phylum Ascomycota; class Sordariomycetes; order Xylariales; family Xylariaceae; genus Xylaria; species Xylaria venustula. Next base: position 165,725 of record MU389353.1, on the reverse strand, counting down.
ATTTAGGTTTAAGCTATCAACAATATTATAATAAAATTAATTTAAGCAAATTGCTTAAATAAAAATATTTTTTACTAAGCATAAACTTTACGTTTAATCAATAAATAAAATAAAAAGCTGAGCTTAAATTTATATTTTTATGCTTTAATTGCAAGTTTCGATTTAGCACTACTAGGATTTTATATATAATTAGCAAAATAAACTAAGCTTGCAAAAATTAATACCGGATTTTATTTAAACGTAAAAAATATACGGAATAAAAACAATATTTATTTAATTAGCATTATTACTTTAAATAAACTAAAATATTAATACGCTAGTTTTTTTTTTTGGATGCTAGCGTAAGCAGCTAATTAAAAAATGCTTAATAACGATAAAGGCAATTTTTACAAATGTTTAACCAATACCTAGCTATAATAAAAAATTAAAAACGCTTACGATTTATTTGCGGAAAAGCTATACTTTTTTACGCTAAATTAAATAAAGCTTTTTAAAAAAAAATTATAAATTTTTATAACTTTTTGTTAAAAACTAGAGCCGATATAATAAACGCTGTTTAACAGCATTAAAAATTAATAAATTATTTAAATTTTAAAAGTTAGCAAAATAACTTTTAATTAAATTAACCATAAAATAATAACAACAATTTTTCGAATTAAAATTAAAACTAAAGTAGTAATAACTAAAGTAATTTTAATAATTGCAGTAATTACCAAAGCAATAATCGACGTTTTTTTTTTTTTCGAAAAAAAAAACAAAACTTTAAAAATAAAAAAAATAATCGTTAATTTTTAAACCAACTTTAAAATTTAAATTAAAAAAATTAAAATACTTTAAAAAACTTTAATAACAAAAATCGGTCGGATTTTTTTACGAACTAACTTTAAAACAATAATAATTAAAATGTTTTTTGTTTTTATTGCAAACAAAAAAAGCATATAAATTTTAACTGCTTTAAAAAGCTAAACTAAAAAAACCGCAAGCAAAAAATATAAAAAATTTAAATAAATTAAAATAAAAATTAATTTAAATTTTAAAACGAAAAATAATATTTAAATAATAAATTTTAACATTAAAATATAAACTAAAAAAACGATTAATAAGCTTAGTTTCGACTATTAGTTTTAAGCTTAATTATTGGCTTTTTATACTTATATTATAACGTTTTTATATTTTTTGCACTATTTTATTAACAAGTCCAAATAAAAGCTTATTAAAAACGCACGCTAATTTGGATTTTTACGCAAAATGTAATTATATTTTTTATATTTTTGCTTTATATTACAAGTTAAAAAAAGCACTTTTTCGTATTTATTAACTTTAATATGCTATAAGCGGCACGTTTTTTAGCTATAGCGCTTATTAAATTACGTGTAAATTAATTAATAGCTGCGGCATTACTTAAAAGTTTTAAAAAGCCTGCGTTATAATTAATAAAAATAATAAACTAAAAAAAAGTTTTTTTTTATTATTTCAAACTATATTAAAAAATAAAGAAATTATTTTTAATTCGGCGAAAAATTAATGGTTTTTCGAATTACGGCGCAAATAATTTAAACTATTTACGGCATATCAATTTGCTAAAGCTTGCAAAAATAAAGTTAATTATTAAGCTATTATACAATTTTTTAAACCGGTTTAAATTAAAAAAACCTAATTATTATCGAATTATTTAAAACTCGAAAGCATTTTAAAAAAGTTTTACAATTTATACGATTTTTTTAATATTAATAAAGCTAGCATATTTTTACACTTTAAGCGAAAAAATTGCGCAATAAATTTAATGCTAAGCACCATTTTTTTTTATTATTTTATTTATTTATTAGCTTAAAATAAACTAAAAAAGCTATGCAATTAGCTTGCTAAAATAAAAAAAAGTCGAAAAATTAAAAAATTTACTAGTTTTGCTAAAGCATTTATTTTTTTTATTTTTTAAAAAAACGGAAATTTACGCTTATGCGTAAACTTTAAAAAACTTAATAAAATTACGATAAAAAATTGTTATACTTTTTTACTTATTTTAAAGCTGTTAAACAAAATTTTTTATGCAAAAATATTTATAAAAATTAACCTTAAAAATATTTACTATTAAATACAAATATAAAAAAATAACAAATAAAAAATAGCGTTTTGCACCCGATACAAATATTATAAATTTATAGTTTTATTTATAAATTTGTTAAATTTTTTTGCAACGTTTTAAAACTATATATAAAAAGCATTTAATAATGTTATAAATATTATTTGTATTGTTTATTTTGATAATATTTTTATTTTTTTATTTAATAAAAAATTACATACAAAACATATGCAAAATGTTATTAAAAAACTATAAAAAGCTAAACTATACGCTAAGCTTTTAAAATGCCAGTTTTATTAAAAAAAAATTAAGTTTTTTAAATATATTATTTTTAGCAGCAGCATTAAAATAAATTTTAAACGTATTTAAACGATTTTAGAGTAGCTATTTTTTGGTTTTTGTTATAAGCTGCAATAGTTTTTAAAGTTTTGCAACTTTTACTGCCGCTTTATAAACGGGTATTTATAAATAGCGTTTTTATTGTTTTAATACCTAAAAAAAAACGCTTTTGTAACAAAAAAAAGTTAAATTTTTTCTGATGTTTTTTTAAAAAAAGCTTTTAATAAGCTAAAAAAAGCATTTAAAAAAGCTATTTTTTTTATACATTTTAACCCTGAAAAGCAAATATTAATAAAAACCGATTTTTTTAAAGCAGCGCTAGCGGGTAACCTTTTTTAAAAAAATAAACAAAGCAAATAAAAACTTATTACGTTTTATTTTTAAAAATATTTTGATGCTAAATCGCATTATAATACTCCAAATTAAAAAATATTAGCTATTGTTAAATATTTTAAATATTAGCGGCATTATTTTTAAAAAAGCAAATTGCTAGTAAAAATGCTAATAAATTATGCTAATTTGCAAGCATTTATAAAAATGCTTAAGCTAAATAAACGTTAAACATGCTGGTATATTTACTTTGTTTTATTTAATTTTATTATTAAATATTAAAAAGGGAAAAAAAATAAAGCCGATTTATTTTTAAGATATCCCGATTATATAGCTAAAAAAGCATATAATTTAAAGCTGCTTTTTATTTTGAAAAAAAAACTAGCTATATTAAAAGTTAAAATTTAAAACGATTACTTTAAAATATTCGTTAAAAAAATTTGCGCTGTATATTTATTTAAAATTTAGTTATTTTTTGTTTAAGCAGTTATGCGCGAACGAGCGTAAATGTTTACTAGTAATAAAAAGTCTTTTAATTTAAAAATATTTAAAAAATTTTAAAAAATAATCTGTAGCATTTAAAAAAAAAAATTTAAATGTAAAGCAATTTGCAAACAAATTAACTATAAAAAATTTATTAATTTTTAATAAACAGTAAAAATATTTTTAGTTTATTATAAAAATAAAATATATATATTTTTAAAAAAGTTTGTTTATTTTTAATTTATCGAACTATATTACAATAATTTTATAGCAAAATATTTTAGTTAAAACTGCATATTTAAATTGTTACGTTAAAAATTTTATTGAAAAAATATAAAATTTAACATTTAAAACTATATTAATAGCTGTGCAATTTGTTTAAAATTAAAAGCAAAACACTATTAAAAATATAGTAAACTTAATGTTTTACTAATTTTATTTGCTTTTATGCAAAATTTTTTTATAAATTTTATTATTAACTTTTTAAAAACTTTTTACAAAAATAAAATAGTTAACGCTATATTGGTTATAATTAACAAATTTATAAAACTTTGTTATTTTTTTATTATTAGCAATATAATAACTTTAATAAAATTAGCAACCTTATTTTACAAAAAAATTAAATATATTTATAGCAGCTTTTTAAATATAGTTTTAAATCGTAGTTTAATATTTACCAGCTAGTTTTAGTTAAATTTATGCTATTATTTTAAAATAAAAAAAAAACATTTGGTAGCGTTTTATTTCCGAACTAATAGCTAAACGGAATAAATAAACCAAACTTTCGAAACATATTTAAAATGCTTTGTTAACATTAAACAAATTAATTAGCTTTAGTTATTACTTTAAGCTTATTTTGCTATTAATTTATTTATTAATGCTATTATTAAAAAAACATTTTTTAAAGCTTTATATAGTTACAAACTAAAATTTTGTTTATTTGTTAAAAACAATTTTACGCTAAAAAAAGTACTAGCAATATAAAATCGACTGCACAAATTAACTAAATTAAAAAATAAATTAACAATATAATAGCAAAAAACAACCGAGTTATATATAAAATATTATAATAACAAGTATAAAATATAGTTATATATTATTAATTAATTGGTTATATTTTTAACTTGGAATTTTAAGTTTAAAAATAAAAAGCTTGCATTTAAGTTTATTAAATTTTTTAAAATATTAAGTAAAATTGGTTCGCAGGTATATCATATAGTTTTTTTTACTAAATATAACTGTTTTTATAACGTTTTTTTAATATAGCTATTAAAATTTTAAACCGCTAACACTAAAGATAATTTACCTATGTTTGCTTTTAAAAATGTTTAAAATAAATAAAAAATAAAAAATATAGTAAAAAAACGGACTTATTAAAGCAAATTATATTATAAAATTAAATAAACAAGTTGGTTTTTAAAATATAATTAATAGGTGTTAGCAGCTAATATTACAGCTTTTAAAGCAATTAAAACATATAAAAAACGTTAAAACCAGAAAAAAAAAACATTTTTAATAGCAAATAAATTATAAATTTTACATAAAAAAGCATTAAAAATATCGTATATTAATTTTTAATATATAGCTAAAAGTTTTGGCAAATATTACAACAAAAAAAAATTATAGTTTTATAATAAAAATTAAACTTATTTTTTAAAATTTATAATTTTGCGTTTTGCTAACAAGCTTTATAAAAATTTCTTTTAAATTGCTTATAGTTTAAAGTTTAATAATATTGTTATTTTTAAACTTAATATTTTTTTTAAATAATATTTTTTTAAGTTATTAACTATAATTTATTGCACAATAAAAATTATATTTATAATTTTAAATATAATTAATTTGCGTTTTGCTAGTAAGCTATATGCAAATTTGTAGTAAAATTAAAATAAATTAAAATAGCAAAAGTTTATAAATATTAAATTTATATAACTGTTTTGTTAAGCTTTAGCTTTGTTTTTTATAACTATTAAAGCTTTGCACTTTAAAATAAACTATTTTATAGCAGTTTTTTAAAAAAAAAATTTATAGTCGGTAAATTTAAAGCGAAAAGCAATAGCGCAACAATATAATTTGTGTGCATTAGCATTTTATTTATGTTAAAAATATTTATAAAATAAATATAAAATAAAATATATATAGCGTTAGCGAAAATTTGCTTAACATTTTGTAACATAATTTAGCGGCGTTAGCTGGCGATTTATTTATATGCATGAAATATAGGCTGGAAATTTTTGATTTTAGCTATAAAGCTATATTAGCTATAATAAATAGTTATTATTTAACAAAAAGCTTTAAAAAAACAAAATTAACACTTAGCAAATTAGCGACAAATCGGCAGCAAAAGTTTTTAAACTAAGTTGCTATTTTTATTAAAAGCAAAAATATATTTGTTTTTATATATTAGTTTAAACAAAATACAAGTTTAAATAATTAATTTATTAAAGCAAACGGTATTAAAAATTAATATAGCTAAAATTTAAAAAAAAGTAGTAAGCAGTAAAATACGTACAAAATAAACATAAAAACATTTATAGGCTAGTATATTTTGTAACCGTTTTTGCAGTTAATGCAAAATAAAAAACTAACGTTTTTAATTAAATAATGCATAAAAAAAAATTGCTTTTTTTAGGCTAAAAACTATTAAATATTTTTTGAAAATAATGCTAGCAAGTTATAAAATTTTTAAGTTTGTTAAAAGTTTTGCGCTAGCTGTAAATATAGTTTTGCTTTTTTTTGCTTTGCTTTTTAAAGCAAGCGTTTTTTACCGAAATTGCAGCTTTTTTATCGTTGTTTTCGACAAAATTTTGCTTTTTATTACAAAGTTTAACGTTATTAAAAATTTGTTTTAAATTGTTAAAAATATCGGGCGGCAGTAGTTTTTAGTTTTTAGTATTAACGGCAGCGCTTTTTTGCTTAGCTTTTTTAACTGCTTTATTTTTTGCAGAAAAAGCAGCAATACGTGCAATACGCGCAAACTTGCAAGCTTTAACGGGTTTTTTAGCAGCGGCAGCTTTGCGTTTTAAAAACATAGTAAATCGTATATAAATTAATTAAAAAACGGAAATAAAAATATAATAATAATTAACAAAATAAATAATGCTAAAACGTAATAGTAGCTAAAAATTAAACAAAAAATAATAGCAGCAGCTAAAAAAAAAAAAAAAAAAAAAAAAAAAAAAGCTAAAATTTTAAAGCAAATAAATAAATTGCAAAGCACTTACGAAAAAGCGGGAAAACTAGTGCGAGGCAACACGTAAACACAGATTTATAAATATTTAAATATTATAATATAACAAAACAACAATATAATAATAACTTTATACTATATAATATTAATTAAATTATACTTTATATATATTATAAGCTATAAATACTTTGCTATAAAAAAATAATTGTTATATATAAGCTATTAAACTAACGGAATTTATTTTTATTTTTTTTATATAAATATATTTTATACATTTAGTTTATATTTAATTTTTATTTTTTTTAAACTTTAGTTTTATATAAAACTTATTATTAAAATATTATAATTTATTGTACTTAACCCAATATATTTTTTATTTATAACAATATTTTTATATTGTTTTAAAACTGTTTTAAAAGTTTTTTAACGGTAATTATTTTATTTAGTAAATTAATTACGATTTTTTAAGCGCTTTTTCAAGTGTTTTTTCGTAAAAAAAGCTTTTATTAAACCGTATATTTTAAATAATAATTATTTAACCTAGTTTAAAAACTTATACGCGGTATAAATTAAATGCTTTATATTTAACTAGATAATTTATGTAAACACGCGGCTTTATTTTATAAGCTTGCTTTTTGCGGCTTGCGAGCATATTTTGCTCGATTAAATATGCTTTATATTTATAAGCAAATATATTTTTAAAATTAAAGCGCAAATTAACAATTATTTTGCTAATTATATTAAATAAATATTATTTAAAATATTATATAAACTATATTAAAAACACTTTAAAAAAAGCATGTCACAGACGGCATTTGGGCATACCTATCGGTAATCACTAGAAAAACCACTTTAATTATAAAATAACAAAAAAAAGCTTTAATATCTAGGCCTAACGGCGTTTTAACAGCTATATAGCTTATAGCTAGCCAATAAGGTAGCCAGCAAAGTTCCCAAGCTTTTTAGCAGCGCTTTAGCTGCTAGCTAGCCGATATATAGCGGAAACCTAGCGTATAAAATAGCCAATAAAATAGCTAAAAAGCTAAAAACCGTAACTACCCCTTAAAATCTTTAGTGCTATATAAAATATTAAAAAACAAAAACTTTTAAAATATTTAAAGCTTTTACTCGTAAAACTTAATATAATTTTTTTAAGGCAATAGCGTACAAGCTTTTATTTAGTGGTTTGTTTTACCACATTTTTTGCAGTTACCGCGTTTTTTGCGTTAAAAATGTTTGTTTTTAATAAAACTAGTGGCTATACGTTTTGCAAGCGTTTATACCGATAAAATAAAAAGGTTTAATAAAACGTTAAGTTTAAATAGTACATTAATATTTCCAATGTTAATAGTCGATAAATTTATAGGTTTGTTATTTTTATTAATACTTGGATTTATAAACGTTAGCTTATATTTACCTTTTAAGCATAATAATAGCTTAACAAAATTGTCGTAAGTGTTTAAAATATTTTTGCGTTTGTTAAACTTAGTTTATAGCCTGGTCAAAAAAGCTAAATATAAATTTTAAATATAAAATAAATTAAGCTGCTAAATAATATTTACGTTTTAACAGTTTTTTTTTTAAATAGTAAAAAAACTGCGTATAAAATCGGTATTTTTAAGCATAAAAACTTTTAGTTTTTGCGATGCCTATATAATTTTGTTCGGGTCGTAATATATACGCTATAAAGCTTTTGTAATCTTGAAAAAATTTTATTCTGTTTTTTTTACAGCAAATAATTGTAGGCGGATAATCTGTTATATTTTTTAGTTAAGCTTTTTGTATATATAAATAAATTTCGCTTTTAATAACCCAATTGTTTTGCTATTAACGCGTAATTTGCTTTTTAATAACAGTAGCTATACGTTAAATTTAGCTAAACCTGTAAAAAAAAGTGGGTTTAGTAACACTAGTCGAAAACGTTAGTACGCATAAGCAAATACGCTAGCATTTAAAATAGCACGCAGCTTTGCAATTTCCGCAGCATAAACAGTTTTTAAGCTTTCAACCTAGGCGTTAAAATCGCTAATAAGCATATTATATAAATGCTGTACAGCCGCATAAATTAAAGCTTGCGCGTATATAACCGTAATAAGCTAATTGTTAAACATTTAAATATATTAGCTATATAATTAATATATAAAAAACTAGTAATTCGTATAACAAAGTACAAAACGGTGTCTAACAAGAAAAAACTTTAAGCTTTTATAAAAAAGCTAAAAATCGGGTGGTTTACACAAAAAAATCTATCTTTATAAAAAAATAAAAGTTTAAGTTCCATACAGTATTTTTAATATATTTATTTATACAAATATATAGCGTTCGTATTAACTAGTACTTAGTTAACCACGTTAAAATACGCTGGTCAAAAGGTATAAAACCAAGCTTTTGCTGCAAAAGCTATCTCAAAAGGTCAAAAACCTTATAATTATCACAAACGGCGTCTGGGCATGCCTGTCGGTAATTACTAGAAAAACCACTTTAATTATAAAGTGACGAAAAAAAGCTTTGATATCTAGGCCCAACGGCGTCTCAACAGCTATATAGCCTATAGCTAGCCAACAAAGTAGCCAGCAAAGTTCCCAAGCTCCCTAGCAGCGCCTTAGCTGCTAGCTAGCCGATACATAGCGGAGACCTAGCGTATAAAGTAGCCAATAAAGTAAACAAAAAGCTAAGAGCTATAACTAAGCATAAAAATTATAAGCATAGTTTAAGTTTATATTATATAGCTTAACAGCTGCTAAAACAGCTTTTAATTAAAGCGCATTTAATAAATTAGCTTTTGTTAATATTTTTTAAACTTTTGTTATTATTTTTTAACTTGCTTTTTTTTTTTTACCGATTAGTTTTTTTATATATAAAAATAAAAGCTTTATTTTTATATTTTTAATATATATTTAAAATATAAAAGCAATATTTTTAAGCTTTAAAATTACCGCTTTTTTATTATTGCTGCGCATTTTGCATATTAAAAATTTATATTGCCGCATTACTTAATTTTTAAAGCGCTAAAATGCTTTAAATATTTATAGCTTAATATATTAAACTAAATTATAGCAATAAATTATTTTATTATATTTATTTTTAATCGCAAGCATTTATTTAAATTTGTTATATTTTTTAAAATAGTTAAATAAATTTTAGTAAACTTTTTAAAACGGTTTTAATAAGCTTTTTTTTAAAGTACGATATAAAATACGCTTTTTTAGGTGTGTTTTAGCGTATATTTTATATTTAACGGTTTTAGTTTTTTTTATTTTAATATTTTTAGCGTTATAAACTAAAGCTTTTATAGCTTTTAGTTTTAAGTGCTTTATTTTTTTATTTTAAAGCTTTTTTATATTTTTTTTTAATAGCTTTATTAAAAAGCGTTTAAACGAGCTTTATATATTGTTGCAATTATTTTTGCTAAATTTAACAAAATTTTTTAGCTTTTATTAATATTATTTATTAAATTTTTGTTTAAATAATTAATAATAAATTTATATTTAAAAAAAACTAAATTTATTTTTTTAGTAAAATATTTTAATAAAATGTTTAATTTTAAATTTTTATAATATAAAAAGCAATTAAAACTATAATACCAAATTTTAACATTTTTTAAGCGAGCTTTTAAAATAATATTTATATAGAATTTTTTTACGTATATTACGTTTTATAAAATAAAATAATCTATATTTTTACTTTAAACGCTAGCTAAAATATTTTTAATTATTTTAATACTTTTTTTTATAATTGCAAAACTTGTAATACTAACGTTTATATATTTTTTATTTTTCGAAAAAATATATAAGCTTGGTTTAAATAAAGCTAAATTATTAATTAAATATAAAATATTATAGTTGTTAAAAATTATAAATTAATAAAGCAAATAAAATAATATACCAAACGTTATATATACTGCTAAATTAATTAAAAAATTTTTAACTAAAAATAAATTAATTATAATAGCAACAATTTTTTTGTCCGGCTATTTATTATTTAATTTTTTTATTTTAAAGCTAAATTTAAAAAAAAAAACGCTTTATTTTTTTTTAGCGATTTTATTATATAAGTTTTGCTAATTTTTAAACTTATAATATATTTTAATATTTTAAATTTATTTATAAAATATTAGTTTAATTTTATAGTTAATAAATTTAGTTATTATTTTTTGCAAATATATATATTTTTTAAAAGCTTAGCAATATTTTTATTTAAAATTAATTAAGCAAAAGCAGCAAAAATTTTTTTAATTTAATTTATTTTAGCTATTTTTTGTGCTACGCTTAAACAATAATAATATTAAATAATTTTTTATTTTACCGTTATATATAGCAAAAATTTTAACATTTTTTTGTTTGCTTTATATAAGTTTTTTGTTAAAAAAAATGTAAAATATTCGGCTATATTGCTTTAAAATTACTAAAAAAAATTTTAGCTGCTTGTTTAAAATTAATTAAGCAAATTGCTAACATGTTTAGTTTAACGCTATTTGCGTATAAATAGCGCTTAAAAAATTTTTTATTGCAAACATTTTATTAATATTTAAAAATTTAAAAGCTTTTGCTTAAAAATAAGCTGCATACCAATTTTTATATTATATTTTTAGCTTAATTTTTTTAAAATAAATTTATTAAAGCACTTTTTAATATTTTTATTAAGCCGTATTTTTTATAATTAATTAAATAAACAAAATATAACTTTAAATAATTTGCATTAAAATTTATAAATTAATTGTTTTTATTATTACAAGTTTAGTAATTATTATTAATATAATTTTTAAATTAATTGTTTTATTAACTTAGTTAAAAATAGCTGTATAGCAGTTTAATTTAATAGTTTTTGCAAACAATTTAGCAATAAATATATAAATTAAATTATTTAATTTTGTAATAATTTAAGCTTTTGTAATTTTTTGCGTAAAAATGCTTAAATAGCTAATTATTTAAAACGTATGTATAGCATTTTTTTTTAGTTAAAATTTTTATAATTTTTATAAATAAATATATAAAATTTTTGCCGTTAAAATTAATTAGCTGCTATATATTTTTTAAGCTTATATAAAACTTAAAGCAATTAATTTAAAAAAACTAGTTTTATTAACTATAAAGCTTAGTGTTTTTAGCTATAAATTTGTTAAAGTTTAATTAAATTATTACGCTTTAATAAAATATTAAAAAAATAATTAAATATAAAATAAAAAAGCTTATAAATAATATATTAAATAAAAAAAAAACTTTTAACTTTTTAATTAAAAATTATTAATAGTTTATATAAATAGTTTATAGCAAACCGGGCTTATAATTTTTGCGTTTAAATAAAGCAAAGCTTATTTGCGCGCATATAAAATCAACTGCAAATAAAATATAAAACTTTATTAGTTTAAGTTGTAACCTATAATATATGTGTGAAATGTTTTTTTTTTATAGCGGAGCGTACGGGACTATGTTGTCCCGCTCCCGGATCTACTCAAGTGTGACACTTGATTATCACACACCGATCATATTCCGTTGGATTCCTTTTCATAATTCATCTTATAGAACGGCATATGATAGTTAGTGGATGTTTATAATACACCGCTATCTACCAAGCAGGGCACAAAAACATGCTACAATCACAAGTCCATAATAGTCAATAAGATTTTATGCGTCGTAGCAAAGAGACTTGTGTATATAGTCAGATCCGTGCCCGTGAATTTATAGGTCTTCGTTGAATAACAAGTGCCTTAACCTACACCCGTGGATGAGGTTCCTGGCACAGTATTTCCGAAAGAGCGCATCGATCTCTATCTTCGAGGGAGACATCCGCCTCATCTAAAATTTCCTAACTATATGTTTGAAATATTCAGGAGCCTCGACATCCAGATTCACCCAGCCAGGTCACTCTGGGACTTGCCGCGCAAAGGCTTAATGCCGAGGGATATCGTGAAGCACGGGAGTAGGCGTATCTCTTCACCCGGGAAGCGGCAACGCAACGCGTCTCATGCCCGGGTATTATCCCAGCGCTTCACGATAAGCCGCTCGATTCTTTCCAAAGCATGTAGATTGCGGTATTCAGTAGCAGTCCACTGCCATCGGATTATTCTAGGCTGACACCCCCCTCCATTGACACTTCTCCTTTTCTCACTGGTAATTAAACAAACAACCGTGAACAGGTTTTTCTGTGATTCCATCGTCAGGCTTTTATTTGAAAAATCATGCTAAGGTAACGTACCACGCATATACATTATATGAAGCATGAAGGGGTGGAAGGAGACTTGATTTCTTTCTGCCTAATGGAAGGGTTTCGAAGAAAGAAAGAACATCAGGGACTATCCGGTTTTCAGGGGAGCTACAGCCCGTCTGTTCCGATTTTATTATCGTTGTCTCGGTCCTTCTCGTGCACAGAAGTGTAGCCAGGCACTTTTCAAGGCCTTATACCCGTCACTGTACTCGTGGGTGGCCATATTTTTACCGACCAGCCCTTCGAAATCGATTCATACTCAATATTCAGATATGGAAACGACTTAACTTACTGCCCTAGCTGAATCACGGTAGCTGAATTCCATTGAGCCCACATACCGTCATATAGAACCACTGTAATTCACCAGGCGCTCGTATTAAACCCTCGAAAGGCAATTTTTGCCTAGGTTTATTCAAAACAAAGGCAGATCTCGGCAACGGGGGCAAAGAAGTTCTTCACCGGAACTGACGAGTGCAAGAGAGCCTTCCCTCCGCACAGTGTACTGGCCAATGTTACCATAGAGAAGAGCGCAAAGTGCTAGTTGGAGGGTTTATTTAATCTATTAGGAATCGGTTATTGTAGAGGACAGATGTAATCCCGGTCTTGGGGATGCTCCGTCTCAATGCTTGGGTATCGTGTTCACGACTGGACGATGGGATCCCAGAGGGAGTAATTAAGCCGATATCGAGTCTGCGAAAGATATGCAATGCTATGTTCCACACCAATAACAAAGGAGTGACTCGCAGCGTAGCACTTGGTACCGTGACGACACAGGGGGTGTTGAGAATGGATCGCTGGGGTTGTCCCGGCATAATCTCGCCCAAATATATATTTGCCCATATTCACCTTCTAGAGTCATCGACCATCAGGAACTAGATCAAGTATAGGTATATATGAAACAACCGTAATTCTGTCTCTTTATACAGATCGACTGATTGGCTGTATGAAGTAACAAAGTTGTGGTATTCCTGGTCGAGCCTGGAGGATGAGAATCTCCCTGAACTCTCACTGAAATGTGAAATAAATTAATAAGCCTTGAATTGGATCGTTCAATGTCTTTCGCCAGGGATACTTTCGCTTGCTTTAAACTGGTGCTATATCATGATATACAATAAGCTGTGGCCTTTTGTGAACGGTTACGACAGTTCCAGACGAGTTCCCTAACCAATCCAAGAGCGGCTCAGGATTGTCAGCCTAGAAAAACAGGTATCTTCTACTATATTTGTTTCGTTGTAGGCAGTATGGACCGGCACGTGCTTGAACGGTCCGTCCTTTCATTCTTGTTTGACGGTGTAAGAGGCAAGGTGTAACGCGGATAAATGCGAGAACATGATGACTAGGGTATATAGGATCGGCTATGGATATGTGGTGACTATAGGAAGGCAAACGATGGCTGAATGCTCATATGAGAAGTTAGCATATTCTTTGAGTTGATGACTAGCTGTCGGAACAGCCAGGCAGGCAGGGTCGTGCTTGATAGCGTGCCTCAGCCAACGACTTTTTTTTTTTTTTTTTTTTTTACATATATCAACAGCTTGCGAAATAGAGTGTACTCCTCCCGTATATTTTTGTGTTCTACTTCTGCCCCCCCAGATCTTACATTCTAGGCTTGTTACCCGTCGTCTATTGTTTAAACGGCAACAACGGCTCAAAATACTGTCTATGTAGGCTGATTAGAAATACGTTTATATACAACTGTGACAATTCTTTCTTTCTCGTGGGTACATGCCCAAGTTGGCCAATTGTAGGACAAGGCAGAACGGGAATGCTTGACAGATCCAAGGGCGAGAGAGTGGTGGCACAAGAACGCCACCTATGGTGCATAAACGAGGTGATACTGCAATTCGAGCGTTTTCACTGGGCGCGGATCTACTGCGCACCGACGAGCAGCGGTCGTTAGCTGCTGAGTATGGCCTACTCGGTACAGTAGGTACAGAAGAAGTGTCCACGCAAGTCCGTGGTGGGCATCTGTCCAGCAAGAATTACTTTTAGCCTGAGTTTCAATGGCTCTCGCTATCATCGGAACCAGGCGACTGGCGACTCTGGGTGCCAGTGGAGGGCGAACAGGCTGAGAAAGGCCAGCGCTACGCTACAGTAGGAGGGCCTTTCGAGAGTGCGCGATCGCGTCCTGGGTTTCTGTCCCGGGGCCAAGCCGGTAGTCGTCTGGGCCGTGCTTTTGTCTAGGTAGCGTGTGTACCTAGAAACGTCTGTGGAGAATGGGCGTAAACTTGGTCCATACTACCTAAGTATGTTCTCACACAAATCTGATAGGTACCGGTAATTATACCGTATAACAGGTATCGCCTGTTGTGTTTCGGAATGGCGGCGCATACTTACCAAGTACCTATACTGCGGAGCCTGGTACCCTGATCAAGACCCTTGGAGGCTAATGATTCGCAGAAGGCTAGAAGTGTGTACACATACCTTGTCTCTGAACTAATACAGCAAATGACAGGTAGCGAAAGTAAACCGAAGTGCTGACAAGGGAGCCTTTGCGTATCTGGGCAGTATCTGGGGTCCTAATTGAACATCTCATCTCTTGGCGGCGTGCTTCATCACTACGTACATTGCCTGGAGTTCAAGGCTTACGGGGAAGTCGGCCAAATCTTTCCGCATTTGAGAGGGTTGTAATTTTGCATCGCCCTCTGTTTTCAGAAAACTTTACAAAGTGCTTACAGCGCTAAATCTAGAAGTAGAGCGGTGTAGGAAGAAAGTGGTGACTGCTTGGGTTGGGCGCAGAACAACAAAGAGTCAGCTACTGGAGTGAGCAGGAAAAGATTTTTTCCAGAAAAAAAAAAGAGTAGTAAGCTGGTGAGTGCTTCAAATGTGACAAGTTGCTGACTGATGCGCAAGATCTGCCTGGGAGGTTTGTTTGTCACTGTCCCGATGGGAGTCCTCCGAACAAGTTGACCAAGGGGCAGGGGCAACAATTGATACCACGCCTTTTCTGTTATCTCGCAACAATGAGTCATTCTAGATGTAACTCAATAATGTGAGCGATGCTGCGAAGACTTTGACTACGATTGGGACTTGATGTGCGGTCTGTAGTGTTTGCTTTCACAGACGAGAGGCTAATCGAGACAGAGGCAATACATACTGCATCCGTACTCTTGGACTTTGTGATCAACCCGGTATCTTCGACAACAAGGAGTGGGCCCTTGGTGGAACGTAGGGTGCCTAGGTAGCCAGACGGAAAAGCGGTAAATGGAGACCAAGATGAAATTCATGCACTTTCTCCGGGGTGTTGGATTGGACCCGGAAGTTGGGGTTACATTGCTTCAAGGTCTTCACCTCAACGTTTGTTACCGAAATCATCACCAGCCTTAGCATCTGGCTCTTTGCGGGGCTCAACCGACTTAAGACCAGGGTCATGCGTAGTGTTAACGTTGGACCAAATCTTTTTCGGCGCATATTGTAGGAGTATTTCGGCTGTGTGGTTTGACAGCCATCTGATTTGGAAAAAAAATCTAGTTGTTGGAGCAGAGTAAGGCAGCCACGAGGCGACTGGCTTTCATGCCGGGAATATCAGCGATTCAAGACAATCATGACAGGTCTGCAACTGTCCTATTACACGATGCAGATGACCACTCCACACAAAGGCATTCACGTGCTTTATGTCTTCGTCCCGCTACTACCCAGCCTCGATTTGGTAGCAAGCAGACGGTGAGCAAGAAGAGCAATCGACTCTTATCATGTCTATCTAGACAATGAAACCCCACAGAATGTAACGACGGCGGGAATTGCTAGCGAATGCAGCTACCGGCAAACATTGTACCACAATATCCAATTCATGCAGGATTATGGGAGATTCGAAGCTGGAATGTAGGAAGCTGAGCGGAGGTTCGTGCAGAATATTACCTTTCATGTGTACTACCATGTGTGTTGGTCCTGGCGTACAATTTGACGTACCGGTATGGTACTAATCGCACCTCGTTACTAGAGGCTTTGCATTTCGTGAGCGCCGTAGGATTGGCTGCCGGCAAGATGTTTCTGTTAGTCATATAGGGCCGGTTAGCTGTGCTAGCGGCAACGTCTTGTAAACGCCTTGACCAAGTATGAGCACAAAGCGCATTGGGATTGTGACTACCATATCACATGCGGACTATTGGCGCCCATTCCACCGGCATATGGGGTGACGCAAGCAGAGCGTCATGTAAGTTCGGTAGCCTTGTTGCTCTGGTCTGAAGTTTTAACAAATAGCGATGAGCAAGTTTCTTGGACAGCAACACACGCAATAAGTTCTCGGCGATATGATGAGGTTGTGTCTTTCTTGTCATCGGATCAGTCTATGCAGGAAGGCGACTTCTAGCATAGCACAACGCCACCGGGGCATTTATCGTGCACACCTGCTACAATGCAATGCATCTGCCGGTTAAGCGTGGAGGATATTTATCCTGTTTGATACATGTGCCCAATTCGCGAGAACAACTGCGAGCAGGCGGGGGAAGTGCGTCGATCGCAACTTAATACTGTTGTCATGACTTTCAACCGCTTATCCTATGATACTACCAAGATAGGGCGGCTGTTTGGCAGAGAATCATGTTGCCGGTGCGAATCGTCAAAAGTGTGGCGGGCAACGAGATCCCGATGTGGCAGAGCAGAGACGGCACGGATATTTAAGTCTGAGGCAATGAAGTTAAAGGGGGGAAAGATATGGCAAAACCCACCGGTTTTGGAATGCATTATCCCGCACGGAAACTGGCAGCTTGCCATTTGTCGTCAATCCTGCATTTGCCATTTACGATTTACCAGTGGTGTGCAAGTAAGTGTGTAGATATATGTGTCTGTGGGCATGCAGTGGCTAACGACAAGCTGCAGCGCCGAGGATAGAATTCCCGGGCTCCAGGACACGGGAACAAGGGCGACGAGAGAGGCGAGGTTAAGGCAAGGCGAGGCAGGGGTGGTCGGCCGGAGGCTTGGTGGATGGCGGATGGTGGATGGATGGCGGAGAAGAGGGGAAGCAGTGTCGGGGATTCATTTTACCTATCATTAATTAAAGAAGAAGGAGGGGTACGACTCTGCACGAGGCCCGACTACTCGGTTTTCTCTGTCTTTCAATTCTGTGGCTCGTGTGGTTAGTTCCTGGCCACCCTGAATCGGACCAATATGTACCTGTGCAGTACCTGTGGAATTAGCGCTAAACCCTCCAGTCGGCTATTACCGTCCCAGAACCGCTCCACATATGCATCCTCTTTCAAACCGCACTTTATCTTGAGCAGTGTCCCGGTTCTTATTCCGGATAACGTTCACAATGTAGGTACGTAGTGTACAGTACATAGGTAGTATACAGCTCTTGGTGAGCGGATGGTCAATGTGTTCCGTACTAGGTATCCCTGTGCGATACTTTTGCCCAGACGACGCAGAGCGGATAATCTAAACTCACTTACACCTATGCCGCGATCCAGGACGTAGATCAAGAAGCTGACACCCAAAGATTTCTTACGCTGTTCTTGTAGTACCTGTGTATCTATAGTAGAAAGAGCCGATTCAAGAATGATTAACACAGCACATCTAACCATCTAGCCTACGCTACCTAGACTGGGTAGGTAGGTAGGTAGTACGAATTCGGAGGAAAGAGGTTGCCCATTCAAAGTACCTATACGTGGCAAAAGCGTGGTTGATATACCACTCGATTATTCGTATACATGTACGATTGGTGCTTTCTTCTGGCCCTCTTCTGTATGAACCTGGATAGGTGTATGCACCCCAGCATCGATTACACACACTCACATACTTGGAAGATACCATGATGATGGATAGCTGCGAACGCTACGCTACCTACATCAAGACCAATGAACTACGCCTGATCTTTTTGTAGCTACGTAATACCGTACGCAAGGGGCTTCTCACCGAGTGTCTCACATTCTGGTTTCAATCATTACTGCCGCAGTCAGAGGTCGATGCCAACTTACTGGGCTGGAAAAAAGCAATATATCTGGGCTTGAGTACCAGTAAGTAAGACGGTTTATGTACACGATCTTACGAACTCTTATACATTTATACAGTTGAAGAGGGGGAGATGATCTAAATGGAAGCGAGTAAGTAAGAACTGCCTATCTACATGCTTGACCTTATATAGTATCTACGTAGTGATATCCTAAATTTGAGTGTGTCTAAGTAAGCAGCTAAGTGAAGTACTATGTAAAAACAACTTGCACGTTGTTTTTTATAACCTAGAGGTCCACTGCCTCATTACTTAGTGCCCACCTGCAGTAAGGTACGGGTGGCCCAACATGCTGTAATATTTTATGGTCCGATGGCTCCAGCGTTAGAAAGTTGCTCCCCATGTCCTTCGCCCATGTCTTAAAAGAACTGTTGAATCTTCTCCCCTAAACCCCCCACTCGCCAACTGATTGGCTGGTTCTGGCTGTCACTTTTGTGAGAGGTACCAAGCGTGGGTATTATCTACAACATGTGCATGTCTCATACATGTCTAATTGCCTTCTCATTCTCATGATTGGAGGCCACCTACAGTGGCCGTAGGTCTAGGCTGGAGTGGCCGTTACTCCACCGCCATACATCACTAGTAACGCCACCACCCAAATTGGCTGGCAACCTTACAAAGGTCCCATATCTACCCATTGTACCTACCTTAAGTAGATACCTCGTCGCACGTTAAAGCAACTGCTGCTTGTTTATTAAAAAAGTTTGCGATTTTTGTTGGTATTAAAAGCAGTTGCAAAGCTGTTTTGCTGTTAATACTGTTAATAAAAGCTTATATATTAGCTTTTTAAAACTGTTAAATTAGCTAATTTATTAAGTTTAACATTTTTTATTAAAATTATATTTTATTTATTTAATAAAAACAATTGTTTAATGTAAAAAAATAATAATATGCTTTTATTTAAATAACTTTAATAAATAATTTTTTTATAGCGCTAGCAAATAAGCAAGCTAGTAAAAAATTAAAAATATTATTGCCGCTATTTTTAAATTTTTAAGTATTTTATTATTTATTAAGCTTTAAATTTGCTTTTTTTTTTTAAAAAAATATTATAAAATTGCCGGCCGGTATTTATAATATTAAAATAATTTGGCTAAAATATTAATATATAAAATTTTCGGCCGGCTAAAAATTAAAAATATTATTGCCGCTACTTTTTAATTTTTTAATTATTTAATAGCCGCTATATATAAAAACTTTTGAAATTTTTAAATAATTTGGCCGAAATATTAATACATAAAATTTTTGGACAGCCGGTATATATAATATCGAAAAAATCGGCGGCAAAAAAAAAAGCTTTTAAAAACGATAATAATTATATTAAAAACCGAAATAACGATTTTATAGTTTTTTTAGCCGGGCGTTTTCGCTGCTTAAACTTAATATCAATATTTTCGGAAAAGCAATAAGCATATTATTTTATAGTTAATATATTATTTTTAAAAATATTATTTGTAATAGCGCTATTTTAATGCTAAATTTTTTGTAAATATATATATTATTTAAGCAATTTTTATTTTTGCTAATAATTTTAATTTATGCTTTTTTGTAAAATAATTTAATTAGCTAAACAATAGTTTAAAGTTTATAAATAACACTTTTTTTTTAAAATTTAATTTTTTATAGCAAAATATTTAGCAGCTATTATTTTAAATAAACTAAAAATATTTATGCATTTTGCTATTGTTAATATATATTTTTACGCAAAATTTATTGTTTTAAAATTATAGTTAACGTTTTTTTTAGCGAATAAAATTTTAAATAAACAATAACGCATTAATTTTTTATATATTAGTTTTTTTAATTTATTACTGCTGGTAAAAATTGCGTTTTTTTAGCTTTTTGCTTAATATTATTAATAAAAAAAGCTTATTTTTTAAGCTTTTTTTTTTAAGCGTTATATATTAAAACTAAAAATACTAGCATAAAATATTATATTATATCGTAAAATTATTTATACAATTTATAATTTTAATTATTTAGCTATTATAATAAACTTTTATAGCTTTAAAATATTAATTATAAGTTAATATAAAGCTATTTTTAATAATTATAAAATATAATTTTAAATTTTAAAATATATTTTTTATAAACTTTAAGTTAATACGCTATTACTTGTTGCTTATTTTATTGCAATATATTTTTTTATCGTTATTTAACTCGAAAATAATATTAATAAATGTTTTTATTTTGCTTTAAATATTAAAAAAATGTTATTGCAACTTTTAATGCAATAATTTTAATTTTGCCGAAATATAAATTTTAAAGTTGCAATATTTTTTAATATAAATTTAATACCACTTTTTTTAACGGCTTATATATATAATTTTTAAATAATTAATAATTTTTTACTGTTTAAAAAACTTTGTTTAAAATTTTATTTAATAATTTTAAAGCTTTTTTTTAGTTATTATATATATTATATATTTTTAAAGCATAAAAATGCTATTAAAGTTATAATTAATAACAATTTTATTTTTGTAATAGCAATATTAAATTTGCTTAATTTTTTTAAAAATATAAATAAAGTTATCGTTATTGCAAATATTACAAAAGTTAATATTTAGCATTATTGCCGTTTTTTTAAACATATTTTTTAGCGTATAAATGACGCTAGTAAACAATATTAAAAACTGTATTAAAATAACTTTAAATTTTAAAAATAGCTTTTTTTTTTTTTTTTTTTTTTTTTAATTTCTAGCTTAACGTTTTTTATAATATGCTATAAATATAATTGCTAAATAATTAACCTTTAAATATATAATATTTTTAATTTTTTAAAAAATTAATAATTTATAACTATTATAGTAAATAATTTTTAAATTAATAAATGCTTTTAAAGCTGCTTATAATATAATAATATTTATATTATTGTTTTAGCTGTTTTGTTTGGTATAACAACATAAGCAATGCTAAAATAAATTTGCGTTTTTATATAACTATTAATTTAAAATAACGGCATATTATATTTATTTATACTATATATAAAATTTATCGTAAAAATATTTAAATAACGTTACTATATTTTTTATAACTATAAAAAAAAATAAACAGCGCTTAAAGTATTAATTTGTTTAATTTAGCTTAAAATTAAAAGTTTTTTTTATCGCAAAATATTATAAATGCATTAATAACATTAATAAAAGCTTTTTTTAGTAATTTTTAATAAATAACAGCATAATTATTAATATTTTTATAAATAATAAAGCAGTTAAAATTAACAACTTAAAAATTTTTAAAAATTTTTAAAAATTTTAGTAAAAATTAACGCTTTAAGCAATAATTTTTTTTTATATTTTGGTTATTTTTCGATATGCTTAATAATTTTCTAAGTTAAAAAATAAAAAATAATTATATTTGCTATCGCAAATTTTAAAATAATATTGCTAGTTGTTTCGAAATAATATTTTAGCTGTAAATTAATAGCTAGTTTTTTTTATAGTAATTTTTTTTAGCTATATTTTAGCCTTTAAAACAAAAGTTTTAAATTTATCGCAAATAATTTCGTATAATTTAATTATATTATTTTTATTTTTATTTTTAACTTTGCTTTAAATAGCATAACTATAAGCAGCTGCATATTATTAAACGGTAGTTAAATATTTATTTTAAGTTTTAAATATTTGTTTAAAAAAAAGTGCTAATAGCGCTATATTAAAAAAACGGAAATTTTATATTATTTTGCGTAAAAAAAATACTTAAAAAAAAAATTCTTATAATATATTTTTTTTAGCGTTAAAACGTAAAATAATAATATTGTTAATTAATAGCAAAATAATAGTTAATATTTTATTATAACATAACAATATAATGCTATTAAAAATATTATTAAAAATGTTGTTAATATATAATTGTATTAATAGCTATAAGCTGTTATAAAACCGTAGCTTAAATAATTTTTTAAAATATTTAATTTATATAATATTTTATTAATAAAATAAATAATATTAAAAATTATTTAAGCTATTATATAGCAGCTATTTTTTTAAACTATTTTTTTTAATATTGCTGTATATTTTTCGCGTTTATTTATTTATTTTTAAACTATTTTTTGCAATAATTTATATTTTGCGCGCTATTATTTTTATCGCGTTTTTAAGCGATTTAATTTTAATTAAATTTTATAGCTTTTTTTTTAACCGATTTTTTTGCTTTTATATTTTTTAACTGCTTTTTTAGTTTAAATATATTTTTTTTTTTAGCTATTTTGCTTTTGTATTTAGTTTTAACTATTTTAAATTTATTAAAAGCTAATATTTTTGTTTGTAATGTTATTATAATTTTTTGTTAAACATTAAACGTTAATATAATAAATTATACCTTTAATTTTTTTGCTTTTTAAGCTTTTATTTTTGTTATATTTTTTATTTTTGGTCCGCTAATAATAATTATTTTTTATTACTAATATAACTATTTATTTAAGCTTTTTTTTTTTTTTTTTTTTTTAGCAAATAAAGTTTTTTTTACTTTTTGTAGCTATTTTTATTTTTTTGCTTTTTAATGCTTTAACATTATTAATTTTTCGTTTTTTGTTTTTAAATAATTTTATATTTTTTAAAAATTTTAGTAAAAATTTCAGTAAAATTTTTATACTAAAATTATTATTATTTTATTAACATAAAAATATTAAAAATTTTTTTAATATTATTTAGTTAAATAAATATTTTTGTTTTTATTTTTTAGTATATTTTTATTTGCTTAAAATTTTTTGTTATTTAGTTAACAAAAAATTGTTTTATTTTTTTAATATTAACGTTAAAATATTAGCGCAAATATATATTAGTTTTTTAATAAAAAAAGTTTTTTTAATATTAACGTTAAAATATAAACATAAGCGCATACTAGCTTTTTAGCAAAAAAAGCAATATAACTAGTTGTTTTTTAGCAAAAAAAGCAAATATATAAATTATATAATTTAAAAAATTTTCCAAACTTTAAAAATATATTATTATTAATATAAAAACTTTTATATTAATTAAAAAAAATTTTAAATGCGGTAAAATTAAATTTTTGCATTAAATGTTTTATTATAAAATTAAAATAAACATTTTAAATTTTTTGTTAATAATTTAAAAAAAAAAAAATAGCAAAAATTAAAAAATTCGAAAAAAAATTTAAAAATAATTTATAATATATTTTATATTTTAAAAACAATATATATATTAAAACACTGCTATAATTATTAGCATAACATATTATTAATTGTTTATACGTAATTATAACGCATTTTACCGTTATTTATTATATAAAGCTATTTACAGTTTATATAAAAATAAAAATCTTAAAAATTAATTAATATAAAAACTATTAGCAATAATTATAATATTTACAATATTATTGTTTAAAAAAAATAAAAACTAATAATATTAATAAGCAATAATATTGTTTATTTTTATTAAAACAGCAATATACGCGCTAAAGTAGCCCAACTTTGCAACTGCTTTAATAACACCAAAAAAAATCGTAAAAATGCCCAACTAACAAGCAGCAGTTGCCTCAACGTGTAAGTTTATTTTCTAATATGTATTACTTAGAGTAAGTACAATGGGTGGATATAAAACCCTTGTAAGGTTGCCAGCCAATTTGGGTGGTGGCGTTACTAGTGATATATGGCGGTGGAGTAACGGCCACTCCAGCTTAGACCTACGGCCACTGTAGGTGGCCTCCATGATTGGATGACTACCTATAAGATGACAGAAGGTACCTTAGGTAATAAGAAAACGTACTCGCCAAGTATGTGTACTTTACGTGCCCACAGCAGCCTAAGCATGGCGGAACGGCCCTCGCGCCGCTCTACAGCCAGTGCCTACGGTACCTACCTAACCTTTCTCTTATGCATACTTCTCGGGCCCATACAGACACTGGGAGGTCGAAGTCGAGGCTATATACAGTACAGGAGAACAGTACGGCGGATAATACTGCGTAGCGAATATAGGTACACGATCCACGGCGCTCCGTGGGCTTGGAACTTGGTACCGCAGACGGCGGTATAGCGATCGATCTTGCCTATGGGCACACCCTGGCTGGCTGGTCAACAGTACCTGCGCCCACACGGCATCTGGATCGGTGAATCAAACAGACATGTATATCCGTCTGCACTCGCCGAGCTGTCGTCTTCCACCTTGCACCGTTCTACAACCCAGGGCTCCAAGTACTGCGCTATACTAGTAGCTGGCAGCTTCACTTTGGAGTCGTCGGGTACATGGTCCAGCAACGAACGACACGCGGGCGGCAAGGAATACCTAGCCCGCGCCTACGAGGTCATTGTCTGTCTGTGCCTCTCATCTCCGCCGCCGTCTATCATCTGTCTGTTTCTGTGTTTTTGTATTTCTGTGTTTCTGTGTTTCTGTATCTCTGTCTCTCTGTATCTCTGCTCCCAATGGTTGATCCCAGAGGCTCTCGACCGTGCTCCATCGAGTCCATCCCTCCCCCCCTGGGCATACTGCCTGTTATCCTGCCGTAGATAGATATGATATGTAGGCGTCCACACCCTGCCGCCCGGATCGGAGTCTTTTGGCGTTCGATCTTTCACCGTCCATTCGCTTCTCGCCTGCACTACTCGACGACTGTCTCGTCATTGATTGACCTCGTCGTTGTTGCGCCCGTCATCACACCGGATACAATAGTCGCCCAGACCGCCCCAATGCTGGCGTCGCTGGCGCTCTCCTCCACCGTGATCCCATCCCCAGGTCTACTGCCACAGCGTTCTAGAGTCAGCCGCATTCTGAACACATTCTACCAATTCGCCAGCCAGCTTGGTAATCACGGGCCCGGCGCCGCCAATAACATTATCTGATCTGCTGTACATCTCCCTCTGTGCCCTCAGCTTCTTTGCGCCGCAGAAGGCCGACTTCTCACACCCGTATATGCCCATATAGCCCAGCTCCACCTCGCTGTTGCTCTTGCGGCTGCTGTTTTGGTTGGCTGGATTTCCCCTCTGTCAGCGGTGCTCATTCTTTCGTATTGCTTGTTGGTGCTGGACTGCCTTCGTGTTATACCATGGTGGACGCCATGACAAGACCGCTCGATTCGTGGGGCAATGATCTCTATGCTCTACGACATGCCTCATATTATCCCCAAGACCACAATTCGCAAGCCCTACGTCTACCACCGCCATCGAGTCTGGTAAGTGACGCTCACCAGAACCAGACTGCGTCGACTGGACGGGAACGTGCATTTTATAGTCGCCCTCTGTATCGGGACGTATATGCACCTGTAGCTTCAATGGCGGGTCACAGGTCTGCGCAGGTCCCGATCCTGGGTTCCGAGAGCCATGCCTCCACATTCAGCTCTTCCAGCAGAGGACCGGTCGATACAAGAGCCCGGCTTTCACCCTCTCATTCATCAACCGCTAGCGATCGGTCCGAAGATTTGTCTGATCATTCTCGCTTTCGTCAACTTGCACAAGATCAGAAGCCTTCGCCAACGTCTCACCTGTCGCCCTATTTTGTATCCACCCACCAGTCCTCGCTTCGGCAGCCATCCTGTGTAGATACAGGGCCGATGAGGCCCTCTCAAGACGCCTCATCCCAACATTCGCGCCTGGGCGCCTCATCCCAATTGAATAGTCCTATCAATCAGACGTGGTCCCCCCATTCGGAGCCGCGAGCTCCTGAGCAGCGGATGAAAATAGCTGATATACTGAGTGATGAACGCAGTTCTGCCGTACCTCAGTCGTCCAAGGCGCCCCAGAAAGCGCCCCAGAGGACACCTACATCTGCTGCTGTGACTTCTACGTATCGTATCAGTATTCGTCAACAACCTGTGGCAGCAAGATCGTGTGGCTATGGTGAGAGAGATCGTCGAGTCATCGACCCACCGCCCATCATACAGATGAGTATCAAAGATCCTACAGCCTCGGAGGAGGAAATTAGGAACAGACTTACGCATAGTTATTCGATTATGCATTGCACCATCTGGAATGAAGAAGGCGACCAGGATCTGTCGTCGATGCCAGAAGATTACCGTACACAACGCAGGCTTATGGGAACCGTTGTATCGTCACCCTTTGCGGGCAACGACGAAAACGACGAGTACGGGTGTTTCTTTTGTTTCCCCGATCTGTCGTGCCGCACTCCAGGCGCATTCCGGCTACAGTTCAGCTTTATGGTGCTCGATCCATTTTCCTCACCGGGCCATAGGACTCCAGTGGCAGCTATAGTGATGAGCGACGTTTTCACGGTTTACAATGCGAAGGACTTCCCGGGCATGAAGGCGAGCACTGCACTCACGAAACGACTGAAGGAACAAGGGTGTCTGATATCGATCAAAAAGGGGAACGATAGGACCCGTGCACGCGAGGGAAGTGACAGTGAAGAGGATTGCGACGAAGATGCTCCCGGTGGCGGTAGTCAGAGACGCTCAAAGCGTGTGAGGAACTCATGACGTCTGGTGTCTACAAAGTGGTCACCTATTACACCTCCTTTTCCTACCTGCGATGCGGTTTATTTTCTACTCTTTATCGTACGGTGATAACCCCGAACACGCGAGCGTACCGGTCTGCTTTTAAGGTTATAGGCACTGGAAAAATTTGGCATGGCGGGATTGAAAGTCTCCATAATATCGGCACTACTAGAAAACGGCGCAAAATGTGAGGTCTTTTAGCCTGCTTTTGAATCGGGCTGTTCATGACTGGGTGAATTATTGAGCTTTGAAGGCTATGGGAAGCGTGTCTGGTTTTACTTCATTTGTTAGGTAGCCTTGGCTATTTTGATGAGGATTGTTGATGTGTTATGAAAAATACCCCTATAAGTGGAATATCGCTTCGCTCCTGGTTTACAGTTTTCAGATCGGCAAATTCATCAATAAAGGTGTGTTGCAATTTTTGGCATAGTCGTCCTATCTTTACAATCTGTCTCCATCTAGCTGCCTTCCGCCTACCTACTCTGGGCAATGGATGGCATAGAAGGACCGAACGTGTTGTACCGAATCAATGCGACGAGAGCCTCATGGTGCTGCTAGTGAGATCAGGTAAGTGAGTAAGTAAGTGCTTATGTTAGTGTACCTTATAGGTACTTACATGAATTACATCCACGTATGATAGAAGTCAATTGCAATCATTGCCTGCTTATCGGCGTACACTAAAGCTGTCGGGCGTCGGGGCTCCGCTGGTCGGCCGGACTAGCCCCAAAGGGGGGGGGGTTCCTTTCTGCAGGGCCTCGTTTGTAGGTGAGTACGGTACCTACAGTAGCAGGTTGAAGGGTCCAGCGAGAGGGCTCGGAGGTCAGAATTGTTGAGCGACTTCTGGTCCGGAGCTCCATAATTTTTTTCGCTCGCTTTCCCTCGCTCATTCCCGCCAGCTTACTGTCTACCCTAACTTGATCTTCCTCCTAGCGTACTCCCTCAAGACTGCGACTAGGTTGAAAATTAGTCTGTTAGAGAGAGCGAGCGAGATAGGGAAAATCACCTCGCCGCCAATTTCTGACCTTTGACCGTCCCGACCGGCGAGAAGACGAAGACGAAGACGAGGAAGAAGACGATACCTCCCTTCTCCGTATCATTCTCAATTCCGCATAAGCCTCGTCTTATCTCGTGTCCTCTTTCCTTTCTTTCTCCCTCCGTTCCGCCACAATGTTCTCGTCGCGAGCACTGCGAGTTCCCCGGGCTGCGGCGCCGCTGATGCGCGCACGAGCTCCGGTTGCCAGACCGTCAACTGTCGCTGCTCTGCGATCCGTCACCACCGACGCCGCCTCATCACATGCCGACAAGGCCGCCGTTCCCGATACCGACGATCAGCCCTTCCAGGTCACCCTGAGCGACGAGAGCTTCGAGACCTACGAACTCGATCCCCCTTCATACACTCTCGATGTCACCAAGAAGGAGTTGAAGGACATGTACTACAACATGGTGACCACCAGGTAAGAACCCGCATATACCGTCGAGCCCCAAGGTGTATCTAGCCGGCTAATTGTATGGGAATAGGCAAATGGAAATGGCTGCCGACCGCCTGTACAAGGAGAAGAAGATCCGTGGTTTCTGCCACTTGTCGACCGGACAGGAGGCTGTCGCCGTCGGTATCGAACACGCCCTGACCAAGGAGGACGACGTTATCACTGCCTACCGATGCCATGGTTTCGCTCTGATGCGTGGCGCCACCGTGCGATCTATCATTGGTGAACTGCTTGGCCGACGTGACGGTATTGCCTACGGAAAGGGTGGATCCATGCACATGTTCACCAAGGGCTTCTACGGCGGCAACGGTATCGTCGGTGCTCAAGTGCCCGTTGGTGCTGGTCTCGCCTTCGCCCACAAGTACCTGGGCCGCAAGAACGCTTCCGTCATTCTATACGGTGACGGTGCCAGCAACCAGGGTCAGGTTTTCGAAGCCTTTAACATGGCCAAGCTTTGGGGCTTGCCTGCCCTCTTTGGCTGTGAGAGTACGTGGAGCAGTTCAAGTCTATTTTCTGTCCACAAACTGACTAACCTGAACCAGACAACAAGTACGGTATGGGCACTGCTGCTGCGCGATCATCGGCCCTTACCGACTACTACAAGCGTGGTCAGTACATTCCTGGCCTGAAGGTCAACGGCATGGACGTCCTAGCCGTCAAGGCCGCTGTCAAGTACGCCAAGGACTGGGCTCTGGCCGAGTCAAGTCCTCTTGTCCTCGAGTATGTTACCTACCGATATGGTGGTCACTCCATGTCCGACCCCGGTACCACATACCGAACCCGTGAGGAGATTCAGCGCATGCGATCGACCAACGACCCTATTGCCGGCCTGAAGCAGAAGATTCTTGACTGGGGCGTCTGCAACGAGGACGAGCTTAAGAATATTGACAAGGAGGCTCGCAAGCATGTCAGCGAGGAGGTAGCTATCGCTGAGTCCATGGCCTTCCCCGAGAACAAGCCTGAGATCCTATTCGAAGACGTATACGTCAGGGGCAGCGAGCCGCAGTTCCTGCGTGGCCGTACACCTGATGAGAACTTCTACTTTTCCTCTTAATTCGACCTGGCCAGCGATTACCGACCTCAACGACAAGCCCTGGAAACGCACCGGGGAGAAATGACTTTAGATGGAAGCATTCTGTATGATTGTAGTATAATTTAGAATGGCAGGCTGGAAGGCTGGAGTCAAGAGGGAGTAATCAAAACTGTCATAATCCCCCTGAGCCCCCAGTGTTCTACAGATCCGTAGGCATTTCTGTCTACTCATTGCACAGTCCCTTCAGTGTCTCCATATAGAGTGATAGCTCGTCATATATGGACTCGTAGAGACACAGTAGTACACCATTACTCATTGTTTCCCCAAACATGAAAGGTAGTTCATTCAGTGTGGGTATGTATATATATCAATATTCATACATACTGTTTCTCTTTTGAAAATGGTGTCTTTCAAGTCACCGGCCCAGACATCATGATTATAATGTGCACACTGGCATTCCGAACATCATAATATTTCCGCTCCCTTATCCTGCCTCAGCATCCCGTCTTAGACGTTTTCGTCAAATATGGATATCTTGAGCGCCCTAGTGACATGTTGGTTATCCTATAATTTGCCATATTTTACCTGGCCCCCGTATCCAGTACAGAAGTAAAGGGGGAATAAACGAGGAAAGGCACAATATAATTCTATTGTGGTTTCAATAGAGAAAACCTTTGTTTCTCACTATGTAGAAATGGGTTTGGCCTTCTCTCGCCCCATGTTCTCCCAACTGCCCAGCCACCGGGACGTCCTGGCGACGGCCGCGACATCCCCCAGCACGCGCGCGACGCGCCGCCGGGGGTCGCGGAAGCGGTGGCCCTCGAACTCGACGAAGAAGACGTACTCGAAGGCGGTCGCGTCGGAGAGGCTCGGCCGGCTATTGATGCTCGTCAGGTTCAGGCCGCCGCGCCGGAAGCACGAGAGCACGTCGGCGAGGGCGCCGGGGCTGCGGTGCGGCACCGTGAAGGAGAGGAGGGATTTCGTGCTCGACAGGAACTCGGCGTCGTCTTCTTCATTCTCTCCCCCTTCTCCACTTCCACCTTCTTCTCTTTCCTCTCCTTTGTCTCCCCCCGTTGTGCTTAGAGAAGGGGAAGGGGAAGGGGAAGGCGGAATTATTGATGATGATGGTGCTTCGAATGCAGTAGATGTAGCAGCGTCCGCAACCCCTTTCCGGAGTACAAAGAACCGCGTTGTATTGTCGTCGCGGTCCTCGATGTTCCGCGCGAGCACATCGAGGCCCAGCAGCTCTGCTGCCACAGCTGAGCTGACGGCCGCGCTCGACCCGGACGTGTCGGCGAGCGCGAGCTCGGCTGCCCGACTCGTGCTGCTCACGTCCACCGTCTCGATGCCGCGCAGCCACGACCCCAGGAACGCCGTGCACTGCCCGAAGGCCTGCGGGTGGCTGTACACGCGGCGCACGTGCGCGAGCGAGTGTGAGGGTCCGGACCCTACTCGTTGCGCCCGCGCGCCGTCTTCTCCGCTCGTCTCTGCTTCTTTGCCACCGCCGGGTGCAGTGGCAGAGTTTGATGCGGGGATTGATGCTGATGATGACGATGACGTGTCAATGTGCCCGACCAGGCAGTGGTGCACGTCTAGATATATCTCCCGGCAGACATTCAGATCCCCGTATACATTTGACCTGTCGGCGAAGTTGTCCAGCGTGAACACGACGGACCCGTTGGTCGAGTTCTCAAATGGGACAACTCCATAGGTCGCAGCGCTAGACTGCGTCGTATCGAAGATGTCTTTCATACATATTAGCCCAATAATTCCGCCAAGGAAGTTGACATGTGATGATGATCATCATCAGCCGGGAGGGCAAGTGAGAACAGCCTTACAGTCTACATACCCTTGATCGTGGTGACAGGCATCAAGTCGAATTGGTCTGCCGGGAAAGCCTGCATCGTGGCCTACACACATGCCACACAAAGACTAATGAGCAGATCTACCCAGGACAAGATGTGAAGAGCATAAACTCGGGGAACCCGGGTGATGATTGTGAAGATTGTTCGCAAATCAGTAGCTTTCGTACCTGATGTGTATATGACGATACCGGCCCCAAGAAACAGACAACGGGCTTGGAGCTTGCGGCTCTAGAGCCAGCCTGCTCACTTGCTTCCATTGCGACGGCGTATAAGTCCGAGGTAATGGCTCTCTATATGTTTGGAACGATAGTTGCCGGACAGGTTGGCAGTCACGGTAGAGCTAACCGTGATATCGACAATGGACTACCTAAGGTACTATGGATCAAGCCCCTTTTGTATTCTATCTCAGGTGTAGAGTGTTAGTTCTCATGATATTCAACTTCCAAAACAGGGAGTTGTAGACGTATATGCATCTGATGAAAGATATTCCTTGGGGGCTGTGGAAAATAGTGGCTAACAAGCAGTTGAGGCGTGAGACCGTCTAAAAATAGGACGTATACCTAAGAAAGGTTGAGTTTGTAGTTGTGTCTAGGTATGTATATGTAGGTGTGAATTGTATGTCGACCCGCGTGTGTGGGATTTTCATAGCGATGTTCGGCGCTGCCTTCGGAGATCCACCCGCGGGTCTCAGCCTCTCAGCTATCGCTCCGACTCCGATCACAGAGCGAACAGCTTACAACACGATTTACTACATGTTTCATTCTTCCACAGTATTTCAATTCTCACGTAGAATCATCAAAGGCACCACTGAAAGCGAGCAACTACGTCTGTTTTATTACAATCTAACCTTAACGAGCGGTTTAGGTAATGCCTCCTCCGTACTATCACGGTGTCACATTCTTGACCAAAAGCGCCGGAGGACACAAGACCTCAGCCTGACAAAGCAGAAGACTACAAGCTCAAGAACCATTGAGAGACTCATTGGTGCCCAGGATCACGTAGGTATGGCAGAGCTCTGCGTATTCATCCGGGTGGCCCTTGAATGCTTTGGTAGCATCTAAGCAATTAGTTAGTCACAGGCTTGACCTAGGTCGGGCAGCGTCAACGAACCTCCATTCCGTCCTGGTGAAATTCAAGTCGTCATCATTGACCGAAGCGGGCTGGGCGTCGCCACCTGCTTGGCGGTGTGCTCTGAGTTCGCCGGCCCCGTCTTCAGGAGTCGCCGTCGAGCATACGATGCGCTCGCTGCTTTCGGCGCTGGGCTTGCGTCTGCCTCCTCGACGGGGTTCAGCTGCATCGGACGCTTCACTTCCTCGGGTGCCTGCTTAAACGTGACTGCTTGAGAGCGTCCCTCGTCGCAAACGGGGGACTCGTCAAACTGTTGAATACTGGTCAGCAAAGACGGAATGCCAGCGGAAGGACAGAGCGTAGGGGATGGATAGTTCAGAGGCAGGAATGGTTGATTTCGAATAGGTGACCTGGTAGTGGACAAGACGGCTTCAAAGTAGCCTCGAGGAAAGTTCTAAATCCAGAGCATCGACTGACCTGTCAATCGTCGTAGTAGTCATCATCGTCATCAACTTCAGCTAACTGCTCGAAGTTCACCTTGTAGCGCAGTATTCCCCCAATTCCACCAAATCCTTTCACAAACTGGTTGCCCTCGGTCGATCTGTCCGACACAAATTCAAGGTTCGTGCCGAAATCCTTGTAATGTTCGGCGATCCATTCCAAGAAAGACTCCTGGGAGACAACTTCCATTTCTTGGCTTGTTTCTTTGTCCATGAATATTGCGCGGTCACCAGTTTCCTGCTGCTTGGTAAGGTGGAGCACAATCTCGGAACCGCTACTATCCTTCAAGACCCAGCGGGTGATCTCAAGGTTTTCGAAGACAATCAGAATTTCCACAGCTCCCAGCTCAAGAGCCTTGAGAGTATCCTCGATACCGTAGCAGACTTTTCCTGTGTCTTGACTGATCTCTTCGAAGTACTTCCCAATGAGTTTCTTTTCCTGAATAAACTTGACGTTTCCAAGAGTCTCGGAAGACAATTCTATAGCCTGGTTGAAACCATTTTCGCCGCCGTAAGACACGTCCACTACCTTAATGACCTTGGACTGTAGTCGGTTGTCAAACATGTCTGAGCCGTTCAGGTCGTTCTTGAAGTCGGCAGACCCGGCAAGAATCAGGCCAGCCACATTGGGTTTATCGGCAGTGATGAAGTTTTGGACAGCCAGTTCAGCCACCTTGCGGACGTAGTTGTGTCGCTTCTCCTCTCGTAGACGAGCAAAACGAAGGGCAGACTGTCCACCACGGCCGTGCTTCTTGGGAAGATCTACGGAGAACTTGTGGACGATATCACGAGTGTTACCACTCAGGGTGCCGAAGAGAGCTCCGTTACCATCCATGACGATGAAGCCAAACTTTTGGTCAGACTCGAGCAGCTCGGCCAGGGCTTCGGTGTGAAATTTGTTGTCGCAAAGGTATAAGGAGGTGTTGATAGGCTTGAACGGTTCGAAGTCGATGTTGACCTTTCGCTCTTTGCCTTCGGAGGTCAGAATTTCACCACAGTACACAACAAGGCCGTTGGGAGGAACCTTGTTGTACAGTTTGAGTCTCTGCTGGGTCGAAGTGATGGCGGATAACACCGACTGGCGATTGACACGCGACTTGATGTTGGACGCAGTTCCCTGAACGGCTCCACGTTAGCCATTTAAGATCATGAAGGCAACGGTCTGTTCCTCGAGGCCGACACGACGGCAACGGGAACGGAGACGACGACAACGACAACAACAATGACGACGAAGGAGGCAGGTGAGTGGGTATGGAAGCATACATATTCTTCAGCCAACATCTTGGAGACCCGGGAAATCTGATCCTTGGGTGCTGGCAGCCTGGAGTTAGCAGCGGTGGTGAAGCGGGGGAGGGGTAAAGCGCATACGGATGATGAGCGAAATCATGCTGGTTCCATTTCCACGAGCCGCCTCGAGGCGTTTGATCAACTTCTTAACCTTCCATATCTCGATCTGTTGGCAGAGACACGTGTTAGTCCCATGCTAGGCTGGTAATCGAGGAACGAAGATGAGCGGCGCAGGCAGTGGTGAGGGTAAGTAAGGGTGAGGGCCGAGTGAACGAGATGGAAGACTCGACGTCACATCGCCGTCATAGCCTCGCCGATGCGGAAAATCTGGGCCGGTTTCGTGCTGAGATGCTCTTACGTTCTTCTCGGCCTCAGTGGCTGCGGCGTCACTCATTTTGGGCTTGTCTCGACGAAATGAGCGGGCAGTATAGGTGGTCGAATCCAAGGATTGCTGAGAACAGGTGTTGCTCTCTCGAGGCGGTATGGAGGGTGGGTTGTGTGCGTGTGGGAAAACCTTTTGCGCGACCCAGGGCGAGCAGGAGAAAATGACACTACGCACGCTAGCGGGGGTTAGACCAGTACTGGATCAGCACCTACGTCGTTGGGTACAGTGGCCTGAGTACTGCCTGAGTACTGCCTGAGTAGAGCGGGTCGCTGATTTCCCAATCCTGTTAGGTAGTTTCCAGCTTACAGTAGAGGCGCAATGACTCCACGGCCCACAAACCCGCAAAGCCAACCTTGGAATACGCTACATGTGTACAAGCTTATTTCGTTCCAAGCAAGCTCGAAATATACGTTTAGAGGGGGGGGGCGTTGCTACGGGGGCACAAAGGCAACATGTAACTTAATATGGGCAAGAATCAGGATAAAATAGGATGTGTGTGTTAATATGAGATATTTTCTATTTTCTCGGAGAGTTAATAGGTGGTATCTCAAGTACACCTAAACACACCCAAAGGTTCAGGTTAATTTAATTACCTAATGCAGGTTGGTACATGCCCCTGAGTAGGACCTGGGCTGACAGATGGCACCAAGTGCTGAAAGGCGTTTACCACAATCTCCACTCCCGAGTTCCACAACACCAACCTTCCCTCTTGGACGGAAGATGAACCACACCTCTCTAAATCGGCATCACCAGCACTCCTACCAGCACCATTGGATCCATATCGCACATAACTGCACCCAGTCTCTCAATTCCAGCTTGCTTTTAGCAGGAAACCTATGCCCTACAAAGCTGTGGAAATATGGAGCTGATGTACTGCTGTTTCGATATTGCAGCCCTTGTCTTGTAAACCGCCATGCACCGAGCTAATATCCGTTGAGGCGGTCGTATGTGGCTCGATCTGCCCGGTTTAAGATACTTTTGACCATGTTGGCCGTGGTGCATCGACGGGTGGTGGGTAAGGCTTAGACGAGAAAATCCTCTGTCGCATATCACACTTCTACAATACGACTGGTGCAGCCCAAAGACAGGGGCCACTCGGTCTGGCCGGGATCGGTTCAGCAACCCGCATCTTCTCAAGTCTGCTCACGCGTACTGGGAACCGCTTTGCGCCTCACACATGGCGAAGCGCTCGGGTGGTCGCGATCAGATAGGCCAAAACGCCCCCTGGGATGATGTTTCAACGCAAGGGAGTGAATTCAGCAGCTAACATAGCGCCGATAGTAGCCCAGAAGCAAGACACATGCATCTTGAGATCAAATGCTTTCCACAAAGCTGCGTGTCAAGGTGCAACGGGCCCTTATCACGCTTAAAAATATTCTCCGCAATTATGAGTTATCACGAACGGTGGTGAGTTGGCAGCTGAAAGGGCACTCTCAGCGCTGCTTTGGGAAAACTGGATGCCTAAGCGCTGCCCATACGACTTACGAAGTGGCGTCTCAAAATGTTTAAGTTGCCGAGAACGGTTTATCAATGCTCGTTGGAGCTTACCGCGCAAACGAAAACCTGGCATTCTTTGCCAAATCGTTGAATGCGGCGTTCGAGGAATCGGTGATAGCCTCAAGTTGGAGATCTGAGGTGGGCCAATTGTCACGAATTAATGGAGCGCTATTGCTTCAAGCTGGGGATATCTTTTGCCCAGCGTAAGTATTACCATCACATCAGTCCCAATGCGTGTATGGCTTCACAACATCGCGCCTAAAAGTATCAATCTCAAAATCATTTTAAGGCAAGAGTCTCAGGGTTTTATGCCTTGGCACATCTCACTACATGACCTTTTTAGGCGGTGGTCCTTGTTGGGGTTGATCAGATTACAGAACATCTGGGCAGTTGGGGCTAACGATACCGCCTAACCACCGGACCATGCCTCGGGGCGGATCAAACTGGTCGGATTGCCGAACTACATCAACAATGGCCCTGCATAGGGCTCAACGGCCAAAGGACGGAAACATGTTGTTTCACCCAAAAAGGAAGCGTGTACAACGTTGGAGGATGCGTGTGAGCATTTATTCTCGTTCTCAAAGACGAGATCTGACTTCATCTTCCGTTGTCTTATTTTCTTTGTTATTTGTTTCCCTCTTCGTTGATAGGGCATCAATGTAGGTAGATGGAACAGAATGGTTGTTGATGCCGGAGGATTGCCTGGAGCTAGGACGTGGTGAAGTGTAAAGGACAAAAGAGCATAAGGATGGAGGGGTCTCTGGGGCATGGGCAGAGAAGGCATGAGAGAGAGAGAGACAGAGACAGAGGAGAGAGTGGCGGGCTGCCTTCTGCTCGGTTGGCCGAGTTGGCAAGTTATGAGATATCCTAGCTAAAGAAAATGGGTTGGCCTATCAGGCCTGCCGCTCCCTGTTGTGGTTGATGTGCGGCTCAAGCTTCTGGGTGAATTTTAGCGTGGGTTCCAAAAATTGTGAACTCTTGACCTCTCACCTCCTCGACCTCCACATTCCAACATCCGCGCATCCACATGCACATCCACCATCCCACGTACCCGTCCATCGACCACTCCAACTAGTTCGTCCGTTGTGCATAATCTGCTCGTTTAAACTCCTTTCTTGATCTGATATATTGAGTCTGCCACCGGGGACGCCCAGCAATCGCGCAACATGGCCGATGACGACTCGAGCGAGCTCTCGTCCGTGTCCTCCCTCTCCTCGGCACCGTCCGAGGACGATGGCGAAGTCCAGCTGAAGCGTGAGAAGGGCATTCTCAAGTTCTTCCACAAGCTACCTAAGGGTGGTAAAGGCAGTAAGGGTGCTAAGCCTGCTGCCGAGCCCGAGCGGACTCCATCGCCGCCTCCGCGCAAAAGATCGCCCTCGCCCCCCCACGACTACGTCCTGGCTGATAATCCCGATATTGCGGTAAGAAACGGCGTGTCTGTCGCGTGAAAAAACGCGAACGATCGTGTTTGCCCGTGCTTACTCCGTCCTAGTTCATTGTTATGTTCCGCAGTCGGTTCAACGACGCCCTGCCGAAATCGCTGGCCAACTTCGGCCCCCAAGAACTCGAACGCGACGTCACCGAGTCAATACCAGGAGAGCGCGTAGAACACTTCCTATGTGCTGTTCTGGGCCTTCTGCTCAATCGCAAACAAGATGTCAAGTACGATGCCATCTATACCCGCGTCTCCTGCACAAATGCTCACGTTCAACCGCTACAGGCCCGGACACTACAATCGAGCACTTGAGGATGCTATTTCTTCTCACAAGAACCAATGGGCGAGGGATTGGGAGGACAAGAGCCCCCTCTCTGGTGGCCAGACATTTGCTACTATGAACCCTACTGAACGGGTACGTGCTCGATGCTCGCCATCGCTGGACCTGGTCTAGGTGAAGCTAACCCAATTGATTACTGGCAGTTAACCCTTCTTCGAACCCTCGTCCTCTGGACGCTGTCCTCCTCCGAAGTCGTCAAAGGCATCATCAACCAGTCCTACAAGCAGAACCGGCACGAAGATGATCTCAACCAGCCCCTCTCTGTGCAACCCTGGGGGGCCGATAGCGATAGGCGGAGATACTTCCTCGTTGAGGGTCTGGATGATACACATTTCCGCGTATACCGCGAGAGCAACCCAGCCGGCTTCAACAGAACCTGGTGGAGTGTTGCCGGCAGTATCGACGAACTCAACGCGCTATGTGATAAGCTCCTGACCGTGGACGGCGGGCCAAAGGCGAGGAAACTGGCCCAGAAGATGCAAGCGGCTGTTCCCCGGTTCGAAGCCACGGAAGAGAAGCGCAAGCGACGCGAATACCGTCTTCTGCGTAAAGAACAGTTCAAACGCCCCGAACCGGGTTTCTCCATGTACGAGGGCCGGACACGAGGCAAACGAATGAAATACACGTATTCAGACGATGAGGAATTTTACTCTGACTCGACAACCCGAAGGTCAACGCGAAATACTGGCACTCATACGCCGGCCGAACCGGCTGGCCCGGTCACTACAGCCAGTGGACGGCAGATCAAGGCGCCGTCTCGTATGACAGTGGACGCATCTAACAACATTGTCACAACCAGCCCGACCCAAGACACCGAAGACTCTCGGCCGAAGGAGGTGTCAGTGGGTCCTGGCGGGAGGCCGAGAAGGTCTGCGGCCCTTAATCACGGCACAAACGGTTGGACGTCGTCCAGAAAGAACAAGAACAGCTCCGAGGACGACGAGATGGATGAAGATGACGACGACAGCGAGCCGGATCTTGGCGACGATGAGGAAGACGATCACGTGCCGGACGCAGATAGCGAGGGTGAGGAGGAAGATGAAGAGGATGAATATGATGAAGATGAAGCCATGATGGACGATGATCTGGACGACCAGTCCAAGAGTATGGTGGTCAAGCTGAAGTACTCGCCCAAAGCCAACGCATCTACCATGGATTTAGAGGCCTTCCGCTACAATGGTGGAGATCCAAAAGGAAACCCGCCCAGCTCGGAAGCGAATGGTGGCCGCGAAGGTAGTCCGCGTGTGGAGAAGAGCGAAGAGAGCATTGCCGTCGCCACGGCAAAGAGACAAGCCACTCCTGAGCCGAGCGCCCAAGACGCGGCAGCCGCCAATCCGGAGAAAAGTAGTATCCTGCCCCCGTCGACCCCCGCGTTGTCCTCTCTGCAGTCGGCCTCCTTAGCTTTTAGAGAAAGCCCGGAGAAGACGCAGCAGCAACAGCAGTCGTTACGCAAATCAGTTGATATTCTCGCGAAGTAGTATTCGTACTGTTCCGATAGGACTGTTTAAGGGGCTCATGAGCTAGCTACTTTTTTTGTGGTCTTTCTTTTGCCGTGAGCAAAAGTTATTCGATGAGAGCGACTATTGTCCTTGTAGTGCCGCTGTGGAGTGGTTGGTATTGTTGTACCTTTTTGTCACGAGCACTGTCATGAACGGGATAGACAGATTTGTAGAGGATTGCGTCTGCTTCCCATAGAGCCACAAATCCTATGTCCAAGGCGAAGCGAAAGGGGGATCGGAAGAACACTGTTATGAGACGGAATCAAGAGTTCAGGGCATCAAGGGCATCAAGGGTCGGTCAGTTGCCCAACGAGAATTCTATTTTACGCAATACGGTATATTACATGTGGATGGATTATGCGGTCCAGCGGCAGGTCGTATGTGTGCCAGCTTGTCCTTTGTAATGTAGGACATATACCTAGTCCCTTAATGCTTAGTCTCCCTGAGGGGCCAGTCTTCTCATATAACATCGTCCCTCTGGAGTGCCAGCTTCAACCCGTATACACTAGTTTCCGTCCTGCCCCATTATATATCTACGTGGCAGCCCGCTGCCTCTCCGGCCCGACGTCTTCTTTCACCAGACCTACAACTACGCCCTGGCCCTCGCGGGCAAAGGCCAGTTATTCACGCCGTACCACCAGCGTCGGAGCCGCGCACCGGCCGAGCTCCCGCTCATCTGCGCGTTCCGGTTCCAGTGCTGCCAGCCGACTATGGCGAGATTGTAGAGAACGCCTTGCGCAAGGGGCATCATGATCTGCATGAAGGGGTTTATACTCGTCAGCTAACGCAACTCAAACCAACCCCATAATCCAACAAGGGCTTTCTTCCCACTTCCCGTCCCTCTCATTCTATTCAAGGCGACTAGAACGGAACAGATAGAACAGGACAGGAACATACCTGATCCCGCACTGTGATCCAAGCGATTCGTCCCCACGTCTCGGCGCCGGCGATACTGTGCAGGTAGCTCTGCTCGAAGCGAAGGTCAGGCATAGGCGGGAACGAGGGGGCTCGCTGGCGGCGTGCGGCCTCGCGCGGCCGGACTAGCACGCTCAGCGGGATTTCTTCATCTCCTTCTCCTGCTAGTATTTCTTCCTCGTCATCGTCGTTTATCTCGTCAAGTTCGTCTCCGTGTCGATTCCGCCGTTGTTGTTGTTCTGGGGAAGGGGAGAGGTGGGCGGGCTGTCTCGTAGAGGCCGCTGTGGAGGGATTCAGGTCGTGCCGGGGTGATGGGGCGCGGTTGATGTGCGCTGTCTGTATTACCTCTGCTATCTGTGTTGGTATCGACGAGGACGCCATTGTGTGCGTGGGAGTATTATTTAACAGGTATATCTGTCTGTGCCCAGGTGCCGACTGGACTCTCTCTCTCTCTTTATCTTCATACGCTCGACGATGTGATGTAAGGTCCTGATCGGAGCTCTATCGATACGGGACGCTTTACCTTATGTAATCCACTCCCAATACTCACATGGATTACGTCACTGAATTATCCCGTTGAATTTAGGGTAACCGCTGTCCCACAATTGGCAACCTATGTAGGCCTAAACACCCTCAGAAAGGGATTTTGCGGAATGCATTTTCATGGTATTTAGTTAGAAAGTCGGCTGCAGCTAGTAGAGAATTGGGTAAAGCACTTTTATTTTCTGAGCATTTGCATTTGAATACCGGTATGTGCCTTACTGTAGATACCTAGGTACTGTAAATAGGCGTACACACAGTTGCTATTCTTTCCTAATTGGGATTAGCTGGATTAACATCAAAACTTGAGACCATAGCAACTGTATGGCTGAACTCAATTGGTCCAATTACTAGCACCGACTTCCTAGGAAGTCGATAGGAAGTCGGTGCTAGTGGAGTGCAACCACTTTGCCCTTTCTTTCGGATATGAAAATACCTGAGGCAATCTATCTGTAGGATTGAAATTGACGACATAGCGTCACAATAGGTAACCATCGCGCCGAAGGAAGTGTAACGCGAGTTTTACAGTCACTTCTCTTGAGCCCAGCCCTTCCATCAGTGCACCTTGATGACAACACACTGCGAATGCAATCTTCATACTACTGGAAAATTCCCCTAAGACTCTGTCTGTATGGTAGTGAGGAAAGTGCATTCACTTGATCGTGCGAAGGTCTCTAGTCAATCTAGACATCGGTATCAATGAGCATAACCAACCGACAGACACGCCATGATTAAAGGGGGAGGTTGACAATTCTTAATATTCTCTCCTAGTAATACATGTTTGACCCTGTGCATCGGCAACCGGCTTTCTATTTCCCATCATAACCATGTTCTTCTGTTATAGACCACCAACTGTGAGACCAGTGACAAATCCTTCGGCGGTGCTGTCATAATGATAACAATGCGATCCGCAACTCCATAATGTGGTAACAAATGCAATGCCTTAGCCATGTCTTTGTAGTCCCGTGTTTTTATATCAGTATCTCCTGTACCGATTAACCCATGAAATTCAACCGTGATGCCATGTCCTCGTCGACAGCATCATCCTCGTCGATGCCATTATCAACACAGAATGAAAAGCGCGGAACCCTCTAAGATCCATGTTTCCCTATACCTTCCAGCTCTTGTGTCTCTTCGACTTCAGGGTCCGTCGCTAGAGTCTCGTCGCTGCTACCCTGACTAAGGTCAGAGGCTTCAGTCAGATCCTCAGAAGTGCCACGCGACGTGCTCTGTGCGGCCGTATCAGTGCTAGATGGGTAGGTCGCGGTTGATCGAACCCACTGTAATAGCTAGAGTCAGTGATCCGTTGTTCTGAGCACCATTGGCAATTCTGCGGTAGATGGATACTGCCTAGGGCAGCGTTGAGATCACGGGAGTCTCTTGGGATAACTTCACTTACAGCGGAGCGCGCGAGAAAAAGATCAAAGATAGCAGTGTCTTTGTCGATGAATCTGTTCTCTGGCCACGGTGTTCCGGACGCGTAAAGGGTAATCATCCGGGTATGGGCGTTGTAAGCCGCAAATGGCGCGTAGAAGTCGCCGAACCGATCGCATATGTCCTCCAGGGCTGCTCTAAAGCCAGGATAGCATTCGAGAGGTTCAGGTACACCGCGGCCTCGAGGAAATTCCACATAGAAGCAAATCTTGTTTCTGCGTAGAACCTCCATGATTGCTTTGGGGACACAGAGTTTTGGCGATATTGGATTTCGGGTGGCGTACGATGTCTCTAATACGCAATCTAGCCACTCGACTGGATGCCTGGAACAAGTGCTCATCCGATATCTCTCTTCCTTGGTTGCTCTTTGTTTTTGTTGCTTGGGGGGCTTGTTCTCGTTGTTGGTTCGTGATGAGTTGATACCAAGTATGCTTCCTCGAGATCTTTTCTTAATAGGGTACCCTGGTAGTCTATGACTGTCCATATCCTGATTTTTTACTCTCAACGGTAGCCGGGCCACAAGAGGACGCGCACAGCAAGCGCCTGATTCCCCATTTAACGCTGTGGTATTTTGAACTTTAATCGCCCCTTGCATGTTGAGTTAGCTTATTTCAAAGTTTAATCCTCCAAGAAAGCTAGGTGGTGTCGTGCAGAAGTAACAATAGAAATAAATGAATTAAAGTTACCAGCTGGATTATTGAACTCAGATGGCCGTCGAAATAAGCCTGTTCTGGCCAATGAATCTATAAAATTACTAGACTCGAGTAGCTTAGGAAGCTGAGGAGCCGGCTCGTCATCTGGTTTCGATATTATTTCAGATACGGTGCTGAAACTGGAACGCCTGACCCGGCTGGCATGGTGTCTTAATGCCACAGGGGGGACGCGAGTGGCCATCGTGAACCAACGTCTCGCGCTTTTTTGAGGAGTGCTGCAGTTGAATTTCGAGTGTGCGGATGAAGATATAGGAGACGTCTCGCCCGAGCTGCCGGGATCTACAGAAGGATACTTGCTCTGAAGAGCTGACGCCATGGAACTGATACTCTTCCGTATCGCCGGCCAGGTCTTCACCCTCGTCTCGGTGTCCTGGGCGTCGGACGGTACGAGGTACAGAAGATCGTCGTTGCGTTTGAGGTTGTGCCATGGGTCAGGCGTAAATGGCATCCTATTTTTATAAGACCTCGGAGCGCGTCTCTTGGTGATATTCCCCGTGATGCCTTTGAGCCGGCCTCGAAACGAGCTTTTGTCCACGCGGGCGGGCAATGGCTTCCGGCGGAGGGATGAGATGGTTGCAGCTGGAGAACTAAATGAATGAGCTTCTGAATGCCCGCCACTGCTGCGGCTGGTTCGGTTACGGAAGGACAGCATGGCACTGAGTAAATAATATGAGAGAATGAATGGTGTATACAAAGCAATGCCACAATGATCTAAGTCTGGGCCTATTGGGAATAATTCTTCCCGGGTTCAAAGTAATGAGGCCCAGAACAAGATATATGATATTGCTGGAGAATGGAATTGGATGGAGGCTGCGGTGAATGGCATAATGAGAAATCGTTAGCGGACGCTTGACGCGAGATTACCCAGGGGAGCACCTGGCCGGAAGAGGACGAAGGTTTATAGCGTCGCTACTCCTTAACAGCACCCAATATCAAGTCAGGAGCCACGGGCGCATACTCAATGAAGTTTCCGGGTGGCAACTGCATTCGCATACTCTTTGCATCACGGATAGTTCAGAGGCTTGGACTAATGGGATGAGGAGTTGGGACTCGTCTTGAGTTAATGGGTATCTGGTCTCGTCTACGAATAAAAGCACTTATACTGCCCTGTTTGAGAATTTCTGTTCAAAAGCTTCGTCATCAACATCTCCCCATTGCCTCGGTTTGCTGCGTCGAGGATCGCCCCTTTTCTTGAACCTGTCGTATTTTTGATCGAATTTGTTGTCCCTTTGCTCAGATCTATTGTCCTCGAAATTTCCCCGTTTCTCTGTAGACTTGTGCAGATATTGTCCCTGTCGTTGGAAATAGTCATTGATAAGCCTGGTAAGGCCGCCATGTCTCGATTTGATCGTCGCAAGCTGAGCCTCGCTAAGGGAGGCCGGATGTTCATTAGTGAGAATATCA
The DNA here is from genome assembly GCA_022578775.1 of Xylaria venustula. Lineage (NCBI taxonomy): Eukaryota > Fungi > Ascomycota > Sordariomycetes > Xylariales > Xylariaceae > Xylaria > Xylaria venustula. The sequence continues at coordinate 121,350 of MU389353.1, read as the reverse complement.
TATGCAGCACACATCTTTCGTGCCAAGGCTACTACTTCCGCCTTAGAGTTCTGCATCTGTTCTAATACCTTGGGTTCGCTGGTATTTGGGGCTTCTATGACATGCTTCTTTGCAACCAATTGGTAAGGCTCAAAGATCTGCTCAAGGGCCGCATGCAGTTTTTTAGCCCAGGAGTCCATTGCCCCAGAATAATCGCGAACAGCTTGACGGTCGAATGATCGCTTAGATGCGTGTGCGACCTGAAGGTATGTTCGGAGCGACTGAATATCAGGAGTGCTGAGGTGTTTTCCCATCGTGTTTAAGATTTTTGTTGCGTTGTCAAATGCCGATTTGTTGAGATTGTCGCGAAGGCAGGTCTTCATCGCGATTCGCACATGTTTGTGTGTTGCCGTAGCAGGCGGCATGCTCTCCAATGCTGAAGCAGCCCTGGCACTATTCTTGCCAACGTGATAGACCCTAAATATCCGGACCCAGTTCTCAGCATCTGGAACGACGTGATGATGTAGAGTAAAGACGTTCCAGTATTTTACCGCTTGAGTCGTTCTGCGGGTTTTCTCCAATGCTTCAAGGATCATGGATAAAGAATTGTTTCCAGGCAGAGCGTGAGTGATCGGGGGAGCGCCGGGGGCTTTGATGGTCGACCTAGGTAACGCCAAGGCAGTGCTGTCGCCTTCTGCTCCTTCGGGAAGGCCTTTGTTATCTTTTCGCTCAATCATCATGGTTTGCTCGATCAGACCTTCAATGGCATCGATATCGCGATATCCCCCCATAAGCAGAACTCGCCCCATGGCACAAACTAATTCCTCATCGATGATTAGGGAACCAGACCGCCACCGTGAGAGGACTTCCTCCCATATAGCCCTGGCGCGCTGGATGGTCTCTTGTATTTTTGTTTTGGTCATCCTGTCTATCGGCATGTTGATGTTGTCGGCCAGGTCCTGTTCGGTTGCCATGCGCATAGCGTTGAAGATGGTAGTATAGGTGAGATTGTTGGGACTTCGAAGCGGGTCGTCGGACGAGTTCAAAAGGCTGAACATGGACTCGAGATCTCCGCATTTGGCACAGACTTGTAGGACTGCATTCAGATGGATCGTATTGGGCTTGATTCGCCCCACCGACAGCATGTTCTGGTATAGTTTGATAGCCTCGCCAAGGGCCAGCTTGGGATGTTCTGATTTGGCGCATCCCCTAAAGATGATGGTGAATGTCTGCGCGTTCGGCTGTTGCGCGCGTTTCTTCATCTGTTCGGTCCTTGGTCAATAGCAGGAAATAGAAGCAGCTGGTGAATAGTGACTGACCTCGTTATAGAGTTTCAAGGCGACATGTATCCGCCCATTCTGCAGTTGGTAGTCGATAAGATGATTCCAACTGACGGTGACATTGTGTGTCCTACTGGCCTGCCTCGTGATGCGAGCAGCGAGGTCAAAGTGGTCTTGGTTCAGAGCAAGTCTGACTCGATTGGCGATGTGCAATGGGTCGCCCAGGTACTGCAGTTCTTTGCGGGCAGCCCAGTCCGCCGAACGACCAAAAATGGGCGCCTTGTTATCGACATGTTCATCATTCGGGCTCTGTGGTGTACCTAATGGTTCTGTGTCTGCGGAACGCGCATGAGCGGCAACAGTCGCATATCTTCTACGCGAACGGGGTGATTTCGCGGTGGCCCGCAGAGATGGTAGACTATAGCGGCTTATATTCGGGCTTCTGGATACAGACAAAGCGTCGAACGCTCGGGTCAGACATGCTCTACAAGTGAACATGACAACTTATTTAAATGGATATATCATCGAAAGCTGGCGGGGCTGGCGCATTCATATGTACTTCGCTCAGATATTTTCATATAGTAAGTAGGTAGTTTTTATAGTTTCCACGATAAGTCCTTACACAAGCTGCGCTATGGATTCATAGGGACTGATACCCCACCAATGTGGTTGACCCATGCGCCACCAAGCTAGTCTCTTTCGGGAAGAGACTAGCGCCCCGGCGCGATACCACTGTAGGGGTTGTAATGAGACTGGGGTTCGCGATACGCGCTCTCGACACTAACCCGCGACGCGTCCCCACTCTACCTATGTTAATTGTTAATTCCTCCCCCAAGAGGAAGTATATCCATGCACCAATTGGTCCACTACCAATTTCTCGAAACATCCCACTTTGACATGCATTTCCTCCTCACTGTCTTCTTTTCTTTCTAATGAAATCAATTTCCCCATTACTACGAATCTATCACACGGAGCTATCACTGAGATCTGCCTCCTAAACCATGTCGAAAGCTGCTAGCAAACGGAAACAGCTTGCCGAGCTGAAGGCTTTGCGTGCCTCGGGAAAGAAGGCTTACGATACGTACGAAGTCTCCGAGGAGCAGGCCCTCTACGAAGAGGTCGACGAGAACGAGTACAAGAAGATCGTGCGAGAGCGTCTCAACCAAGACGATTTCGTAGTCGACGACAATGGCGAGGGATATGTCGACGATGGCCGCGAGGATTGGGATAGAGTGCAGACGTACTACTCGGAAAGCGAAGACGACACACCCGCGGCGCATAGAGACCGTAAATCTGGTAAGCTTCCTGCTTCCTGCTTTCTGCCCTCGTTTCTTTCCCTCGTTAGCCCCGTGCTCATATCTCTGTAGACAGACGGAAGCGCGAAGAGGACAAGGCCAAAAGAGATGCCAACGATCGCGACATCAGCGAGTTTTTTACGAAAGGGCAGACGGCACCCCAGCCCAAGGCTAAGGTATACTATCACTGTTTTGCTATCAGACAATAACTCCAGCGACGTACTCACTATGTATTGTAGGTTATCAAAACTGAGGACGATGATCGATTCCTCGCCAATCTCCTTGGCGAGGTCGACACAAATGTTCCGCCCCCGTCACTCCGACTACCCAAAAGGGCCAGGTCGCCTGAGAGACGCCGTGCCCGCGTTTTGTCTCCTGTCCGTGATAATCGACACCCAGTAGCCAAAAAGGCAAGGCTAAGCCCAGAGCACCTGTCCCCTGCCCCGCATACCGACAATGTCCCTGACGAAGACTTTCTCCCCGCGATTGAGGACGAGATGCCACCACAGACCAACGATGATATCATGAGTGATCCAATGCCGGTCCCTTCATCCCCTATCTCTAAGGCTGTTGCTCGTAAAGCCCATCTCAAGGCGGCGCCCACAGATGAAGATGAGGATGAAGAGATGATGGAAGTAGCTCATGCCGGCGCAATCAACACAACGAGCGTCAACTTATCCGCCTCTCGACCTATCAAAAAGCTGATCAAGCCCGACCCATATCCTTCACCCGCTAGCTCTTCCCCCGTGAAAGCCCCCGAAGCCGACGTCGATTCGTCGTCGTGGAACCAACTGACCGATAAGCTGAATGTAGTTGGCAGCTCAATCCCTCAGACTCAAGCCATCGGGAAAATGGACTACCGGGACGCCATTGAGGAAGACGGTAGTCTTAATATGTTTTGGACTGACTACACCGAGATCAATGGCTCCCTTTGTCTGTTTGGCAAAGTACAAAATAAGAAAACTGGCGCCTATGCAAGTTGCTTCGTCAAGGTTGACAACATACTAAGAAAACTGTATTTTCTACCTCGGCAGTATCGCCAGCGGGACGGACGAGACACGACCGAAGAAATCGAAATGATGGACATTTACTCTGAAGTAGATGACATCATGACCAAAATGAACGTGGGAATGCACAAAATCAAAGCCTGCGACAGGAAGTACGCTTTTGAACTGCCTGGAATTCCTCGCGAGACTCAGTATCTCAAGCTGTTATACCCATACACAAGTAAGTTCCCTGGCTTGAAATCGGATTATAAAGTGTTTGAGTCTAATTGGAAGCAGAACCGCAGATTGCTCCTGAGATTACTGGAGAGACATTTTCTCGTGTATTTGGCACTAATACGGCATTGTTCGAACAGTTCGTGCTATGGAAAAATATCATGGGTCCATGCTGGCTCAAAATTAAAGATGCTGACTTTGGCACTCTGAAGAACAGCTCATATGCTAAGCTCGAAGTCCAGGTCAGCAGTCCAGATACAGTGTCTCCATTGAAAGACTCAGACAATTTGGATGCGCCTCCTCTTACCTTGATGAGTCTGGCCATGCGAACGACCTTCAATGCCAAGGACAATAAAGCTGAAATCCTTTCAATAAGTGCCCGTATCTATGAGAACATCTTGCTCAGTGATACCACACCAGCCGATCAAATTCCATCTCGAACATTTACCGTGGTCAGGCCAAACGGCACCGCATTTCCTTTCGGGTTCGATAAACTAGCGCAGAGCAGAAAGAAAGGTTTAATCAAGTTAATGAAGACGGAAGCAGAAATTCTGTCTTTCTTCCTTGCACAGCTCGATGTCGTCGACCCTGACGTTATTCTGGGGCATCAACTTGAAGGCGTCGATTACAGTATCATACTCAATAGACTACATGAGAAAAAGACCCCACAATGGGCACGCCTTGGACGACTCCGCAGAACCCAGTGGCCAGCTTCCATAGGGAAGACGGGCGGTAACGTCTTCGCCGAACGTCAAGTCATGGCTGGCCGTCTCTTATGTGATCTTGCCAATGATGCAGGAAAATCAGTCATGTACAAGTGCCAATCGTGGAGTCTTACAGAGATGTGTAATATATATCTCGGTGGCGACACACGTCGTCGCGATATAGACAATGAGGCGGCTCTGAAAACGTGGGCAGCCGAAAAGAATGGTCTTATGGATTACATTACCCACATGGAGGCAGATACCTATTTCATTGCTGCTCTAGCACTGAGGACGCAGATACTACCTCTGACCAAAGTTTTGACAAACTTGGCTGGCAATTCGTGGGCCCGCACATTAACCGGAACGAGAGCCGAGCGGAACGAATATATTCTGCTCCATGAGTTTCACCGCAACAAATATATCTGCCCCGACAAACAGTTTTTTAAAGGACGACAAAAGGCTGAGGAGGACGCGGATGAAGATGACAGTGCTCCCAGTAAGAAGAAAGACAAGTACAAAGGTGGGTTGGTTTTTGAGCCAGAGAAGGGTCTATACGACAAATTTGTGCTTGTCATGGACTTTAATTCCCTGTATCCGTCCATCATCCAGGAGTATAATATCTGCTTCACAACTGTGGAGCGGGCTGGGTTAGTAAGTTAATCCCATACACGCAGAACTAGGGCTGAACTGATATCTATTGTAGTCGGATGATGAGGATGGAGTGCCAGAAGTCCCAACGGAACAAGAGCAAGGGATACTGCCGAAGCTCATCGCCACTCTTGTCAATCGCCGGCGCCAAGTCAAGTCACTTATGAAGGACAAGAGTGCTACGCCGGAACAGCTTGCCACGTGGGATATCAAACAACTTGCCCTAAAACTCACTGCCAACTCCATGTACGGCTGTCTGGGATATACCAAATCGCGCTTTTATGCAAGGCCCCTAGCAGTGCTTACTACATTCAAGGGTCGCGAAATTCTTCGCAGTACCAAGGAGCTCGCCGAGTCCAAGTCGTTGCAAGTTATCTATGGTGATACAGACTCCGTCATGATCAACGCCAATGTGGAATCAGTTGCAGATGCTTTGAAGGTTGGCAATGAGTTCAAGAAGGCTGTCAATGAACGATATCGTCTCCTCGAAATTGATATCGATAATGTTTTTCGAAGAATTCTGTTGCAGGCTAAGAAGAAATACGCTGCTATCAATCTCGTTGAGGTTGCTGGTGGCAAATTTGTTGAATCGATGGAGGTTAAAGGTCTAGACATGAAGCGTAGGGAATATTGCGGTCTGTCGAAAGAGATCTCGTCTCGGATACTGAACGAGATACTTTCGGGAGATGAGACAGAGGTCGCTATCCAGCGGATACACGAATACCTGCGCGAAATTTCTGGGAAGATGCGCGAGCACTCAATTCCTGTTCAAAAGTACATCATCTACACGCAGCTTGGCAAGGCACCAACAGAATATCCCAACGCAGACTCAATGCCACAAGTTCAGGTCGCTCTTCGGGAAATTGCACGAGGCAAAAACGTTCGCCGTGGGGACGTCATCTCCTATGTTGTCACTGGAGACAGCAAGACAAGTTCGGAACCTGTTGCCAAGCGTGCCTACACGCCCCAAGATCTCACTAAAAAGGACTCTGATCTCAAGGTAGATGTTGAGTGGTATATCGGAAAGCAAATCTTTCCTCCTGTGGAGCGTCTGTGTGCCAATATTACTGGCACTTCCACAACACAACTAGCTGAGCAGCTTGGTCTAGACGTGCGCCGCTACGCTAACAATTCCTCGAGCCAATCCAACTCTAACGACCTCGAGATTCATCCTTTAGAGTCCCAAATTTCCGACGAGATCCGCTTCAGCAGTTGCACACGACTCTCTCTTCGTTGTCGCAACTGCAAAGTGTCGTCGCCCTTCAATGGTCTGCTCCCCTCTGCTTCTGACACAGAGGCTAGTCAAGCCATAACCGTGACGGCGCAGGGCGTGTCCTGCCCATCATGCTCGTCCCTCATTTCAAACCTCAGCATCGTCGCACAGCTCGAGCACGCGATACGTGCTCAGACGTCGCGCTATTACGAAGGCTGGCTCGTCTGCAACGACGCATTATGTGGAAACCGTACTCGCCAGCTGTCCGTCTACGGCACCCGGTGCATGGGACCCAAGGGTCTCGCGACGGGCTGCTTAGGTCGCATGCGCTACGAGTATTCTGAGCGTGACATCTACAACCAGCTCGTCTACTTCGCGTCCTTGTGGGACGTTGACAAGGCTCGCACGAAGGCCCAGTCCGGCGCCACGGGTGTCGGCGGCGAAGGAAATGCCGGCGGGCTCAGCGCTGCCGAACAGGAACGCATCAGGACCCTCGCTGAGCATAACCGCACTCGCTTCACTACTGTCAAGGGCGTTGTCGACAAGTACCTTGATAAGTGCGGTCGCCAGTGGGTAGCGATGGACACCTTATTCTCAAAGCTTGGGTTCATCGCCGTTTGAAGAAGTGGATGTGGAAGGATGATATGATCCGGAGTTGGAATCCTTTTTTCCGCGGCGCCTCTTTGTTTATGGCGTGGCAGGAGTTGGTCTATCTGTATGCATACGCTAGCTTTGCCCTCTCTTATTTGGAAGTGGTTAATGATTGCATCTCTCTTCCGACCTGTGGCTGCGATGTAGATATTAAGGTTCTGGGTGATGATGACAATGGTCAATAGGTTGTTTGCTGGATTTAGCAACATCATAGGTAATGGTTTCTTTCATCACCGGCGGCGTTTGGGAGCGGGAAAGGCTGTGTTGTATTGAATCATTAGATGTTCGCGGTTTTCCCAATGCAACCAAATGCTATAATAAAAGTATTTCAATATATGAGCAAAATGTGAGATATAATATATATCAAGAAATGAGCGCCTAACCGAGACATTCCTACGTGGTTAGTGGATATCAACTGTTTCTTTCTCGGGTGATCTATCTGGTGTGTTCATCGTATTAACCAACCACACCGGGATCTGCTGAAGAGTCTTGATTTATAGGTACGTTTCGTCATTCTAGTCGTCCATGGCTATCCGCTTACTCTAGACGGCACCAATATGATGAGCCAATAGGTTAGCCTGTACGTTGACAAAAATTTCTATTAAGGGCAGATTTCATGGCAAATTTGATAAATGGTTTAGTATGTCTGCTTGGTCGTCTTTTACTTGGTACTTAACTCCAAAAGCATTATTACTACCTACACCCCGATTGAGCCGTAAACAACAGGGCTTATCAAATGACAACTTCAAGAACACTAGTCTGCATTGTGATCGCTGTAAACTTGACAAGACCTGTATGAGTATAAAAAATAGTCTGAAATTCTCGCGAACTACCACTGGCTGGTCGTCTAGGGTTAAGTGGTATACAGCAAGTGTCTGGAATAGACGACCTAATTTGTCTCCTCCATCATCCATACTTATTGTACCTCCTGACGCTCCCACCCATGACCACCGCGGGCGAGATCTGCTATGGCGTTCTGCACTGCTCAATCGACCAACCCGCGATGTCAGGGATACTCGTTGACCACTTTGACGGCGAGGTTTCCCGTTCGGGTCGCATAGGCATCAAGCTAGCAACTGCTACTAGGGAAATCATGTCAATTCCTCTCAGCCTAGGATCGCGCAAAAATAATCTTAGTGAGACCTCAGCTGTATCTGTCTTTTCCCCTAATGTGTCTTAGTAGTTGATGACTGCGTCGGTTGATCTCACTTCTTACCCTCCCCATCCAAGGCGAGGCCACAGCGCACTTCCAACCTTCATTAGCCACTACATGCAGTGGCCAATCTGCGCGGCGGTGTATTAGTTCATAACGTGAACCCCCAAACAATCCACTTCGATTTATTGTCCCCAGCATGCATAATAAAGCAGCCTTCATTACAGGCCACCAGGAGGATCCACAGGGCCGATACAAGGTCAAAGATGCCGTGAAAATCGTACTCGTAAACTGGAAATTATGATATTATGACTGAATTGTCATAAGTTGCAGGGAGAATCTATCCGACTCGAGGTATCATAATGGAAAGAAACCTGGAACTTTTGAGGCCCCTTTTTCGCAGTCCTTGTAAATGCAACGCAAAGCCGTGGTTCAAGTCTATGCATAAAGATGCTGCCATGATTTACAGACATGTCTATTGCTAAGCACATGATGTGCTCAGTTGCCTCCTTGCTCTGCAGCAGCTGATGTCTCGGGGGTGGCCTTAGCCAAGGCGGGAGATGCTGCAGTGGACGGAGGCGAGCCGGGATGCTCTGAGTCCATGTTGGCTAATAGACTACAAGGGAACGCGTCAGTACATACATGTAAATAAAGCTGTTGAATATAACTTACCCGAACGAGTTAGTGCTGGTTGGCGGTTCTCTAACTGGAGGAGTGCCAGTCCTGGATGAAGCACCGGAATCATCCGCGCCACGGCTCAGAGAGCCTCCAGGCCCAAGGCGTCGACCGCTGTTGCTGCGCGAATTGAGCATTGACATTGGGCCAAGTGTGAGATTCGTGCTCGATGGGCGGCTAGCACCACCCTTGAGACGTCGAAGATCATCAATCCCAACTTGGTTAGGCGGGGGCTGAGGAAAGCCGCCAGGAAGATGTCGCGCGTCACCTCGACCAAGTTGCGCACGCCCTCCACCACCCCTCTGGTTACTTCGAGCAGCCTCAGCAGCCTTTTGAGCAGCGACTTTTTCTGCCTCAACCCGAACCTCTTCGAGGGTTTTGGGTCCTTTATTGGCTTCTTTTGAAACCCAGTTGGCTTTACGCAGATCAACAACATCCATTAACATAAACTGCAAACGACTGGGCAGTCCGGTAAGCTCTATCATGGACTGGATGCGCTGGAAGTAGGCATCCATCATGGGCTTGCCCTTTTCGGCGGCGTCGAGGTTGCCACCGATAGTTCTCAGCAGCTTACAGAGGGACTCGACCTCGGCTTCATCAGGGATGCCTTGGTAATCCACCAGCTTTCTAACACACTCGTGCATAATTCGTTCTGTCAACATGCCGAGTTTGTACAATTCACCAATGAACTGTATCAGGCCGAGACCTCTTCGCTTCGCAGCGGCGGCCTGGTAGTACTCGTCGGATAGCAATACCGTTGCTCCGTCTTTCTTTTCCTCGCCCTCCTTAGGTTCAGGGAGTTGAATCTTCCAACCACGTTGAAACTCTTCCTGGCATCTATTAAGGAGATATTTCCTGAATAAGGCACCTCCGCTGACGATATTACCATTTCTGTCTTTGATGTTCTCATCCCGAATATCAGGACTCATCGTCTCCAACATCTTTTTGCAGAATCTGGCGTACATTGAGGCCCAGTGGGCCTCATCGGTTGCCTTTTCGAAGGTAAGTTGAATGACTTGACGAAGTGTCCTGCCGTCGGTCTCTTCCTTGGACTGTGCGGCGATCTCAAGAATTTGATCTGAAATCCGCTCAAAATTTTCCGGTGTCATTTTATTAAGGGCAGCTTTGACTTTCCGCTGCACCATGGCAGGATCCATAATGTTAGCCTGATTGGCAAGGTTGCCAGCTGAAGTCCCTTTACCAACACTGGTAGGCTTCCAGCCAGTTGTGCTTGTCTGAAGCGATTCAATCTTCATGCCTTGGGTTAGAGGCATATTCTTAGCCGCCTGCGCTTCCGCTTTGGCATTCAGAGTATTGGTCTTGCTTGCATTGCGTCGACTGGGTTGTCGAGATGAGTGGGGCAGGCTACCCATGTTGGAAGATGGCGTTCTGCTCATTGGGTTGCCTCCAGTAAATGCACTTCCCGGTCGTTGAAAACTGCCCAGGTTGATTCCACTTGACCGTCCAGACATTGCTTTGTTGCTCATCTCAAATCGCTGACTTGAAGTACTGCCAGGTGGAAGCTGTGACACGCCTCCAGCACCAAAGCTACCCATGCTACCCATACTACCAACAGGGAAATTGGAGGTGCTACCTCTAGTACTCTGCCTCCCAGAATTATTACCTGACCGATTTGAGACCGATCGTCCGCCATCACCATCACCAATGAGAGTCTTCACTTGCTGGTGAAAGTCCAAGGATGGCTGCTCTGTGAAGACTGACTTAAACTGTAATAAGAAGGCAGAGTCATACTTGAATGATGTTCCTTTCTTGGTAACAGCGGCGTTCAGGGCCGGATTTGGTGAGTTGATGCCCGGCGGGTAGATATCCGTCTTGATTACATCCAAGAGCCTAGCCGTCTTTAGGGATTGTAGAGCAGCGCTAGGTTGAGGAGGCTCGACAGCTTTGTTATTGAGCTGGGCAAGGTTCAAGGCTTGCGGTTTGGGAGCACGACCACTAGGGCTGGCTTTTGCGCCAGGAGTAGCTGCTTTGTCATTGACGACTGGATTGCTGGCAGTCTCACTGGGTGCAGGAGGCTTCGCTGTAGCTTTCTCTTTCTCTTCAGCTTCTTTTCCTAGTGTGACGTTAGTACTGTTCGCCAAAAGTTTGCGGGGGGAGGGGGGGTTGGGTTTGCTCGGGCGGAATTCACCCTGGCGGAATCCCCCCTCGGTAGCAGCAGTCATACGTTTGCGCTCCTTCTCATCCTCTAGCCTCTCCATTTCTCTCTCCTGCTCTCGTAGTTTTCTATCATTTTCGGCAGCGTTAGCGGCTCTAGCCTCAAACTCCTCTTTCTTTTTCGCAATAACCTCCGCTTGCCTCTTCTTATTCTGCTCTGCTGCCTCTGCTTCTCGACGAGCATCAGCCTCTTCCATTTCGCGTATTATTGCCTCCAAATCGTCTGCCTGTTCATCCTTGCTTGGTTCGTCAGGAATCTTAGATGCTGACGGCTCAGGGTCAATAGGTTGCTTTGTTTCCTCGTCTGCCGTCTTCTTTTCATCGATAGCCGCTTTCTCACTTTCAGGAGCCTTAGTAAGCTCATCTTGAACCACGGTAGTTGTTGACTGTAATTCGGCTGTATTCTTGTCATTTGAAGCGTTACTCTCATCTTCTTTGTCTTTGTCGCTAGTCGCAGTCTGTTTGATTTTTTCCCTGAATTCGTTGCGTTTTTCCTCAACAGTCTTTGAATTGGAGGTGCTGTCCGTTCGAGTGTGGGCCGACACAAACGATTTAGGTGTCGAGGCCTTGGGTGGAGGGGTTGGAGTAGATGATACAACAGGAGGGGTTCTGGACTGCTGGCTAGTCGAGGCTGGCGATGCCGGCGGAGGAGGCTTCAGGTTCTTAAGATCGATTGCCTCGCCGGCTTCGTTCTTGATGGTTATCGCCGCACTTCTCTTTTGAGGGCGGGTAAAGTGAGGAGACTGAGCCACAACAGGCTTTAGCTGAGCGGCTTGTTGTTGCGGAGTACCTTGTGCAACCGGTACTTGACTCTGGCCAGTGCTTGAAGCGGGTCGTTGATCTGATATCTGCGAGGAGTTGCTACGTGACATTGGTTGGTGACTGGGAGGATAAGGACCGGGTACAAAAGGTTGTTGATAAGGAGGAAGAGGAGAACCCCCATTGTGCATGTTTGGGTATGCTGGAAAACCATGCATAGGTGGTACCGGCTGCATTTGCTGCATTTGCGGTATCGGATTCCTGTGATCATACGGGTAAAAGTTCTGCTTCACGCTGGTCAGTAACCGATCAAAATTGCCACTTTCAGGAGATAGGTCTAGATGGCCAATTTCTTGGGTTATTTGGGACTGAAAAGGAAAGTACTGAGGCAAGGAAATCATTGTGGAATCAGAAACCGATAGACTATCGGGCCTATCAACCGGAACTTGACCGACGTGTCGTCGCTCATCAGTCATGCTGCTCCGTGAGCCAAGTCGCCTACTATAGCGCCTTGGTCTCATATCAGGATCATGCTTCCAGGGCTCTGTCCGTTGGTAGAGATTCGAGCACTTCTCGCTCTCCCGACGAACTCCTTTTTTCTTGTGTTTGGGCTGTATGCGAGTAACTTGTTGATTATTAGGAAACGTTTGGTGCTGTACCTGATTAGGGGGTATACCATTATTACCACCTGGAGTGTAATAATAGCCTGGCATTTGTCCGGGAGGCAGAGTAGGCACACTCTGTGGAACGGCAGGGGCCATAGCTGGGCTGCGGTTTTGTTGTGGTGGTGTACCAAAGCCGTGCTGGCGACCACTGTTAGAAAAGTTGGGGGCCATTCCACCCCGTCCCTGGTTCCCCTGTTGGTTTCGGTTGAAATTATTGGGAGGATATCCAGCGTTAAATACGCCGTTGTAAGCTCGACCTCCACGAGACCCACCGGAGAAGTTACCACGGCCCATGCCTCCAGGCTGGTGTCCGCTATGGTTGCTAATGTCGCTAACATTAGAACTGCGTCGGATGTGAGGCGAATGTTGGTGGGCATGAGGGCCAAGGGCGGAGGGATCTTGAGAGGCTGAGGGAGTTGTCATGTGAGATTGGTCGTTGCCTAAGCTGCCAAAGTTCACATTGGCACTTGATGGAGGAGCGCCAGATGATGGTCTGCCACCGCTGATGGAGGGCTGGGGAATCGGACTGGGTGAGGTTCGGGGTTCCATGACGGTACGGTTAGTAGGGATAGGGACTGGTGCAGACGGAGGCTGTGGCGTGCTGTGCGAAGCAGCCGGAGACTCCTGATACCCAAATTGTATACCAGGTTTGGCACTAGTGGAGGCACCGTTCGTGGGGTAGTTATTAGGCCCGGTGGTGCTGATCGTCACAGAGCTCTTGCGGTTGTGCTCGGATTGGCCGTTAACGGTAGAAGTGCCGTGGGCAACGGCCGGGGTTGCGGGGGTTACAGGCATTATGTTCGGTCGGCCGTTCAATGGCGATACTGACGACGACTTTGCATGGTTTGAGGTGAGCGCAGATGAGCCAGCGGCAACGATAGGCTGGTTCGACCCAGTCGCAACAACGGGCGCCGATGATGGCTTCTTGACTGCGCCGGCGGCCGAAGCGTAAGACGTAGCAGCAGGAGCCGCGGTGTTGTTGTTGGACGCAGGGTTTGCGGGCTGCTGGCTGTTCTTAGAAGTCATAAGTAACAATGACGTGGAGGTAGAATAGCTTGGTTGCCGGTTTAAGGTTCTCCTGTTCTCTCGTTTCCACTCGCGCGGGTTGTGCGTTGTGCGGGATAAATTCTCTCCGGGGCCGAAGACGGGAAAGAAAGGCAAAGCGTGAAGTCCACAGTCGAATATCAAATCCGAAAGACAAGAAGACGAAGCAGAGATTCAAAGAATGGTTGCGCAAATTAAATTAGAGGTACTGATGCGAGCACCGTTTTCCGAGCACGATGGTCGCGATGACGAAGACTCGAGCCGTGATGGCAAAGCGGGTAGAGAAAACAAGGCGGGCAGACAGACCGGGGCCGAATGCTCGTCGTGGCGAAAGAATGAAAGTATGTCTGTCGCACTGCAGAGTACGCAAAGTTTAAGTTGGGTACTGGCTAGCGGGTTCTGGTTGCTGGTTGCTGGTTGCTGGTTGCTGGTCGCTGGTCGCCGGGCGCTGGGCGCTGGGGTGGAAGCGGCCGCCAAATGGGAGATAAAGAATTCGACGACGCGTGCGCAGGCAGTGCGTCGTTCGGTCGCTAGATGTGTGTCTCAGCGGAGGAGGGGGAAGGATCCTCTGTGAATAAATACACACACGCAGACTATGCTTGTCCTAGGGGAAAAAAACCCTGAGGCAACAAGATTATCAAACAACCTGGCGAAGAGTGTCTTCTCAGGTGGTTGTGAAGATGATCGGGAAAGATCAAATAGTGTGTGGGTGGTGAAAGGGTGGTGGAAAAAAAAAATGGTGACGGGAAATTTTTTTGAAGGGGGTTAAGTGCCTCGAGGGGGGCTTCCTCGCTGTACCTACCTAAGTACAGTTTGTGGGTGGTGTTCGCGAAGCCACTAAGTACACTTAAACTTAGGGATGCCTGTTACAGGTAGAGGTATCATGTACCTGCTAATGGGATTGTTGGTGGCCACAGGTATCTACCTATTGTCCACTACCAGTATGTTGACAGACAAGTCAGCCCAACTGTTTCCAATGGCTCACAATGAGTATCTACTAGGTAAGAGGTACCTACCATCCAAAATAGCACAATAGCGGCAATACTCGTCCGTTGCTCCAAGACCATTGGCAGTGTACTTCGTACAGTAAATTTTATACAGTACGCACAGTGTGGTGCTCAAGGTCGTCATTGTGAGCTCCTATTTATTCTTCGCGCGGCACCGAGGCATACATGGGGTTTTATATGGAGGCAGAAGAGTATAGGTAATCTAACCTTGCAAAAGTGCGAACGTAAGTGAATCTGCACCATCTACACAGATTGGCATTGTGTCCGGATACCATGTACTGTATGCAGGTATTCTACTGTTGATCTCTCAGCTAAGGTACTTAAGTAGGTATTGCAGCGAGGCATTACTACGTACATACAGTAGGTGCTCCCCCACAATTAGATTACTTATTGCCTTGCCTATGTACCTACCATTACACCTGTGGACCTCCCAAGCTCCGAGAAATTGGTTTCGGGCCAAAGCAGATTTTAGATAGTGTGTTGTAATTCATCCTTCTTATCAGCCCACAAAATTCGCCGCTGTACCGTCTTTAACATTCCCCATGCCGAAGAAGCCCATGTCCGCCTTGTCTCCTAAGTCCGCATTTCATATCAGCGTC
Organism: Xylaria venustula; assembly: GCA_022578775.1. Classification (NCBI taxonomy): domain Eukaryota; kingdom Fungi; phylum Ascomycota; class Sordariomycetes; order Xylariales; family Xylariaceae; genus Xylaria; species Xylaria venustula. The sequence goes on along the minus strand of MU389353.1, from coordinate 106,283 downwards.
AGTCAGTTGCCTACACGGGCAATATGTATTATATCCTTTAAGTGGCCTATGAAGCCCCCAGGAGATCCATGAGGACCTATTCAAGCTGCAAATTACCAAACAATAGATGGGTCTTACCAAATGCCAGCGCACTCGACGTTTAGGCACAGACTCGCATACATTTACCTGAGTCGGTTCAGGTAATTTCAGGTACAGGCACGGAACATGGTCGACTGGAAATGCTTACTTGATAGGTAGAGCCATGTCAGTCAACTTAAACGAGAAGGCGAAATTTTCTGTGCGTTTGAGCTACCCAGGCGAGATAATGGAGTGTTTGCTATGCCGACTGGGCGCTCGACGACTAAACCCGAGGCCTTAGCATTGACAATATGGCGGCTCCTAGGCGTTGGTCCATATTGAGGAGTAGGGCTTGCATTGCGCACGTTTGCTCCATCGCCCACCAAAGCCATTGTAGAGAGGGTCCGTTTACGTGGTACTGCATCACATGCCGGGCCTGAGATGCCTCCCGTGCGCCATTTCACTAGACTAGGTACTTGTAGTAGGCACTCTCTTCTAGAAACTATACGCTACAAAAATAAAAAAAGTTACTTAGCTGAAATCGTAGGTATATATGTAATTGTAGAAGAATACTAGTGATGGTAGAAATCACTCGATAATAGAAGGTACAACGCAAGATGGCTATGGAAATTACCAAGACATTTTTATACTAGTAGGTATCTGTATGCGAGCGTAATACCACATACAGGATAATATCTTGCTGGTGGTTCAACGCTTTATCGCTTGTCATCCAACCCAGCTCGCCAGGCAGTGCCCAGACACGGATCCGCGACAAGGTTGCAGTGTACATACTAAGTATATACATTGACTATTACCTGTTTGGAAAAGTCAACCACAGGTTGGGCGTCGTGGTGATTCAGGCCGTCCACCAACCAGGGAGTAGGAAAAAAAAAGAAAGGCAGAAAAAAAAAAAGAACGAGAAAGGGTAACAATAATCCAAAAATATCAGTAAGACTTTTCGCAAGGAAAGGAAAAGAACAAAAAACAAAATATCAGGAGGAAAAAAAAAGACGAACAAAAAACGCTCTGTCAAAATATGGCAGCAATTCATTCTGATCGAACGTTTTACTTAGGTATTTATTTCCCTTACGAGTCTTACTAAGCGTACTAGTCGCAGATTAATTGTTCTCCCTCGCCTGTTCTATATAACTACCTGCTTCCTGACTTATTTACGTCCGCAAGCGCAGACTAACTCCACCGTTATGTGGCGTATAGCCGCAAGCTCAATGGAACAGAGTCGACCATATCCGCGCAACTGAATAGCTCACTGTGGAACGATATCCTGTACATCTATACTGGGTTTACTACAGTAAGTAGTACATATAAGCAACCTCGCTACGGGTAACACACGGTCAGGTAGGCCAGCCATTGGGCCTAAAATAACCCCCCGCATGCAGAGTGACCTCAAGAGTCTATCGTTTTTCAACTGGATCTAGCTTCGCGACTTTTTTTTTACTTTTTTTTTTTTCTCTTTGACCAAAATAGCGGTCCTAATTGGTTGCATGTGCCCAAAACGGCGTCGTGCCGCAAACACTGGGGGTTTGCCATACAGTAGATGTAGACATACTGTGCAAATAGGTTTTCACGCTGCAAGCGTAACGGACCGTCGCGCTGATAGTTTTCCGAAAAGCACGTCGAACTATGACGGAAGACGGGATTGACCTTGTTCATCTCCGACCATCAATAAAATGAAGATGAACTTTGGAGCTCTCTGGTCCTGACTTTTTTGTGTTCGATACTTCCAAGTTACTTGAATATGACATATCTGCAATTACTAATATAGAATACGTGTTCCTTATAAGGTTTCAACCGCCGAGAAACCTGGAAATCAACCTTCAGGTTTATCTCCTGTCTCCCGGGGAATCTCTTCCTGCTCCTCATCCTCTTCATCGCTTGCAGCATCCACATATTGTACCTCGTCCTCTTCACGGATGGGCTGCAGTTGTGCCTCACCAACCTCTTGCTCTGGGAGACCCTGCTCAGCACGCAACTGTTTGACCTTTGATAACGTCATCTCGTAGACAAATTGACCTAGATGCTCTACACCTTCCATAACAGCTTCGCTGGGCGCTGTCGTTCCTTCTTCTTCGGCCAGGGTACGACCCGACGGCCACATCTCACCTGTAGAGAGCACTAGTTTGTCCGGTCGTTGAAGAAGTAGATCAAATGCAGATCGAAGCTCATAGCATGCTTCAAACACTTCTCTTCGGCCAATAATGTATAAGCCAAGGCGGGCGCGGGAAAGTGCCACCGTAAGGCGTCGTATGTCTCGAAGATAACCAACCCTTGACGTGCGCGTGAGTGAGAGTATCACATCTAGAGAATTTTTATTAGTACGTGACAATTCAATTGGGATCAGTCATCCACTCACAGTCATTTTGTTCGCCTTGGTATTTGTCGACCGTGGTAACGATCTTAGGCATACCAAAAATGGCCTCATTGTCGCACCGGAAGGCTAAGATATCTTTGACTAGTGCTCTTTGACCGGCATATGTTGTCAAAATGCTGATTTTTGACGCCGGGTAACCGAGCAGCCGCATATACTGATATAGTGCAACGGCATATTCGGCTTCGCCTAGGTTTTGGATGAAGTGAGGTGTTGGCTCAACCTCGCCATGGCCTTTGTAGTCAGGTACATTAATGAATTGGTATTCGTACTTGAACCCGGCATTAGCAGTCTGGAACTCCCTGAGCGTTTCGACGTGAGGTAGGTTTCCAAGATGTGGGTATCTCCATTGGTACAGTGCCGCAATAGATGGTCGTGCACGACCCTGTTGATCTAGGTTAACGACTGGTATCCCCAAACGAACAAGACGAGAGAATAGAGACTGCTCGAGGTTTGCATAATGTCTAAAAGCAAGGCTCTGGATAACTGGAGAGTTTTGATAGTGGTCGCCACAGAGAACGACCCGTTGCAATGCCATTTGCCCGTCTGTGGGTTTTTGCATAGCTAGAGGAATGAAATTCTCAATTTCAGTAATTTGTGCAGCTTCCTCCATTACGACATTGTCGTAATGGAATCCCAGAGAGGCAATTTCAGATCGTCGCATAGCAGCATGAGTGGACGTCATAGCAATAATGCGGGCCTCGTTCGTAAGGAGGTAGTTGGCCTTGTCGCGGTCACGTCGTAAAATTTCGAAAGGCTGAACGTCCTCCAGTTCAGAAAAGATCTTTGATATGTGTCGGTAGCAGCCTTCAGTGACGTCTACGACCGCCGCCCGATCATCTCCAGTAGGGAAGAGCGGCTGGGGTGCATCAGAGAAAAAGTTGTGAAATGGGAATGCCTGAATGATATCCGAAGCTGACGAGCTGCTATCGTTGAGGGTCTCAGTGAATTTTTTCCAAGCTGGTTGCACATAAACTGAGTTGAAGTAACCGGCAGTCTCTGCTGAGTTGCCATGAGCGCCTGGAGCACCTATACTTGCAGCCAGACGATTCACCTCCTGCAAATATCGGTCTCTGATCTCCAAGAATGATTCTACCCGCCCATGCTTACTGAAATTCCCCTCAGTATCTAGTTCTTCCTCACCATGACCAAGCCGTAAAAGATGCCGCTCGTCAATATCTAGGGCCACAATCTTGGCGAATAGCTGATTCAGTGCTTGATTAGAGTGGGCTATCAGAAGCGTTCGTTGTTCGGGAAAATTGTGATAGATATTATTGATGATCTGTGTCGCCACATCGGTTTTTCCAGTTCCCGGTGGCCCAACGATAACGGTTAAACCTGGCTGAGTTCCAGACATTATTGCTTCAATTTGTGCTGCCGTGAAACGGACTGAGTTTAGTTTGGGGGTATCAAATGGATATGGCCCCAGATTTGGCGGCTTATATGTAGACACCTTATAGGTTTCTATTTCGGCGAGCATAGGAGGCTCTGTGTCTCTTCTCCTCTTCTTTGATGCTTTCAAGGTCATTTCCTCTAGTGCTTTGTCTATCGATTCAAGAACATAGGGAGGGCCGAAACTGCTAGTCACTTCGAAGCCCGGTTCAATGGTTTTCCCAGGAAGACTCGCAACAAGATGCTGCCAATCGAGGAACGTATCTCTGAAATCTATCTTGCTGACTCGATTCGATAAATGCTTATAAGTAGCACCCGCAGGATCTCCGTAGCCAAGAAAATTTTCGTGTAGCCACGATGCCATAGGGACTTCAGAGAGCGTCAACGTACGGATTGACTCCAGAACGGGTTTGAAGTTGTTCTCTCGGCCGCTTCGGCGGACTATTAGGTTAATACGTTCATAAACATCAACCCCACCTTTCGAAACTCGTTCCATATCGTCCTTGTACGTTTTTGAGTCCAGCCGTAGTTGCATTTTCCTGGCGGATGACCTGTTTGAACCACTGAAGTATGCAGAAGGGTCCCTGATGGACTTTCCTTTATCATTCAAGATCTGGGCAACTTCAGCTGTGCGAACAGTGATAATTCCGAGCTTGTTTGCCTCTGTTATACCGTTCTCGCTTCCATTCGTGACAGTTGTTTGTGGGGGGGAATCTACCGCAACAAGAAAGACGACATCATCAGGCCGAAGGGAATCCCATTCTCGTCTGACACGGTCACCTAATCGACGAAAGTCGAGTGAGACCTCAGCTCGAACAACCGATGGTTTATCGTCCCCAACTAAAGGAGGAACGACTTCTAGTATGGAAGGTCGCGAGATAGGTAAGGCCATCTTTGATGAGCCCGCAAAGCCGGTTTCTCCCGATCGTCTCACTTCCGGCCGTAATCGCCGTAGAACGTCGCTGATATCTTTTCTTATCCCATAGAACGATTCGCACCGATAGAGAACAAGAGCCCTCCATAGAAAGTCACCCACGGAAAGGTATTGAAGTTTGAGTTTTGGTAGTGCAAGTGGGCGTGATCCATCATAATTATCCGTCCTTATGAGGCTCTGGTCAAATAGACTATCCTCAGTGGGAAGTATACTCAAATCACGGGCAGCTTCTTGAAATGTCTTGCGCTTCTCGAATGTTGATAAAAGCACTTCCATTAAAAATTGCCTGTTGGGAACTATGCTCGTCGACTCAGGGTAGCCAGTTCGCAATTCCAGAAGAGATACGAGCTTGACAAGCTCATCATTCGTTAAAATCTCGAGAAGATTCTCGAGTTCACCCCTCTTGTCGATAGAAGCATAGTTTGAGAGAGCCAGAACAGTCAACTTCTCCTTGAAATGCCGTAGCGCTACTCGCTGTAGTTTTCCAAGCTCAGCACAGTGTCGATCATATGCTTCGGTCCGGCTGTATTGGGCTCCCGTCTGGTCATCGATAGAGAAATGCATATAATGGCTCAGTAACGCATATTGGTCACGAAGTAGCGCATTGGTCTCATCGTTGAACATAGGAGACAGTCTCAAAGCCGGTAAGGTGTGCAGATCTTGCAGCAAGGTGTTGACGTATCGTCGGGTAGGGAGCTGGCTCAACAGATCCGAGATAAACTCAACAAAGCGCTCGCAGTACAGAACCGTCTCTTGCGTCCTTTTCTCCTCATACAACATCCGTAGGAAATCAAGCGCCAGTGTGTAGAGCCAAGCTCTCTCGAAGCGCAACCGGGCTTTCGTAGCGTCGTCAGCAGAGTCGTAGCGCTTGCCCGCAGCTTTCCACGATTTCTTGAGCTGTGGTGTCTGGGCCAGTTTGGTCTCGCGCTTTGCATCAGACGAGAGATTATGCCATATGGCGATGGACACCAGGGGTGCGCACTCTTTTCTTACGCTAGTCCAGTCGAGACTTTGGAAGGCGAATATGATGAAATTCAGCAGATGCGTTCGGATAGTCAACGACAGGGTCTGATCGAGACTCATAGACAAGACGCGACTGAAGAGACTCGAAAATTCGGCTGGTCGATCTTCGAATATACTCCATGTCTCGAGTCTCTCACGGGCCTTTACGTTTGTCAATAGGGCGATTAGGAGGACATGGAAGTTGGACGAGTCTTCTGAATATCCGGGCCAGAGATAACTAGCACGTGTTAGCGAGTAGCGCGACGACAAGACGACGGCAATAGAAATATGAGGCAGCAGGAATGGCGAGTGTTACCTCTCCAAAGTCTGCAGTCCTTCGAGGATAAGCAGCGACTTGTAGGCGAAATTATCCTTCTCCAGTACATCCCATATATCCTTTTTGAGAACGTCATTCTTGACCTTGACCTTGACGGCTCTCTTAGACGTCTTCAGCCAATGCTGTTTTGCCAACTGGGCGAACTCAGACTCACCCTCCAAGTCCGCAACCGTGGGCCTCGCGGGCGGCTTGTCGCGAGCCTTGGCCTTAGCGGAGCTCTTCAGGCGTTTCGCGGTCGGCATGATGACGGGATCTGGCTGGAGCTATCGGCAGTCAGTTGCCAACGATGCGCATGCGATTGCGATCCGAGCAGCGGCGGGCTCGCAGGTGCAGATGGGACGTGAAGTTGTGGTACGGCTAGCGCATGAGATCAAGACGTCATTGGAGATAGCACGATCATATGTAGATGGGTGGGCTAGATTTTGTGGCGTAGTGTCGAGAGCCGCGTGTTGTTCTCAGCCTCGTCGCGTGTTAGCAGCACTACTTAAGAGGCAGGGTCTTAAAACACTGAAGGTACCCACACCACCCACCTTACCCTCCTGCCTCTGCTGAAAGGTACTTACTGTATTGGAAATAGACAGGCACTTGCCTTAGCTACATGCACTGTGACGGACGGCTATCTTATCGGAAAGCTCCCCCCCTGCCTGCAGCTAGATTAGCGACTAGGTAGGCGCTGCCGACTTAGTGTCAGGACCAATATCTTCATAACAGGACAAAGACAAGCCATCGTAGGTCCAAACTTCGCAGCTAGCTAAGGTACTTGAGCCGCACAAACAACTATTGCGAATAAACACGAAATGTGTTTCTCCTTTCCAGCTTCCTCCATAGCCCACGCCTCTCTTGCTTGCTGCGAAACCAACACTCCAACCCCGATCACAAGCAGTAACGCATCCCTCGCTCGGACTCTGCCCTATCGAGGTTGAAAGCGAAGCCCTTCGTTGCATGCGCCGATTCGTCTGCGTTCGTCTGCGCGTGATTTACTGACGCCGTCGCCACGACCATGTCTATAACGACGCTCGCCGAGGGCGAGGTGCCTCAAGTGGCGGCCATGACCGATCTCCTTAAAGACGCGCTCGCCCACGCGCAATCGGCCAAGCCTGCTGCCACAATCGAGCCACCCCTCACCAAGTCCCATTTCGAGGCCTTTCTTGCTCGCCTGCACGCCATATTTCCCAGCGCCGCCCCAGACTCTACCTCGCAGGGCAGAGACTCCGACAAGGTCAGGCTGTACGCCGCCGTGGAGACTGCTGCGCGAATGGTCTTCAGTGCGATGGTCGTAAGTCGCCTCTCCCTCGCCGCGTCTGGCCAGAAGATAGATAACTAAAAGAAGAGCTCGTAGGCGAGCACATCTATCAGTGCCCCCGAGTTTGTGCGAGTCTGGAACCTCTTCGACTTCCTCTCAGTCTTGTCCGATAACGAGCAATGCGATCCAGCCCTTCTTTTCTGGCTCGTCGAAGAACTCCTCGACAGCCAAACCGTCGACGGTTGTCGCAAGGTTTTCGATTTCCTCGAGTCTAGGCGGGAGCGGATAACGGCTAAGAATTTGAAGCAAAAGTCGCTCGTCATTCTGCGATCCTGCAATGATTTGCTGCGGAGATTGTCACGTGCCGAAGACGCCGCCTTCTGTGGCCGGGTCTATATATTCATGTTCCAGAGCATCCCACCTGGCGATCGGAGCTCAGTCAATCTTCGCGGCGAATACCACGTAGAGAATGTGACGACTTTTGAGGAAATCCCTGCCACTTCCGAGGGATCAGTCGCTGACAAAATGGATGTCGACGCCGAAGGTGATCGCCCCAAAAGCGAGGGCAAAGACGCTAAATCTACGACAAAAGCTGTCTCGTTTGAGTCCAAGAATAAGTCGGAATCGGACAAGACTCTGGACACGGACTCGCTGTATCCAATCTTCTGGTCTCTACAGCACTTCTTTAGTCAACCTACTACGCTTTTCGACCCGGCTGAGCTTGCTAAGTTCAAGAGTGGAATAGAAGCTACTGTGAGCGCGTTCGAGTCGGTTGAGAAAATACAGAAGACCACAAAGGGGCCCGACGAGTACAAATTGATTCCCCAGAAAAGGAAAGCAGCAGAGACGAACGAAGATTTGCGCAATAGCAACAACAATCCGAAGTATCTCACAAGTAGAGAACTTTTTGAGTTAGAGGTAAAGTTATTATGTATCGCTACAGTAACCTGTCTAGACTAATCTGGTCGTCTCTCAGATTAGTGATCTATATTTCCGCCGTCATATTCTCATCCAAGCCTTTATCATTCTGGATTTTCTCCTATCTCTCACACCCCAGGCCCGGGCGAAAATTGCAAACGTTCAGCAAAATAGATCTGTGGTCTATGCAGATAAGAATCTAGGGGAAGACGATGTTAGTAGTCCACGCGCCTGCGCATTGCCATAAGCTAATCTGTATCAGGAAAATTGGGCCAAAAAGATGAAAGATCGAATAACATCTTACATCCAGGCAGACTCAGATGGCTACTTTTTTTTCAGGGTGGTTGAAAGTGTAATATCGAGAGACAAGGGGTGGGTTCGATGGAAAGTCGAAAACTGTCCTCCTATTGAACGGCCCTCCGTTTTACCCTTGGAATTCAACGACGCAAAAACCGGCGCAAAACGTCTCGCAACCAGCAGAAGGCCCAAGGCAGGCATGAATTCGTTATCCCTAGCATTCATGGACGAGACCGGCGACGGCCAGTCTTTGGAAAAACTGAAGGATCCGGCAAGATGGAAACTTCCGGATTTAACAGAATTTAAGAACAAGATTGCCAGTGACGATCTTGACCTCGATTTTGCAAACAGCGAGAAAGAAAAGACAACACTGCTTGAGTCAAAGGCCGGTAAAACATGGAGAGCCTTAAGAATTGCAAGGCGATCGAGACTCGCCGCATTCGACAAAATAGAAGATTGGAGAAATGTGGATGTGATTTTCCAGGAACCAGTTCCCGAAGAGATACAAGAGGAAGAAGAAGAAGAAGGGGCCGCCAAGGGGAAACGTCCAGAGAACAGAAACCCTGTCATATTGTCTGGACCAAACAATGTTGGCAAAAATACACTCATATCTTTGCTTATAGATCGGCAGAAGGGCGTCTTCAAAAAGATCATACGGCATACAACTCGGGCTGCCAGTGACGGTGAAGTCGATGGTCAAGATTTCCATTTTATCGATCTGAAAACCTTCAATACCATGCTTGACGGTGACTATTTTCTCGAGTCAAGTACCCAAGATGGTGACCAGTATGGTACAAGTCAGAAGCTTGTCAGTGCCCCAGAAGCAGCGGACAAGGTCGCTCTAATACGCCTTGACCCCGAGGTAAAACTTCCTTCCCTACAAATTCATTGGATGGACGACTAAACAGATTTCACAGGCTGCTCAACTAGCTAAAGACAACGGATTCTCTGCGAGGGTTGTGTTCATCGCCCCTCCCAGTATAGAAACACTCGAGACCCGCGTAAGGAAGGACGGAAATCTACCAGAGGATGAGATTCAGAACACACTTGCAACTGCCCTAGAACAAATTGACGAATCTGGGTCCAGTGACCTGTACGACAAAGTGATCGTAAATGATGACTTGGATACTGCCTATAAGGCATTGGAGGAGTTTATCTACGGAACGCCCGAAGCCAATGGTGTTCACGTGGCTGGTGAAGACACTACGATGGAAAATGGGACGAACGGCGATGAAGCAAATCAATCATGAGGCGGACAGTACGTATTGCTAGGTTTACCTCGGTCGAACGACATCGATAATGGGCATAGACTTCATGAAAACCGCTCATCCGTTATCGATATTCACCTAGCCGGTCGCCCGCCATTATCGTCAGGTAGGCGACAGTTGAAGATAGCGGATCATTCTCAGATACACACTGCTTTGTTCATCACAAACTTCAAAGAGATACCCAATGAAATAAGAGTCGTGTTGTTGCCTTCGTCCAGAAAGGCTGAAGGGTATCTTGCTATTCTCGTTGCCCCGAATGTTCATTGTGACTGCATAGATCTGTCTCTACCGAACAATACGAACCAACCAAGACTCGTCTGATGAATATTCCTGCTATCTGCACATGAGCGGAACGGTTGAGGGCCTCAAGGGTTGGAAATCCAATGCTCGCTGTAAGATTACATGGGACAATTAGTGCCGTTTTATATAAAAGCAAACTTAATTATGTTACCGGCTATACGCAGCTTTTAACGCCGCTTAATATATATTATATTTATATTCGAGTTTTTACCGAGCTTAGTAAAACCGAAATTAAAAATCTGCTAATAAATAATGTTGCATTATTTTTAAACAAATTATCTTTGCTTTTTATTTTTGCTTAACAGCAAAAACTAAAAAAAAAAGTGCTAATAGCAACAATTACGATAAAACTAAATGCTGGCTTTAGTTTATATATATTTATTTTATGCTATCCGATATAGCTAATAACCCACAGTTTAGTATCTGAAAACACTCAAAAGAACCTGATAATCCCAGCTCGGTGTTCAGCTCATGTTTTATCAAAACGAGATCACTAGCCAGCATCAGCTAGCTTGCCATACGGTCCGGCATAAACCATCCAAGATATGATATATCTCCACGCTACCTGTAACGCATACGAGTCACAAAATGGATAGACGGGTACCAGTAGCAGACAATTGGCAATCCAAGCTCTTCAAGTCTTTCTTATCAATGAAGAGATATTTGATGCATGTAATACATAATAGACTCAGTCAAGATAAAAAGCAATACTAGCTAATTGCCGGTATATAAAAGACATACACAATGCAGCCCAGAAAATGCCACAACACATATACAGTATAGCTAAGTCGTGTACTAATAAACAGATTGAGGGAAATAAACTAGTAAATCAAATGCCACGATGGTATCACATGTATGATAGGAAAAAAAATGCGTGCTCATGATGATGACGACGATGATAGACGATATCCCCTGAACTCCATTGCAAGCCAGAATTTCAGTATAGTAACCAAATCGTTTCCTATTTTTCCATAGTGTCGCCGCCTGTGCGATTTCCATGGCTCGTTGCAGGTTGTTCGTAAACGAGGGTGACAGAATTTATGCAATAGCTGTTAGTGCTCCGGTCACGCAACTGTACAATTCGAAACACGCCTGTAAAAGGTAGTAATTCCGTCAACAAAGGTTTCTTCTGTTAGACGAAAAAGGTTCAGCAAAATGAAACTAAGGAAATGCATATGGGGATGAGAAGCGTGAGAGGGAAGAGTCGCAATATGTAGGGAGTTTTGACTCAGGAGATATCAAGTTACTAACCACTAATCACACAAATTAGCATTTCTCCCACAGCAGCAATCTGGTTGAACGGGAGCTTGGTAAACTTACTCTGCTAGCCTCCCATTCCACAATCCAACGACAAGATATTTTGAGACGTTCGCGCACACTTGAGGTTCCCAATAATCTGTACTTCTCTGTGTCACTCACGGGGAATACACAAGCAAACCACCAGGGGAAAGTAGCAGGATCATCTGGGGATTCGCCATATATAGATAACATCCGAGCTGTTAGCCAATGAACACTTTCCGCCTGCATTCTTCTGACAAAGTCGACACCATAGTTTAATAGTTCTCTCGTCGACATAGAATCCAGGTCACCATCCGAGAGCGAGATATAAGATGGGGCTGCCGACGATGGCTCCATGTCTACCAACCCTGGGGTTGGATTGCGGGCTTCCAGGACAGTTATATCGCTCTCCCGGCTGAGTTCAAATGCTTCAAGCCTCTCCTCCTCTGCTAAGCTGATATCATCAATTTTCTCGATGTTAGCAACAATATAGCCGTCCAACAAACCATGCCGTGTAATTCGAAATCTCGAGACACCAATGGTTTCTAGCAGACTCCGACCATCTGGGAAAAACTCAATGTTGACTATTCGCAGAAGAATGCCGAGCTCCATGAAGGCCGGCTCGCCTGGGCCCGGAGCAGTCCTTCCCAGCACCATGCCAAACGTCCGGTCGCCCTCAACAGCCCGTCGAATCATGAGCCGATACCGTGGTTCGAAGACATGGAGAAATAGCGGCATGGAGGGAAATGAAAGCGTACAGACAAAGATAGGGACATCAAACCCGTCATGGTTTGCTTGCTGCTCTAACCTATGAGCTTGGGAGCGGAGAGCAACAAGATCCGACCAAAAACCATTGATCATGGACACAAGACGTCTATTCGACGGTGCAGTGCGTGGACTGGCTTGGGGTTGAACGGATATAGCTCGTCGACATATCGGACATAGGTCCGAGTGGTCAAGAATCCGGTGGATGCATGTCCGGCAGTAAGTGTGGCCGCAAGTCGTGGTCATAGGATCCAAGAAGAGCGCATAACAAACCTGGCAGTCCATCTCAGTCCTCACCATTTCCTTTAATTTCAGAAAGAGCTCGCCATCGAGGTTGCTGAGCTCATCATCTGTGGAGCCCACTGATGAGTATGACACTTCACTACTATACTCTAGCTTGCCCAGCTCTGCCAGCGTGTATGCCGCAGCAATCCGGCCACCGTTTAGCACTCTTGACTCGGGGTGCTTGTCCTCTAACGAGGGTATTCCAGTAACTCCCCACTGGTCGCAAACAGTAATATGCGTTGAGTACTCGGAAAGCTGCACAGCAGGCTGAGATGAGGCGACTGCTGTTTTAACGACAGCCAAGACCTTGCTCAGCGTGATATCGAGCGCACAATCCGCAGCTGCGTGTTCCTTGCCGCAGTCGGCGAATGGGCAATCGAATCCCTGTAGACGACTCTCGGTTGCCGGCCAGGAGATGTTGGCTCGCAGCCGGGTCTCAGGGAGACAAGTCCCGCAGATGCTATAACCGCATGGCAGTGTTGTGGGATCCTGTAGCACCCTGTGACACAGCTGACACTGAATTAAACGGATGATCCGTCGAGCGTCTCTAGTGGCATCAAGAAGGTAATCCACCGAAGTCCGAGGCCGTTCTATGCCGGCCAAGGCAGAACCAGGGACATTGTCCCTATCGTCGGGCGGGCCTTCGTCCTCAGGCGGCGCCGACGGGGAGGGACCCTGCCATGATGCATTTGTCTGAGGAGAGGACATGAAAATTCGAAATCATGTATAAGATATAGTCCCCGAACGGCTAAGATGGCGTGTCTATCGGGGGTATACGGGGTAGATATGGAGTAGATATGGAGCAGATGCCCGTGGCGACGGGCTTAACCTACAAGCGGCGGGGGAGCAGCAGCAGCAGCCGGGACACGACGAGAAAGGAAGACGTGTAGTGAGAAGCACGCAACGGGGGCTGAAGCTTATCAAGGGAGAGCAATGTTATGTTAAGCCCTGTCTCAGGTGTGATGATTCGCAGCTCTGCCGTGTCGCATGTTCATCAGATGACGACCAGCAGGCTGGGGGGAGAGACAGTGTCCGCCTAAAAGCGGAGGGATAACAGGATATAGGTAGAGATGGACAGACAGGTAGCAGAGTTACAGAGAGAGAGAGAGAGACAGATGGTCGCCTCCAGCCCAGATAAATAATATTTGTGGTGACTGTGGGTTATGACTGGGGGAGCAATGCACCAAGTCCCGTGCTGTCGAAATATGTAGGAGTCATCATACGTATCCGACAGTGTGCTCTATGAGTCGTTTGTCAGTCGCCAGCGGATTGTGGGACTACCTGGCCAGAACTGGCAACCATCTATCGACCTAAGGTACTAGTAGTAGGTACCTGCTTAATCTAGATCTACCTAACTCTCTATTCTGCCTACCTCCTTCTGTCGAGGTACTGTATGTAGCTACTGCACTACCTCATACAGTACGTGAGTACGTGCTGTGGGACGTGCTTGCCGCAAAATAAAAAGTCTTGACGTCGGAGGGGACCCCACAGCAACGAAGAAAAGACGGTCCAGACGACGGGGTCCTCCCCAAACAAGGGTTCAAGGACCCTTCCTTCAACTTACTCGGTAGCTCTGCAATTAAGTGCCTCAATTGGCCGACCGGCGAGTCCACATTGGCCTAACTATTATGTACTGCACTCTGCCGAGTGCCTAGCCTGCTGACCTCCACCTTAACCGGGACGATCTCGATGGTCGTCCAACGACGTGTGCTGCTAGTGCGCATAGAGACCATGACATGAGGACCCTTATATTTTCTTGTCTTCAAGTCCACTATGTTCCTACTGTGTAATGCAATATTTGTAAAAGGTGTGGTACCGCTATACGGATCGCACGGGCGGTGACGGTACTCATTTACAAAGCTCGACCTGTCGTTACACCGAAAGAAGTCGCGGGGTTTGTTCTTGGCCATCTAGACATGTATTGGACAAAGTTCAATATACACACAATCAAGACTGCCATGGTTGTTGACTTCAGGACTATTGGGAACCTATGTGCCTAGACTGAGTTGTGCCAATTAAGCATCGAGTTTCAACCAGCGTCCTTAAGACAGCATATTCACCGGGACTTTCAGCTAAAGCCCCGTACGTAGGCAGTAATTACAGAATCAACGGCGACGGTACACTTTATCAAACTCTCCACTATCCAAGGAGATTACACCAGCTATCCTCATTATTATTCCACGTGGCTATCATTCGAAGGTATAACTACGCGACCCGAGATATAGATCACCCCGTTGTAGGATAAAACTGCACCCTTCAGTTAAATAGTCGACCATTACCGCTCATCCGTACTGACTGGCATATCGTCTGCCGAGCTTCTGATTCTCCCTCGAAAGGCAATTTAGTAGGCCAGCGTTGGGTACAGCCCCACGAGCTTCCAGTCAAGTGAGGACTTGGCTAGGGATGCTACCGTCCAACTTACTTTCATAAAGGGAAAAAGACGTAGGGCTCTACTAGGTTGAATATATTTAGTCGTTGCTCCGCGAACTCTAGACGCCGTCACCCAGACCAAAGTTTTCCTGCCGTGCTGCCGTACAAAACGGCAAAGCACATAATCGGGTTAGGCTACTATGATGCCATATTGCGGAGTGGGGTTTCAGTTGGATGCTCCTTTCAGCATCTCAAGGTATTGATCAATAAATATCCGCATATATGTACACACAAAGTAGATACGGTACATTTGTACCAAAAAGCCACTCCCATTCCAGTGCCGTCCCGTTTGCCAATGCCGTCAAAATGTTGCCAGACGTTGCCAATTCACCAAATGCCAATTTTGCCATCCCGGAAAGAAATGATGAAGCCTCGACCGTTGTGGCGCTCATAAAATCGTGAGTGTGAATACATTCCAGAGCCAAGTGCTGCCAAATCAGACTTTGTCTCCTTTTAAGAAAATTTCCCCTTTTCCTTTTATTTTGAACCATGTTGTATTGTCTTTACGACTTGCTTAATTGCAAACCCGACGAACCATATTTGTTGATGGCGAGCCATCTGCCCACATTGCCGAATACGACGCAACAGCAGAAAAGTACGTTCAAGGTCCAGATACCCATAGCGAAAGTCTGTTGATTCGCGAAACCACCAAGAAACATGGTTTCAGTGCCAGCGTGGTATGATGACGCATTGGAATGAATTGGCCCTGTGCCGTAGAGCCCACCGTGAGGGGAAGATGAGAGCATGGCTGGCACGGGTATCATATCAGGTTGTAGGCTCGTGAGCAACGCCGACCCCGCGAGTCCAACTGCTGAGGCAACGACGAAGCCAGGCATTGAACCGTCGATCAAAAACCACAGAGCCGGGTTCACGAGAGCGAGACACAGCGAAAGCTGTAAAGTCGAGTCCCACTGGAGTTTGCGCTATAAAACCTGTTAGTTATTGTGCAAGTTGACACGTACAAGGTCCCACGGGGTTACACCCGTCCGTCGCAACCAATACTGCCGGGTGGAGCAACGACAGAACTTACAATAGCATAGGCTATCCCGATGAATATCCCAATACCCCGGACAGCGAGCGCCCAATCTGTCTTCCGCCTCAATTTCTTACTGGAGTCACTGTCTGTCTCGATGGTTTCTCCTGTGTTGCCGTCCCCTGTTGAACGTTCCCACATGCCGTCAATCCAGGGTAATAAGCAGCCCAAGGTGAGCCCAGATGCGGCCCAAAAGGCCGTGTAGCTCCAGCTGTACTTGGACGCGTTGATCACGTGGTCTACGCGGAATGCTGGCGTTGAACGACCACCCCGTACTGTTGCCACCCCAATACCGTATAATACGCCTAACCCTGACAGCAGCAGCGCTCTCAGACTCGAGTAGAAGAGGGAGGTTGTGGTCGATAGAGGCGGCGTGTTTGTTGAGTGTTGGGCCGAGGAACGTCTTCGTACCGGATACAGTCGGCCCTTTTGTGGCATGGAGAGAGGCTCGTCTATATTCGAGACCCTGGCCGGTGTTTCCGCACCAGCTCCCCAGGGAGTGCTTAGCTCGATACCAGGAGTGTACTTGTCACTATCGTAGGTAGTAGGCTCATATATGCCCATCAGGGTTGACGAGGTCAGATTCATAACGGACTGAGCACGACTAATGCTTGCGGACGACTCGGAGCGCATTCTACTCCTCGGGTTCAGTAGTCTGAAGTTCAGCCAGTCCAAGTTGAGTGACGAGCCGCTGTGGGGAAGTTGGGAAGGGGATTCCTCTGGCGGTGGTGTTGGCGCTCTGTGGTTGTTCAGATTGAAGGGCCGCACTGGGATAGGCCGCAATAACGGCGGTCCGTTTGGAGAGTCAGTCATGATTGTTCAGGTTCAGGTTGAGGGCGTAGGCAAGCAAGGTGGTAATCGTGCGCAAGCGCTTGGAAGATAGGAGATTGATTTATAAATTAGGACAATCTATCTCTACAACGTGCCGAACTGAAGAGTGAGGAAAGGCTAAATGTTGGCAGATTCAGTTGGAGAGAGCTGTCTGGCCAATATAAGGGAATCTGCTAAGTAAGGAATGCTAGGATAGTGCCAAGGCAGGGAGAGACAAGACAGTGCCGAAGTATCTCTCTACGAAGCGTGGGTAGGATTGCAGATCAGACCCAGAACAATATACGGGACTCGGTACAGTATGGAGGTTGCTGCAATATGTCCGGCAACAATGACGATGAAGTGTACACAACCTACTGTACACTATGTATGATATACCAAGGATTGGAAATCAAATCGCCGGCTACCGTAGGTTACCTAGTCCCAACAGAGAGCGCCAGGCGCCGAGGGTCCGATCCTCCACATGCAGTTTTGTTGTACCCTCCCGAGCCCTCCTCGCCCTCTACGCTGCACTATCGACCTGTAGTGGACGACACCTAGACGGTACTCGGGTAGCTGGCCAGAGTGGCGCCAGGGTGGATGTCGGACCACTTTGCGTCAACTTTTTGACCAATATTCCGGCTAGTACAGAGGTTGGCGAGGTTGGTACCTCCAGGCTGTTTCCGTCCTTGGCTTGGTGTAGTTTTTAGCGCATTCGGCGCCTTGGCTCTCTGGCTGCAACACAGAGCTCGGTACATTATTTTTTTTGTAGAAATCTGGAACCTCAGCGCACCTACTCAGCACACATAACATCAGGCAAGTTGTTCGCTACGCTGCATTTAGTGTAGTGCCTGGTTGTCTTGGAACTCTTTTATCCATTGGGATGGTCAAGTAACGGAGACCCACTAACACCACATGGATGTTTTGGAAACGACATGTATGTGCACTTGCAGTATTTATGTAAAGCGCACGGGGGCGTTATACTCCCGAGATCGTCACTCGCACAGTGGAGTCCGGGTTCGTCGCAGGGTTTCGTGGTTCAAACCTGGCTGAGTCAAACCTCGGGATGGAAGGCGACCCCGACTCGCCCGACAAGAAAGCAGAATGCACACTGCTTGCATAATTTTCGCAAACAGTACTCGCTGGGTCCTGTACTGAGGTAATTTGTGGCTCTGTGATTGCACCACAGAATCTTAGTTTCGGCAGTGCTTGGGCGTATTTGAATTGAGTGATCTTCAGTGTCGCGACGAGCGAAGATCGTCTTGGCAACGCTTCACAAGCCCCATGAAACGCGTCGTCCAGTGTACGTAGACTACACTACCAAGGCACCGGACAACTTAACCTTATTTTTTGGTGGGATCAGACTACCCACCCTAACCGTACAATATCTACCGTGGCAATACTGCCATCGCAAAGGTAACACGAATTGTCGTGCATGACCGCCGTGCGAGTGAATATGCGATGGTCTGTAGGCGAGATTGACTTCGTTTACTCTCACCTTTTTTGAACCAGTGAATCATCGTAGGATTACTGTAGAGTCATGCGAGGATTGCGGCCTCGCTCAGTCGGAGCGTAACATTATACCTAGACACACATGAGTTTAAACAGCTCCTGGTCAGTGTAAGCAGAATCTGGGGGGGACCGCGCCGTGATCCGCGGGTAGACAACCGATGGAGCAACGGGTTCTGAACAGGGAGACAGACCATGTCAAGTGACGTAGGTATTTGTGTTGGAAGCCAGTCCTCTAGTTGCTTAACCTCTTGTATCGCACCCTGTCTAATACACCGAAGCCATGCCAGTGCCCTGTATGATGGTATACATCTCGTTGATATCAGCAAGGAGTGCTCAGGTGGCCTTCTCAAACAGGAAGGATCGAGATTCAGCTCTGAACTTCAGCGCCTTTGTTGGTGAGGGGAGAGGGGGCGAGAGGGGGTAAATAGATGTGCACGTGTACGCACAAAACAACAATAGTGATGTAGAATACCTAGGTAGTTGGGGCTTCTCGGGGGCCGGCAACTTTGGCGAGAATCACATGGCCGGCCAGGCACCCTCATTCTGAGACGTGCGCCAGACAGATGCTAGGCACTGCGAGGCATAGTATACGCTGGTTCGCTCTTACCCCACACCTCACCTGCCAATCCTTTCTAGATTCACATTCTGTTGCTCCCGTGGGGTAATACAGGTTTCAATACCATGTACCCCACCTGTAAACACCTCACTTTGAAGCCCTTCGGCCCTTGTACATATCGTCGCATCGTGTTTTGATTCGCCTATTATTCATAATCTTTACTACCTACTGTACGCATGTAGATACACACCTACACACCAGTACATACTGTACATACACAGAAGGTATACCTAGATGTGCCGGTTTCGAGCAACGCGCTCAAGAGGTGCCTACTATATTCATTTTTTTTCTCGGACATGGAGTTTTAGGCACTGAGTAAGTGGCGCTAAATGTGGTCGATGGGACGACGGACATATGGCTGGCTGAGGTTGAGCTAACATACGATTTCTAGTGTCTATTGACTTATACGAACGACCCTGCCGAGGCTGCCTCGCCTGCTCCTCCACTCGTTCGTTTGGTCGTCTAGATAGACCAAGCCGCCTAGCCGATTCCTTGCATCTAGTGGTATTGGTGGCGGCCGTCGTATGTCCCCAGATCTTGGACCTGAGAGCTGATGCTAGTGTATCATTGGCTGCTCACGTGATGTCACGGCCTAGACTAATGCCTCAACGACGCATCGAGAAACACATGGTCATCGGGTTGAGTTCTCGCGCTGGTGTCCATGCACCCGTTCCTTCACGCCGCCAACGAACTTATCGGGTGCGGAGCTTTCCTACTGTACATAGTATCTAGCTCCACTTACCGTGTGCTATTTCTAGCTGCATTCCAACACCGTAACCATGGCTTTATGTATACCTAGTCGCAGTATTTCTCGTGCCAAACTTGACATGGTCCCAGACCTCCTGTCCAAGCTATCTAGCGAGTTTGGTTCGATTCCTTAGAGCGCTAATCGTTTGGCTTTTGCCAGTTAGCTCATATAGTTACCGGTGGTTTGGTTGGGCGGGCTGGCGTATAATCCTCCATTCTCGCCCGTGTTTCTGAGATGCCGACGTGTGCATCTCTTACGTATCATCGATACGTGGACACTGGTAGACACATTCTCTGCTTAAATCCGCATGACAAGCCACAGCCAGTGGTGGATATAATCAAGCAGGCTTAGTTCTGGACCTGGTTTTCTCGGCAAGACCCAGCGCCTCACTTCCAGGCCACGGGTGACTCCATTTGGGAAAGGGGCTGACATGCCTGGGGACCTTAATTGAGTACCTAGGTAGGTATGGGCGTTAGTTACATGAAGTATTGGGAGCAAAGATGATTCAGGATAAAACAAGGACTCCGATTAGCCCCGTAGTAAGGCGCGTAAGTAGAAGATCATGCTGCGTTACAATTATTGTCATTACTTTAATTATCTGCATCTGAATCTCCGCCCTCACTATCCTCATCGTCTTCGTCACTTTCCTCAGTGAAGTCTGTCTCGTCTTCGTCATCGCTGTCCTGTGCCCCTTCTCCACGGGGTATCATTACAAATGCACTCAAGCATGTAATTCGGTTCTGCGTTTCGTATGTTCCAAGTAGCTTGCCAATTTGCTTTGGAGATTTCGTACTCCTTGCGTCTGCTAGCTCTTTTACGCTTATCGTGAACAGCCGGATCTTGCCATCGCTATTGCCCGTAGGAATGAGAAGGTTGTCTTCCTTCAGGCCTGCTATCCTGCATATAGCAAAGTCCTTGATCCGACCTGTAACACCTGCTTCTCGACCTCCCACCTGCGCGATGAGCTTGGCAACGGGTAGCTTCTCGGACTTATTGTTCGTTGTCCGCTCGTCTGCTGAGATATCTTCAGTTTTTGTAGAGAAAAACAAAACTCTACCATCCTCGGTAGATACGGCGAGTAATGAGGAGTCAGAGGACTCGGAAACCAAGTCCATTGCTACGTAGCGAAATGCGTGTATCTTCTTTCGTGGTTCTGGCATGACTCGACATTTGGGCGTGCTATCCATGCCAAACACAATGAGATCTCGGTCAAACCCGACGCAGAATTCATCGCCGTCCTCGGTTGCGCCCCAAACCACATTCCTGCCTTCACCTGGGGAATGTTTACTTTCTCCAGCTTCTTGTAGTATCTCCCGGGTGAAGTTTAAGACACCAGCCTTTTTGGCCGTCATCAGATTCCAAAGACGCATGCACCTCTCGCCTTTGCTCACACTGATCATCAGTTTCATGCTCGGATGGACAGCAAAGTCGTTGACACCAGCGGGGGTTCCATCCAAAGCCGCTGTGTCGCCGCTCGGCCGTCCCAGCGGTTTCGGCTTGGGTACTTTAATTGTCGACAGAAGAGACCAGTCTCGCGTCCGCGTGACAGCTATCGAGGAGTCTTCCGAGGCGGAGATGAGCTTGGATCGGGTAGGGAAGGAGAGGCTGGTGATGGTAGACGAATGATGCAGCAAGGTACCGAGTTCGCGGTTCTTGGGGTTCTCGACGATCTTACGTGGGGCAATGGAAGACAATAGATCTTTCGCTTTCCGCCTGGGTCGATGCGCAGATATATGGTAGACGTTGATTCTCTCGTCACTGCTGCCCGACGCCAGCATGACCTTCTGAATCTTGCCGGGCTCCGGCGCGGACGGAGGGGAGACTGCCAGGCATCGGATGGCAGAGCTATGCGCGTTGAACAGAAATGTATCGGCGAACTCGACTTGGCCATCGGGCGAGATGGTGGCAGTCAATCCGTGGAGGACGCGGTCGTAAGATCCCGCTATGATCTGTATTGTTGTAGGTGCAGCAGAGGGGACTTCTTTCAAAGGCTTGGTCTTTTTGGTCGGAGCCTCCTCTTGGGCAGTGCTGTCAACTAAGACAGCGTTCCTCTTACGTTTGGCCATTGCGGTATGGACTTGAACCTTAGCTAGCAAGTGAGGATGATTGAGAGAATTGGTCAATATCGACGACTCGCGACAACTGGTCGACAAAAATTAAATTGGGCCCCCGTTATCGATTATACCGGTAGCTTGTCACTTGGGCTGGGGGGGGGGGGGGCCGGTAAGTATTTCTTTACACCATTACATAAGTGCCTCGGCGTGAGTCGTAACCCAGGCGAGCCAGTTTCAAGTTGTAGGTACAAAGTACGCAGTAGGCCTATATACATGCAATCGTATGAGGTAGATACTAATTGTAGGCTAGGTACCTTTCTCAAACTGGCAGCCGGGAGAAAGTCTTTGTATGTCTCAGTTAACCAAGTGAAGAGAATGACGTGTGTTAGTAGACAGGGCATCTTATTACCACAGATACTACAAACATTGCAGGTCGTAATACTACTGTATTACTACCTTGATTAAGTATATACTTCATGTAACTAGAGTTGTACTATTCATACGTCGTCTCACATCGTCTTGGCTGTTAAATCCGCTCAGGCTCTCCCATAACTGGGTCACCACGGATCATCGCGAATCATCACAGGTCTCCTACTATCGGCGTAAATCTGTGACAGGCCGAGGCACAATCCCGATTCCTCATTTAGATGCTACACGAAACATTAATTGAGACTTGACACCAAGCCCTAGTCCGAGTATCGAACGAAGATTTTCGGCCTACTAGCAATTAATACTATTTAATAGCTGAAGGAGTAGGTGTTGCGCTGCCACTAGAGTTTCGATGATGTTGGGCATTTTGCTGAGAGTTTAGTGCCGGGTGACCCTGTATTTGAATCTGGGCTTGTGCCTGTGCCTGTGCCTGAGCCTGAGCCTGAGCCTGAGCCTGAGCCTGGGCTTGTGCCTGGGCTTGTGCCTGGGCTGCCTGGGCTGCCGCCTGTTGTTGTTGTTGAGCTCGGAGAAGTTGAGCATACTGGTGGGGGCCATTGGCAGCAGCAGCTTGCCCTGGGCTGCCGGCAGCAGCAATCATGGCCGATTGCGCAATACTATTATTATGTCTATTTTGCAAGTACGTTTTCGCCATTTCTCTCACCCTGTCCTGTGGAGTCTCCGGGTGATTTGAGCGTATTTGCGTCTCTATTTGCTGAAGTTGTGAGAGATAAGTCTGATGTTGCTGTGGGGGGATGATGAGATTCGGGCGTGGCGATGCCGATTGCCCTGGCGTTACATTGAAACCGGTCGTCGGAGTGGACATTCCCGATCCATTAGCCGCATTGAATGACGCCGCCATAGCTTGTGCTTGAGCATTATTCAGATAATTCTTATGGTTTATGCCGTTGATCGCCGCAGCGCGCATGGCTGGGGATGAGTTTTGTAGAGGTGAGTTTGCTTGCTGATTTGCATGTTGTGGCAATTGTTGCTGTGCTAGCGGCTGCTGTTGCTGGTGTGGCTGTGCCTGTTGCTGCGGATGAGGCTGCGGCTGTTGAGGCTGCTGCTGCTGGTGTTGCTGATGTTGCTGATGTTGCTGATGCTGTCTCATCTGTCGCTGTTGTTCAGAAATCCGTCGAGCCTGGAGTAACATGTGCATGTTGGGGGTCGTGCTAGGCATTGTTATCTGAGCCTGCCCATTCACTACGGGCATTTGTATCTGTGGAGAGCCGTTTAGCTGTGGTGGGACGAGACCCCCAGTCATATGGTTTTGATGTTCGGACCCAGTTGGAGTTGAAACCATGGGTATGGTCATGCGAGGGCGGGTCTGACCGTTGACTGCGGAGTGATTCGGGTTATTCACGCGAACCATTCCGGCATGGGGATGTGAGGCAGCCATCTGCGGTGTGGCTTGCGGGAGCTGACCTGCATTCTGAGTAGCCGTAGCCATATGGGCATGTTGATTTTGTTGGGCCCTTTGAATTGCAGCCTGTGACTGGACGTTAGCCTTGATTGGAGCAGCATTGGTGCCGGCCCGTACTCTGCGCTGTGCCTCTTGACGCTGTTGGTGAGCCATCCTTTCTGCCAGTCTTTCAGCCATCGCTTGATCCCGCTCCCATCGCATGATGCTGTATTCTCTCGGCGTCTTTGTTGGTGCTTTGGGCTGAGTGACATCGGCTGGCTTTCTAGCAGCGGCTAATTGAGCGGCTTGTTGTTGTTTCTGGGCGGCTGTTTCTCGTTTTTTAGCAAGCTTCCTCATGGCATCTATCATTGTTAGGTGCTTCTGGTTACGCCTTCGCTCTACTTTCACTGGCAAGGAATGACGGCGGCGGGGAAGAGGCGTGGTGGGGCCGTTTGACGTTGCTTGCGATGGTTGTTGTACCTGTTGCGATGCCTGTTGCGATTGTTGTTGCTGTGCTTGTTGCTGCTGCTGCTGCTGCTGCTGTTGTTGTTGTTGCTGTTGCTGCTGCTGTTGTGCCGCTGCAAGATTTTGTTGGCGGATGTGGTGTTGAGCTTGTTCAATTCTAGTCTGCCACAACTTGAAATACTGAGTCTTCTGCATATCATTAGGAAGACCTTCAAGTCCAACCCAGCGTTCAAAACATTCCCAAGGGGTGCGACGATCTGCACCTGACACAAACATTGACTTCGTTGACAATATGCTAAATATCAAACTCCAATTGTACGAGTATTCCCGCACTAAGCTCTTCAACTCATCATCTTCCGCCTGTGTCCACTGAGAGGAGCTGCGTGATTCATAAAATGCCTGGAAAGGCATGTTATCGCTAGGGGGGCGGAACTGATGCCCTGCATGAAGACGGTCTTTGATGCTCTTGTTTTCTGGGCGGAAAAGGGCGACTTCAGGATTTTGTGGCAGAAGTTGGGGCGGCTTGATGTTATCTGAGTCTTCTTGGGCGTGTTGATAACGGCTCCTTTTCTTTGGTGGCTCATTCGATGTTAATTCCATTCGATTATCGACGAACCTACTCAAAGGGAGTGCAGGACGTTTCCACGCAGCATCCGGGTCATACTCTGGCGCGGTTAAATCAGACTTGGGCACTGTCAAAGGGGCCCCATACATGGGAAGCTCGTCGAGTAACCGATTTGTCGCAGCAGAGGGCTGCAAGGAGAAAACTATGTCATCATCCTCAAGAGCGAATATGGCTGATGGCGCTATGGTGTTTGAGAACCCATCGTCTAGCTCATCATCAGGTTCTAGTGGTGAGTCAGTTCCTCCGGAAGGAATGAGGTCGGGAGTTGGGTGGGTTTCTGGGCATTGGGTCAGTGGTGCGTCGACCATCGAAATATCTTCAACATCCGTGGACCGCGGAGGCGGAATAAAAGCGTTTACTTGAAGAATCTTTCTCTCTTCGTTAGAGGCGTGGAGCCATTCCGCACAGGCGTACGCCATATTACTCGCAGCTGCCATTTTCCATTTACGTTCTTCCCGAAAATCGGTCCTCATCCATTTCATCTCTTGGAGCATTATATCCCAATGACAGACTTGCCGAGTCGGCTCTGGACAACGTTTGGGTTGGCGGAGGGACCATTTGTCAGTGTGCTGTAGCTGATAGACACGACGTAGAATGCGACATGCTTGATTATCGAGGATATGTGTGTACGCATCAGGTGTCGAAACAGTCTTGTGCGCCTGATGCAAGAGCTGATCCAGTGGCTTCATCCAACTGGGCCCTGCTGCAAACCCATTTACAAATAATGTTGTATAATAATCATCGCTTGGAAGCTGATCGGGCTTCAAACGGCTCTGCACTAATGATTGATAAGAGTTGGAAGCTTGAGGGGCCTGTTTGCCAAACACTACAGTAGGAAGTTTACCCTTCTCCCTCTTCTTCCTCTTGTTGATTAAGCTTTGAGGACGTGCTTTGGAAGAAAGCGAAGTCGGCGTTATAGGCATGGAGTGGGTAGCTTGAGAATCACCTGGCGATAGCAGGTCCGACAAAGACTGTGGCCGTTCCCTCAATATTTCAGCAACGGGCTTTTGAAGTGCCACATCAGTCATACTGGCCGCGATCTCGCGTTTTTGGTCCCTGTTCGTTACCGGCGTAGGAATCGATGTTGATGCAGCAGGAGTAGGTTGTTGTGTGCGTAGAGAAATGGTCTGTTTCTCTTTACTGTCACCAGTGCTCTTTTCCCTACCTCCTTCTATTTCAGCGGTTGCTGGAGATATTTCCTTGCCCTCGACGACATTACGTTGCTGTTGCTGTACATTGCTTCGCTCATTATCGGTCTTCGGTAGATCGCCGGGCGTATCAATTGTTGATTTAGCTTCAGCACTTCCTGGTATTTTGGGACCCGGTGTAATGATAGTTGGGTCGGTAGTCGTGGGGAGAGGCGGCACTGGATGTCCAGAGGCCCTATTGACATCTACTGTCATTGTAGCTGGCACCACAGTATTTCCCGTCGAGGCACTTGTTGAATCGCGCACCAACTGAGCTTCAACCTGCTCGCCAATACTTCGTGGTATCGCATGGCGAATCGGAGGAGATTCTTCTGACTGGTTCGGTTGGCCACTATGCGATAGATCGCTTTCGAGAGCGTTTTCATTCGGTCCCTTGCTAACAGTAGCATCTTCTGCTCTATTTTCATGTAAACTACTATTGTCACCCATTGTTGCACTCGTCAATGACTTGGGAATCGTGGTGGTAACCGTCGATTGGGCTGTGGAGCTCGGTGATAGCGCATTCCTAGGGCGACCGGAATCGAGTGGAAGCTGAGGTTGTAGCGACTTGTTAGCGGTCGTCAGTATGTCTATTTGCGCGGGCGAAGTGGCAGGTGGCGGGTGCTCTGAAGTTGGCCTTTCCCTTGGCTTTTGGGTTTGCATGGGTTGCGGGACTGGTGACTGTCGAGGTGAATAGGTCAGATGCGGCAAGGGTATTGGAGTGCTAATGGACGCTGTGGTGCTCTTCGGTGATAGTTTATCCGGCTGTAGGTTTGCATCTTGTCCATTTAGTGAAACCTTGTGTGGTACTTCTTCTACCCGTAGTTGTCTGTCGACCGCGCTCCCATCTATCGTAGCCGATGCGACGACTGGTGTAGCTATTGTTGTAACGGGAGCATTGGAAGGCAAATTAGTGAAGCTGACCTGGTGCAAAGGTCTGACAGATCCAGGTGTCGCACCTGTTTGCGGGACAGGTCTCGGCTGGGCATCGCCAGCTATCGGCAACGTTGGCGGCGGTGTTGATGATGTTGCAGCAGGGACGGGTGGCTGCTGGACTCCAGTACTGGGAGGAACGCTGGCAAGTCGCTTCGCGCTGGCCAGGGCGTTCTCAATCGGGGCAACAGTCGCGGTCTGTGGAGGGAGATACCGGGCGTAATGAGGAGGGACCCTTGACCGCGAAGGGATGTTCAGTTCGTTGAGGGTGCGGCCCCTGCAAGGGAGCGTTAGCACTTACAAGCCCAGTTCGCCGTTCGCAATTGCAGGGCGGCTCAAGGCGCGGTCGGAAACATAAAAATTCACACGATGATAGCGAGAGTACGTACTGTAAGATGTCACAGCCGTCGAGGAAGTGTTTCTCGGCCGGTGTGTGGTCATACGCGTCGAGGTGGTTGAAGCTGCGCCTGGAGAGGCCATCGGGGCTAACCGTGACCTCGTAGAGGATGCAGAGTTTCCTCTTGCGCGACCGTGCAATTGCACTAAAAACTGTCAGCACCTCGAATATGACCTCGTTTGAATCGGAAAGACGGGCTCTATCGTTTGGGACGCCTCTCACCTGCATTCTGCCCGCTTTGATTGCAGAAGCCTTGTGCGGTCGGCGGGCACAACCTCAGTCATAGCACAGACAGCGACAACATCCGTTTTGCATTAAAACGGACGCGGTCTGGGAATCAATATGTCACCCTGAGATGACGATACCCGTTCCAGAAGATGAAAGCGACGGTGTTGTGATGCGTTGATTGATTGAAGATTGGCGTATGATGAGACTGAGGGTGTGAATGAATTTTTTTGCAGATGCGCTTCATTATGGGGTTGGTATTCGGGCACCCTGGGCAGGCGGATTCGGGTTGTCTGTCCTCTATAGCACACTGTAGATAGCGCGCTGCCTAGGGGACGGCGCGCTGAAAGGTGGTGGTGGCGGACTGAGGGGAAAGACCATGTCCAATAGGTAGCGCAATACCTGACAATTGGAGGCCGGCACGGCACGTACTTTGTCATGTACCAGTCTATACCTCTCATTAAGCCAAATTGCGGCCATCTCAAGGTTAACTCAAGTTTGCAGATGATTCCCGAGTACTCCAGGTTCATTTTGTCCAGGCATTAGCATGTTCCACACGGGTGGCCTCTGTTCCTTACAACTACTGTTCTTGTTCCTCTAGCCTATGGTAGCTGTGCGAGGAGTCCTGCCCCTTTCAGGGTGGGACCAGGCAAGACACCCCCGGAATACCTAGTGCTAAGGTTAAAGAATAGCAGCCTGGCTTTATCTAGGCAACGTCTCTCTGATTTTGGGCTACTAGATTTATGGATGTTCATTTATTATGAAATATGGATGAAAGCAGGAAGGCAGGACGAAGTTGCATCTAGTTTGCTGCCGAGACGAATGGACGAAGGCACTTTAGCATCGTGGCCACTCTGCGTCGAGATGTCACAGCTAGCGCTTGAGCTCACTGTATCTACCGCAGGCGTCCTGCCTGCCACTGCAACATTAAGCGTTATGGAAGAGATAAAGAACTTACCGAGGTAGGTACGGTCATGGAATGCCAGTCTTTGCTGAGGGCCGACATCTTGACTGCAACAAAGATCATTTGGCTGTTGAGGCTAACACTTAGGTAAGCCATGGCTCCCAAGGAATTGGATGAAAGCTGCCCGTAGAGTTCAAAGCCTCGTTTGTCACCAGCTTTCCCTTGCGACCATAACGTTCGCAAGTCTTTTCGACTTAGAGATTAATGATGATATATAAATGTTGTAGCACAAGCCTGCGTTGGAATGAAACGAAATAGGAGGAAACATTGATGATATTTTTTCCAAGTCAGAAACCTACCAGCATACATGTACATGTATGTAGGTAGAGTACTAAGCAGGTACCTATGTACCTAGGCACCTGCTGTTCTAGGTACACACTACCTATGCAGCCACGATCCCGCACAGCCACCTGGGCACTCTGTCAACTCCAAGAATCTGAACATTTAGGTCAATCAATGATTCTTACACACCGTTGATATTCTTTTTCATCACATCCCTCTACAATTTGGAGACAGCAACTACTCTTTACTCTTCTAGCAGCAGCGACGACGGTTGGAG
Source organism: Xylaria venustula (assembly GCA_022578775.1). Classification (NCBI taxonomy): domain Eukaryota; kingdom Fungi; phylum Ascomycota; class Sordariomycetes; order Xylariales; family Xylariaceae; genus Xylaria; species Xylaria venustula. Next base: position 77,438 of record MU389353.1, on the reverse strand, counting down.
ATGTCTCATAACGCAGCTCAACCTCAGGCGTCTCGTATCGCCATCAAATTCGGGGCGTCATCTTTAACAGGATCCACACCCTTGAGCAATGCAACAAGCAGACGTGGACAACCTCAGCCTTCTTCGACCCTTGGGAAGCGCCAACGACTCAACCCACTGAACCACGATTCCGACTCTGGCGAAGATGATGACAACCTAGGCAGGCACGAGGCTGTGACAACGATCGGCGCCGACACCAAGTCGAAAGAGGGCGACGCGCTTTCAGGCAAAACAAACAACAAGAAATATATAATAAATAGCCAAAAGAATCGAGACTGGAAATCCGATGCGAAGGGCAGGAGAGGGGATGGCGCCTTTCCTTCGAAGAATCATAACCTTGAGACGGCTCCGGCCGACCAGGACAAGGATATCAAATGGGGCTTGAATGTTACCAACAAGTTTACGCAAGAGGGCTCATCCAACACAGACGATGAGTCCGATGAGAACCCGAAAGACATATCGACTACCACGATTGTCTCACCGCAGTCGCCTAGAGATGCCAATAGGGACGCGATGGACGCTCTTCTAGGGAAGAGGAAACCCGCACAGGATCTTATCATCCAGGGTTCCGCCAGCAAAAGTAAGCCTCCGTTCTCTGAACAGGACGCATATCAAAAGAGCATGACGGAAGCAGCAGAGGTTTCCACTATTGAAGAATACAGCGAGATTCCAGAAGGGGAGTTTGGCGCTGCCATGTTACGGGGTATGGGATGGAAAGGAGAAGAGTTCGGCTCCAAGCCCAAGGAAGTCAAGCGACGGCCACACCTGATGGGACTTGGTTCCAAGGAAGATGAGGAAATCAAAAAGGCAGAGTTGGCTAAACGCCATGGACACCGTGAGCGGCGACCACGGCTGGATGAATACCGGAGAGACCGGGAGAAGGAGAAGCAGGAACGCAACGGGCGTTACAGGGACAGTTACAAGTCTGAGCGCGATCGTGAACGGCGCGAACATAATTACGACCGCCGACACAGAGAGCGCCATCGTGATGATGATGGTCGAAGGTATCATTGACAAGATCATCACTCATCTTGTCTGACTGTGTTGTTAAATAGAAGCCGAATATTGTGGCAGCGACGACCTCACCAATCCCATATTCAGGAAGAGAGCACGGCCCAAAACTCCCGCTATTTCGGTTGCCGCTCCGATCCCATTGTACTCTGCGAGTATTGGAGAACAAAATACTTCCATGGGTGGTGAGTGGACGTATTTGGCTAATCAATAACCCCTATCCTGCTACGGCCTTGCAGTTAACATAAACCAAAGCAATCGGGGTTTCTGTTCTAAGCGCAAGGCAGGGCTACATCATCAACCAGGGTGGTTGAATGCCTTTGCTTGAGTCAGATGGCTCATCTCGCATTGTAAGACTCGCAATGCCATGTATCGCTGTCTGTCTTACCATTCCCAGTGCACTATGGAGAGTCGACGTTGGATCCATAGCAAGCTCACACCTTTGTTTTACAAGTACTCGACTCTGCAAATCGTGTTCCCTGAGCACCTCGCCTTGCCTCAAGCAAATTCAGAGATAAACTGAATATGGAACCATAATAGCTTTTGACACAAAAACTGCTACCGCCGGTTAATAGCCTATCATATAGCTTCAAAGTCGTCAGGGGTCGATATCTAGCCAAGGCACAAGATGTCTCGGTAAGCAGTACTAGTGTGAAAGCCAACCCGCCACTAGAATTTAAGTAAAGAGATAACGGTGTGTCTGATACCTAGAAACTATGCGTAGACTGGCAATTTAGGCATCTATTCAATTCTAACCGCATTTCAGTGTGATTCGTCACACCACATCATTCAAACCTCATAATCAACCCCGCCAGCAGACAGCTAGAGTGCAGTGTCAGACTTATCACTGTTACCCCCACTATTTTTCCAAAAGTCTGACATTTAATTCTTCCCCCGCCTCGCCTACCTCGCCTACTTAGTATGCAACCAGGGCAGAGAGACGAGTCAGGTTTCTACCCTTCCGACTTATACTATTGGTACCTCGCTAGAGAGCACCTAGGTATAGTACGTACTGTAGCTACCCTACTAGCTACCTTAGTAACAACTGATTTACATACATACTTACCTCGTTATCTACTTCTTTTATGATCTGTGATTAAGGTAGTGAAACTGAAGAGCATTTGGGTGACAACATGTGTGAGGCTTCATGTCTCAAAGTTTATCCTCATTTACAAACTTATACCTACATACCTACCTACCTATTATTGACAGTCCATGTAAAGTATTAAAAGAGCTGCCTAGAAAGAGGATACGCAGTTGCATTGGTAGGTAGGCGCTACTATGGAATAATCTTAATGGGTGCTGTGAGGATGCTTACCTACATGTACCTATCCGTCCTGCAGTTCCTGGGGCAGTGCTGTGGTACCCACCAAGTAGCTTAGGTACAGTAGGATGCAGATGGAGTAGGTACCCTACCGAGGCAGAGAGCAAAAAACTAGGCAGACCTATTAAAATTACCATTTATTTAACCATTTATTTAACAGCCATTTCTAAGGTCAACTTTAATTAATAACTTGTTTTATAACATATCCGCAATATTTTTTGTCGCAATTAATAAAAATGCTATAAAAAAGCCGAACTTTAAGCTGTTAAACGTGGTGTAAGTAAAAGGGATGTCTGCCTAGTTTTTTGCTCTCTGCCTCGCCTACACCTTCCTAGGTACCGGTAGAGACAGGCACGAAAGAGGGGCTATCAGATGTGCAGCTAGGGGTTGGTCCCCTCGCCAAGCCCACCAATGGCCAGGAGGGCCAATGGAAGGCCAACTCGAGATCGCAAACGCACCGTCAGTGTCAAGCGGTCTAGTAAAGTCCAAAATACAGTATTTCCCATAGCATTTTGAGGACGGCCTCCCATTTCCCCGGCCTCTCTCTCCTTTTTTTCCCTCCCATTGACATCGACATAGAGAGGTTTGTGATTCCAGACCAGCAAGAATTGGTCTTGTCACGTTGCCATCATGTCGAAGCCCCAGAGCGTCAACGGGAGCGAGTCCGAGTTCGAATTCGTCGAGACTCCCAAGGCTCCCACGCCCACTTTCGAAAAATATGAAGAGTGCGGTGTGCGGACGACTTCGGTATGTCGAGTCTTGTTTGTCTTGGGCTGTGGTATTACAATGAGCGTCGGACTAATCGATGCCATTCATAGTACCCGGCAATTAAAAATGCACCTCTTCCTGCCGATTCCGCCGGCTCAGATTCTTTCTCGAATACGCTGCTGTTCTCCCTGCTCTTTGGCATTCCGATATGGCTCTCATGGAAGGTCGGCGGCGGGACGAAGACGGCCATCTTCTTCGGCCTCGTACTCTTCATCCCCATCCTCGGCTCCTTCTGGCTGACTGTGTCGGCTATCAGCCCCAGAAAGAATGAGAAGGCTAAATACCCTGGCCGACCAGTCGAACATTATCTCACCTTCAAAAAACCCGCTGACCAGGCCAAGTACCATGGCAAGAGCAAGATCCCTATAGAGACCTTCTATGAGATGTACTTCGATGGAGACGTCGATTTCAACGGCGATGCTCTTGAAGTTTTGGAGTACAGACACGATTGGGCGAGCTTCCGTTTCACCATCAGTCTTTGCAAATACTTCGTCCTCGGCATGATTCCTGAGGTTATCATGCATTCTCGAAGCCAGGGTGAGCAGTTCGCACTCTTCTACTTTGTAGTCCCATCACTAATTCGGACCAGATGAGGAGCAGGTCCGCGGCCACTATGACCGTGGTGATGACTTTTACGGCTGGTTCCTAGGACCACGCATGATCTATACTTCTGGTGTTATCGGTGACATAAACACTGAGGAGTCTCTCGAGCAGCTTCAGGACAATAAATTGGCCATTGTCTGCGAGAAGACCGAGCTCAAAAAAGGTGAATCTCTGCTCGATCTCGGCTGCGGTTGGGGAACACTTGCTCGCTTCGCTAGCGTCAACTATGGCGCAGAAGCCACTGGTATCACTCTTGGCCGAAACCAGACTGCTTGGGGTAATAAGGCACTTCGTGATGTCGGTATTCCTGAAGAGCAAAGCAAGATACTCTGCATGGACTACAGAGACGTCCCTGTTCCCGAAGGTGGATACAAGAAGATTACTTGTCTGGAAATGGCTGAGCACGTAGGTGTACGTAAGCTCGGTGCCTTCTTCAAACAAGTCCACGACATGCTTGACGACGACGGTATCTTCTTCCTTCAGATAGCTGGTTTGCGCAAGTCCTGGCAGTACGAAGATCTGATCTGGGGCTTATTCATGAACAAATATGTCTTCCCCGGTGCCGATGCTTCTACTCCAATCGGTTTCGTCATGGATAGGCTCGAAGGTGCAGGATTCGAAGTTAAGAGTGTAGACACCATTGGTGTGCACTACTCTGCAACCCTGTGGCGCTGGTACAGAAACTGGATGGCCAACCGCGACAAAGTCGAGGCGAAGTATGGCAAGCGCTGGTTCCGCGTATGTTCCCCTAAACCAATCTGATTACCCACATGCTAATAAACAGATCTAGATATGGGAGTATTTCTTGGCCTCTTCTACTATTGCATCACGCCAAGGCACCGCTACCTGCTGGCAAATTGTACTAGTCAAAAACATCAATTCCACCCACCGCATCGAGGGTATTCCATCTCAATACGGTCTCAAAGGAGCTTTCAACGCTGCCGCTAAAAAGATAGACCTCAAGGCGTGGGCTGTTAAGAACGCAGATCTGTTCCCAACTGCTGCTGCTCAGTAAGTTGGTCGCTCAAATAGGGAAGAGGTTGAGAAACGATACATTCAAACCCGTCATGACACTCTCACCTGCTCTTCACTTGAGTTTGGTGTGGTTATAACGCATTACTAACAATGGTGGGACAATGCAACAAAGCATAGACGACCGCAAGTGATAACACCGACGCTGGGCCATCCGGTTCAATCAAAGTATTTAGAGGAATGAGAGGAATGGTGTCGTGTCGATAAGACTAGATTAATATGGTTACGGACCCGCCTCACGGGAACAAGCGAAACAGAGTTAGGAAAAGTGAATATCATCATTGTGATATTGTAAAATGCATACCCTTACTAAGCGCAAAGCTTTACGAATCCAATTCTCAACGTGTCTATGAGATGAATATATGCACTCAAAACCCGCTTCGAAGGGCCAGAGGATATATGTTATATGAGAGTTAGCTTCTCATTTTGTTGTCCGTCCAATACCTAGACCTAAGTTTTGACCGGGTGGTCGTTTTTAATGCAGATACCGGTAGGTATCTGACAAGAGGATATAGGGAACAGTACTAATACTGTATAGTCGTCTGATTGTGTGTATCAGTACAGTGCCAGCGCAGGGCTACTCAGCCACGAAATTTTGGATCCACTCTCACGTCAGTCGACCATTCAGAACACGAGTAGCCAGCCGGGCGTCTCAAGGGGATAGCGCCAAGACAGCTCTCATCGTCAATCAAGCTTCGTCATCCAACACCGGAACGCGCGCAGGCTGCACTTATTATTCTCCTTACTTCCTCCTTGCGTCTTCCATCTACCGAGGGCCTAAGTGGTCCCCTCAACGCTCTGGCTTCTCGTAGCTCTGCCACAATCTCAATTTAGATGACTAGGCTTCGATAACATCATGTATTCCAATCCCAATTCCTATCTCGGGGCCGGGGCCAACAACGCGCTGCGTCCTGGCTCCCAGCATCAGTATGGTACCCCCTTCGGTCAACAGCCGCAGCAGCAGCCGCAGCAGCAACAACTAGGACAGCAGCCCACTGGATTCGCTCCGCAACAGACAGGGTATGCTCAAGCGCCGTTAACACAACAGTATACCGGCTTCCCGGGCGGCCAAAGCATGCCGTCGCAACCTCAGGGGCTTCAGCCTCAGTACACCGGCTTCCCGGGGCAAGCGCCGCAGCAACAGAGCTTCCAGACCGGCGCACCGCCCGTTCCACAGATCCCCCAGCAGTTCCAGCAGCAGTTCAATCAACAGCAACAGCAGCAGCAACAACAACCGTCCCAGAGTTCGTTCTTGTCCCCGAGTAACTCCCTGCCTTCGACGGCGACAGCTGCAACCTCTATAAAGCCTCAGCCTACGGGCTTCAGTGCAATGGCCGCATCTTTCCGAACTGGTGGTGCAGCCGACGCGCAGCCAGCAGCCTCCACGAAGCCTCAGAAGACCTCGAACAAGATACCGAACATTAGACTCTCTTTCATCACTGCACAGGACCAGGCCAAGTTTGAGACACTCTTCAAGTCGGCTGTAGGAGAAAGGAATACGACCATGTCTGGCGAGAAGGCCCGCGATCTTCTCCTAAGGTCACGGCTCGATGGCGATTCTCTATCTCATATCTGGTACGTTACGGCAAACTCGCTCTGAAATCCTGGGCTCATACCTATCTCACAGGACGCTGTCTGATACGACTCGGGCGGGCGAGCTTCATTTTCCCGAGTTCGCACTTGCCATGTATCTATGTAACCTCAAGCTCGTAGGCAAACCGCTGCCTGGAAGCTTACCTGAAAATATCAAGAACGAGGTTTCGAGCATGGTAGACATTATCAACTTCAGTGTGGCCGAGGAGGCCGCCTCTGGAGGCGCAACTAATGTTTCAGATTTCACAAGACACAATACAGCAACTCCTCCCACAATACAGCATCCACAGCCTCAAGCATCCAACTCCCAATTGTTACAAACGCAGATGACAGGATTTCCAGGTCAACAGATGAGCATGCTCTCTCAGCAAACAGGTTTCCCGGGCGGAATCGGCAACCCCCAACCTACCGGATACAGTGGTCCTCGACCTCCAATGCCTCCAATGCCCACTGGCTTCGCAGGAGGCTTATCCCCGGCGCCTGCAGCACCCTTAAATGCCCAGCCGACTGGCCGACCCGGTCAATGGGGTCTAGTTAATACTCCTGCATCGGGTCTACCTAATATTGATGCCTTGCAAGCTCGAATGATGCCGCAAGCAGGGCGTGAGCAGCAGGATTATACTACCGCCGGCTTGTCGGGCAATGCTGTTATCCCATGGGCAATTACCAAGGACGAGAAGACTCGATATGATCAACTGTTTCGAGCCTGGGATGGTCTTGGAAAGGGTTTTATTGGAGGTGACCAAGCTATTGAAATCATGGGCCAAAGTGGTCTAGGCAAGACTGATCTTGAGCGTATATGGACACTCTCTGACAACGGGAACAAAGGTCGTCTTGATCTGGATGAATTCGCCGTAGCTATGCATCTGATCTATCGGAAGCTAAATGGCTATCCCATTCCCAATACACTACCACCAGAGCTTGTGCCACCATCTACCAGAAAACTTACAGAATCTCTAGGTACCATCAGGTCTATGCTAAATCAGGAATCTGATTTCCGCAAATCTTCAGGAGCTTCTCTACTGCCACAAAAAACTGGTGTCAGTTATATGAAGAGTCATTCGTTCAAGGGTGGTAACGCCGGCCTCAATGCCGGCAGGAAGGACGGTACAGTCTTCAGGAACAACGACAACGATGTAGGCTATAAATCTAGTGCTCGGCGTAGAATTGGAAACTCTTCGCCTCGTCCGGATTCGCCTGCTTCAGTTGCTTCCAACGAAGATCTTTCCATCGAGCAGTTGAGGAAGAAAATACGTGAAAAGCAGGTTCTTCTTGACGCTATGGATTTCAAAGATGAGGCGGCAGCAGAAGAAGACGATATCCTTGATCGACGTGACCGACGCGAAGCAGAAGAGCTGTATCGTCGTATTCGCCGCATACAGGACGATATCGATGCACATCCGGACGCTGCCCTTGTCAGCGGTGACTCCGACGCAGAGAGGCGGGCTCTCAAGAGGCAGTTACAGAACCTCACAGATAAGATTCCGGAGCTAGCTTCTCAAGTTCGAAAAACTGAGAAAGCTATCGCTGACGCAAAGCTTGAGTTATTCCGCCTAAGAGATGCTAAAGTTCATCCGAGCAGCGCATCAACCATTATCGGCACTGGACCGGGTGGTTCAATAACTGAATCCGATCGCTTAAAGGCCAGGGCAAAGGCTATGATGCAACAACGAACTGCTGCGTTGACAGGAAAGAAGCTTGATGTCGGCGATAATGATCTCGACGCCCCTAAACGCCTGGAAGAAGAGAACATGAAAGCTACAACTGAAAAGGAAAATAATGAACGCATGGTGCGCGATGTTGAGGACAGTGTACGGGAATTTGCCCGAGGTATTGAGGATAATCTCAAAGAGGGTGGGCAAACTGCAGCCAATGAGCATGAGAAACGACGGTGGGAAGATGCTCTGGGTGTCGAGGACGAAGTTCGCGACTTCATTTTCGATTTGCAACGCTCTAGTCGAGCCGCACGCATCAGGGCTCAAGATAGAAAACGTGGACGAGCAGCGACCACCGAACCTGTCCGAGCGGAAGCGCCCCCCGTGACTCGCCTTGAAAGTCCTTTATCGGCAGGTCGCGTTTCTTCTCCCCCTACTTCTCAATCTCCTATAACAAGCGGGGGGTCTTATTCTGCTTATAAAACCCCCGAAGAAAGGGCAGCGTTTATCAAGCAGCAAGCGGAGCAGCGTATGGCTGAGCGCCTTGCTGCATTAGGCATCAAAGCACCATCAAAACCAGGCGAGACGGCAGCTCAACGAATGGAGCGAGAAAGAGCAGAACGAGCTGCCAAACTTCGTCAGGCTGAAGAAGAAGATGCCCGTCGCGAGGCCGAACGGCAGGCAAGAATTGCTGAGGAACAGGGTGTTCCACCACCTATTACCAAACCAGAAACTAAGAAACCTCCTCCGCCACCTGCCAGAAAGGGAGCCAAGACTGACGATGCCAAGAAAGCTGAGGAGGAAGAAGCCGCACGGAAGGCGGAAGAGGAGCGCCTTGCTAAAGAGCACGAAGAACAACAACGCGCCACCCAACAAATGGAGTGAGTCAGCAGCTTTGCACCCCAACAATTACTTAGCTAACTCGCCTCTAGGAATGAAGCGAAACATCAGGAGGATGAATTGAGGAAGGAGCAAGAGGCGTCTTCTGCTCGTCTCAGGGAGCTTGAAGAGCAAGTCCGGCAAGGCAAGCTGAGGAAAGAAGAGGAGAAGAAGAGGAAGAAAGCCGCCGTGGCTGAGGCTAAAGAGAAAGAGGCTAAATTAGCCGCGCAAAAAGCCGAAATTGAAGCAGCACGCCAAAGGGAACTTGAGCTCCAACGCCAGCTTGAAGCTATAGACGACGACTCGTCATCCGATGATGACGACGGTCCCCAACAGATTACGCCGCAAGCATCCACGCCAACGCACGGCGGCAGCCAGCTTGGAAGTCAAGAACTTGAACGCAAAACGACACCTCCGCCTGCGCCAGCACCACCCGTTGTATCGCCTCCCTCTGCCGTTACAAGTTCATCTACAGATACTGAAAGCCGCAACCCCTATTTCCGCATGATGTCACAAACGTCGGAATCATCGGCAACGCCACCAGCACCTGCGCCTACCGCACCGGCTACTGTTCCTCCACAACCTAAGGCATCAACTAACCCTTTCCACCAGATAACGCAAGCCGCTCCCGCCGCTCCTTTGGGTCCTCAGCCGACTGGTAACGTATCCCGGAAGCGTCCTGAATCAGATGACGAGTGGGGATCAGACAATGAGGAATCTGATGATGATTCTGATGATGATCGACCAGCAGCTGGAGCTGCCCATTTGGCATCTTTGTTGTTCGGCTCCATGGGCCCTCCTCGACCTTTGTCAGCTGGAGGCGATAAGTCTAGAGGAGTCTCGCCTGCTGTCCAATCACCACCATTCAGCCCTCCGCCTCCGCCTCTGCCAGAAGCTAGCTCAGCAGCACCACCATCACCTCCCCCAATGCCGGGTACCGATGCACCATTTGTCGCAAGCATAGCTCCGCCGATTCCAGGCATGGTACCTCCGCCTGTTCCAGGCATACCCCCTCCGCCTCCTAGTTCAGGCATGCCACCCCCACCACCGCCTCCGCCACCTGCTGCTGGAGGTTTGCCAGCTCCACCACAAGGTGGCCGCCCTGCAGGTTTCCTGGGGGAAATTCAAAAGGGCAAGGCGCTGAAGAAGACCGAGACAAAGGATAGGAGTGGGTCGAGTCTCCAGGGACGGGTGTTGAGTTAGTAGAAACATCGTAACGTTCATGTCCCACAATCCGAACCTCGAGAATGTAGGAAGAGCAAAACTTTGGGGCCAGAATAGAGTATTCATTTGGATTCCGCAGATTGAGTTAATTAATAGTTTATATGTATGTTTCCACGCTAGGCTTCAGTTTAGCTTAATCACTTTCAGGCGTACCACACTTTGTGGTGGGGAGTGTTGTAATAATAAACAAGTGGTAATCTTCCAACTGCCTGCGATGGCTTTTTTTTTTTTGAAAATCTTCGTATTTCGTCATATAGTGACATTTGAAAATTCAAGCTAGCCATTTCTGACATATGAAGAGCCTATCTATGCACAGATATTTTTCACAGAGGAGAGAAAAGAGAGAAATAACGGTGAGTACTAGCAGGATACGAGGCGCTTCTTCTTCTTCTTCCCTGCTCCTTGAGCCCTTGATAATAACCTACGCCATTGCCAATTCATCGCCAATAAGCGAAATTTTCAATCGGTAATACTAGCAATTGTCGTGGATTTAGCGGCTGCAATAGCCTATCTGTCTTGTAGATCGCAGAAGGAGTTTATTAATGCAGCCACATTTGTCATCAAGACCATCATCGGCGATATCATGTGTATAAGTATGCAAGTAGTATCATCCATCTTATAGCAGTCTGTCGTGATAAATTATGAAAATAGCGAGCGCTCTAATAGTCATATGATATCTGCTCGCGGCATCAAGCCGGTTTGTTGTTTTCTGCATTCAACGACATCTACCTAAAGCCCGCGTTTCATACATTCCAGGACAAAAATGGCATCTTCAGATCAGCGCATCCTCGTCATCGGGGCTGGAGAGCTTGGTACAGCCCTTCTGCAGGGCCTAGCAGAGCGCTCCAAAACCGGGGCTTCGATAGCGGTGCTTCTGAGGGCGTCTACCATCGACAGCGAAGATGCCAATAAGCGACGCAGCAATGCGTACCTGCGCTCCCTGGGCGCGGCGCTCGTGGCTGGGGACATCGTGCAGCACAGCGAGGAGCACCTGGCCAGCATATTCGGGAACTACGACACCGTCATCGTGTGCAGCGGCTTCGGGTTTCCCCCGGGAACACAGCTCCGCGTCGCGCGGGCGGTGCTGCGCGCTGGCGTCAGCAGATACTTTCCGTGGCAGTGGGGAATTGACTACGATGTTATCGGAGCCGGGTCAGCGCAGGACCTGTTCGATGAGCAGCTTGAGGTCCGCAGCTTGCTCAGGGCACAGAGTAAGGTTGATTGGGTCATTGTGAGCACGGGACTGTTCGTGAGGTGAGTTACCTTATAGCCTGGTACCATATCAAATGTCTTATCTTTGATTGCGATACAACTCTTTGTTCAAAAGTCCTCCATCATGGTCTCATTATGAGTTGACATTGTTGCTGACGACAAACGTAGTTTCATATTCCTACCCGAGTTCGGACTCTTCGATTCCGAGACGCGAACTCTCCGCGCTCTCGGCAGCTGGGACACGCGGCTTAGCGTTACCACGCCGAGGGACATCGGACGGGTCGCGGCCGAGATCGTGTTCGAGCCCCGCGAAATTAGCAAGCAGGTTGTCTTCGTGGCGGGAGATACGGTCAGCTACGGCGACGTGGCAGATTTGGTGCAGAGGAGATTTGGCGGCCAGTGGAAGAGAGAGTTATGGGATATATCAGTGTTACGGCAGAGGCTGGAAGCGAATCCAGACGACGGCATGGTGAAATATCAAAACGTGTTTGGAGCTGGGAGGGGAGTGGCTTGGGATATGGCTGATACAGTCAATGCGCAACGCGGGATTAAGATGACGACTGTTGAAGGTTATTTGGAGGAGATGAAAGATGATATTTGAATCCAACATCTTGACTGGGACTTTTTAATGACCACCTATCTGTTTGGATTACAGCTCATTATTATGACATTGGGATTTCCGAGTGAAAGTATTGGGACTATCAGCATATCATGGGAATGTATATCCATATTTCAGACTGGCGATAGTGCTGGATATGTCTACGTAGGTAAGATACAGCAAAGATATAAGGCAAACTAGATATAGATACAATTGGGTATTCAATAAGGGCGGCGGACAGATGGTTGTATCGTGCATGATTATAGAGACGGTCTATAATTAGCGATGTATGCCGTAGAAGTAAAACGAGAACCAAACAGTCTTATGAAAGGATACTTTGTATACATGATATATTAACATCACTGTTTGCTTGCCGTATTTTTCTTTTCTTACACTATTCTCCCAATCAGTATTATCTTTCAATTTCTTTTCAGGCACACACACACTCTCTCTCTTTCATCTGATACACCGAGATCCGTAAACTATTTTTCTTTTCTTCCGTTAACAACGTCTATTGAAAACCTTTATTAATAGCGAATGGGTTTTTTAACAAATAGTTAAAACGTCCCCATTGTTTTATTTGTTTCTTCGAAAAAAAAATTATAAAAGAAATAATTGAACGTTGTTAGTAAATTATAATGTTTGACCCGGTAATTAATGGCCCTTTGTCACTATCCCATCACCAACGCTTAGGTACTTCGGAGAAATATCTATAGTGTCTATCTAATAGTTGATTTCTTTGATTTTTATCTAAATAAACTGCTACTTGCATTCATACATTGTCCCCAGGCGGGGTTGCAAGAGTTCTTCAATGCACTTGCGTGATGTTGTTGTTCGTTTTTCCTTTATTCAATGCAAACTAGTAGCGTAGTACTCTTTTATGAAGCGGGGAAATGTTTTGATTGGACGCGATCTTTACTTACCGATAGGCCAATAATAGCAACGGTAAGTGGGGCTTAGTGGGATCAGAGATCTGAAACAATGTGGTTGCCGTGGAGACGACGCTGCAGTATGTACGGCACGGGCAAAGCTAGGGCGGTACCGATGCCGCGCATAACGCCTGCGACCTGTTGTTGATCTCCATCCACACTCCCATAGCCGGTCTGCCAACTGCCTCCCCCTCCATTTAGGCCGACGCATCCCTCCATTTCTAACTCTCGGTTCCCAAGACACGTTAAAGAGGTTTCATTGCAGTTGCTTTCGTCATCGTGCCTTGTGATGCAAACGCACGACCTTGGTATCTATTTCTAGTAGTGTTTTTCTGTCTGCAATGCCTCGTACGACACTCTCGCTATTTTCGGCTGTCTAACCACGAGCGCGTCCACTCTCGCTATATCGAAAGCACGTCCCCCTTCGACCGCCCAGAGCGTGTATCAAGGCACTGAGAGCTGCAGCATGACGAGTCTTACGCGACCTTGATTCCAATCTCGTTCAGACCCCAAAGCCCACCGTAAACAAGTGCAGCCAGCCCACTCGCATAACAACACAGATCCCAGTTCACACGGCAGCGCATGCGCGCATCACATACACAACCCAGTCGTCATGGATGCTAGTTATCTCTCTCAGCAGGTCAATAGCATTATTGGCCAGCTCCATGGCCTGTTCGACGAGATTGGCGTCCCCAGCCATGATCGCGACAATCGTGAAGCAGAAGTAAGGAGCAAGGAAGGCACCGCATTGCTGGTCTTTGGAAAGCTAACCAGTGTGTGGCCTAGCTTTTTGCCGCCCTCTCTGAAACATTAAGCAACCATGTCAAAGACGTGACGGCAGAAAAGAAGGAAATGGTTGACGAAGCTCAACGCATCATTACCTTGATCCGGCAAATGGAAACGTCTCTCGACGATACTAAAGCACAACGCAACCCAGAGGACGACGATCTTCAAATCACGTTTCCTCTCACCCAGTGCCTGAAAGCATTGAAAGAGAAGCATACACAGATAGGTAGACTGCATCGAGAACGATTCGAGCAAGTTAAGAGTAGGTACCCGACAATCTAGCCGTATTAACACGTAATGTACATTACGTGTGATCGCAATGATCGAAATGCTGACTTGGCCACAATAGAGCTTGTCCAGGCCTTGGAATCGTACTCTTCCCATCTTGAACCTACATTCATCAAAATTGCGCTGCCGCCTACGGGCCCAAAGCAGTCTTTGCCACCAACTTTCGATCTCTCGCCTACATACGTGGACAAGCTAGACGACGAATTTACTCGGGTTTACGAAGAATACACTCGCCGAGTGGCGACTGTAAAGGCACTTTCCGAAAACATCATCCAACTCTGGGCCGAGCTTGGGACGCCGCAAGCTCAAACAGACCCTGCTATCGTCAAATACTACCGAGATGCTCCAGAGCAACTTGGTTTGCACGAGGGAGACCTCTCGAGGCTACGAACTAGGAGAGACAAGTTGGCCGACGAGAAGAAAGCTCGCGAGAAACGCCTCAAAGACCTTAAGATGGCCGTTGACGCACTCTGGGACAAGCTAGGAGTTGAGGAATCAGAGCGCAAGTCATTCCTAAACAGAAACCGTGGATGCGGCGTTCGGCAGATCAATGAATTTGAAGATGAGCTGGCAAGGCTGAAGGAGCTGAAGCGCCAGAACTTGCATTTATTCGTTGAAGATGCGCGCTACAAACTACAGGAGCTTTGGGATGCACTGTACTTTTCAGAGGATGAGATGCTGGAGTTCACACCAGCCTTCTCTGATGTCTACAGCGATGCGCTACTAGAAGCGCATGAAAGTGAGGTATCTCGCCTGGAGACCCTAAAAGAACAACGGGCCCCAGCGCTGGCACTGATCGAGAGACACCGAACCCTGGTCCACGACCGTGACGAATTAGCTGCATCGAGCCAAGATGCGTCACGTCTGATGATGCGTGGTCAGAAGGGAGAAAAGCGAGACCCTGGGAAGTTACTTCGTGAAGAGAAGATGCGGAAGAAAATTTCAAAAGAATTACCCAAGGTTACAGCAGAATTGTCTAAACTATTAGCCAAGTGGGAGGATGAGTATGGCCGCCCATTCCTGGTCCATGGCGAGCGATATCTAGACCTTCTTGAACCGGAGGAACCTAAACCAGTACCTGGACCACGCGCGAAGACGCCAGCAGGACCAAGGGGGGTGCCCCCTAGTCGGGCGAACAGTACTGTAAGCAGAACTGGCACAATTACCAGGTCAAAAACGCCAACGGCAAACCTTACGGGTACCGTGAGAAAGGCCGCAGCTCCTGCTCAACCTGCGAAGGATCCGAAGGCTAGCCCTTCGAGAATCCCAGCACGGGTGCCTTTGTCGAACCTAAAACATGGAAATAATTCACCTGAAAGAGCACGACCAGAAACTCGAGCTCAAGGAACACTACGACCAGGACATCCTCTCACTAGAGCACCGCCTCCGAAAATGAGGGAGCTTGTGCCGCCTCCGGAGCTAGAGACGCCGGTAAACCCCTATCGGAGTGTTGGGCTCGACTCGAGCTCACACGTGCGAGCTGTAGAGCCGGAGGATGTGTATGATGATCGGAGTTCGCAACAGAGCTATGGGCGACCTTACATGCACCACCAGGCTTCTCACACATCTATCCGAAGTGAGCGTCTTGGGCAATCCGCATATCCACATGCACCTCCGCCGAGACAAATTTCGAACACATCGACCGTAATATCAGGATCAGAAAATTGGGAAACGTATGACGATAACTCGGAGCCTGAGGCCGATGCGTCGGACACGTACTACGCCAAACTCCGAGCAGCAAGAGGAAAGCGATTTACCCCCGAGGATGGTTATGAAAATGCACAAGCCAACCAGGTTAAGCGCGTCCGGGGCCTTCCTCCTGCTATGCACAACAGCCATATGACAATCGACGCCGAGGGCAATCGAATAATCTCGGGAAGCGAGTGGACCGATGAGGATGCCTTCTCATAATCCTATCTTCTTTTCATGGCTGAACGATAATGAAATGCCAGGTGACACGACTCACGACGTTACGGCATGCGAAGCCTGCTAGGGAACTCTTAATAGTCAATGTACGCGAAACGGGCGCCTTTCGATGGACGACAGTTGCACATTCTTGCTGTCGTCGGGTTGCTTGGCGCGTCCCAATCCACTTTGTTTGCATTACATGTGGTCATCCACACAACACCTCTTCTTAAATCTAGTTGCCCCAACCGCGCGGATTTCCAATAGCTACAAGCTGGCTGGGCTAGAATTCATGCGGGGTTTTTTTTTTTTTACAAGACCTGATTTGCAGACATTAGCATTGGAGACCTTATGTCTTACTGCTAATGCTACTATTGTAAATTTTCCCTTTCTGGAATTCTTTGACGGGACATTCGGTACTCGGAAGGCGGAAGGGTTGAAGAGCAAGGCGGTGGATAAGTCCTGCTGGCGTTGGCGTTATAGTCTTTTTATGTTGGGCGATCGGTACATCGCCCCGTGAGACAGTGTCTCGACCCATTTCCTAGGTACGTACAATAAGAAGAGAGAATCGCGAGACAAGTTACAAGTTATTTTACTCTTTATTTTCTTCGTCCAAAAAAAGCACGAGGTGATGTTATCGCATGAATGCTGCTTCCATTGTGGAATATTCCTGTCACCTCCTGAAGAATGCGTTAACCAACAAATGCCTTACCTTATACAGCCTAGGAAGTACAGTATCTATGGATCATGGCACTTAGTATCATGGTTGTAGTAGCGTACGTAAGTAAGGTACCTGTACCAATGCAGTGCACTAAAAATACCCCGGATAAATGAACCCTCGACAACTCTAAATGTACCTACCTACTTAATTTATTGCAGCACTCGTCTCTGAGATAACCATGTCACGTCACCTCATCATTACCTACTACCTATTAAGTGTCACAGCTGCGCGGAGCTCGACTTTCCTATCCGTGCCTTCGAATGACTCGAACGTTTATGTTTACATTCGATTCGAGCCTTCATTATAGTTTTTATTCCCCTTGTTCCCTACATATGCAACTATTGTCTCTCTGCACCATTTCAATGACCTGCTAGAGGTAGTTGTAAAGGACGGGCAGTTGACGCCAACCTACCAAGCGGCCTCATGAACGGCACCGGTACACCCAACCACGCGGGACATGACGATGCCACACACGACGCCGCTTTGAGAGGCGCTTTGCTTGCCTTCCAGAAAACAGCCCCGAAACCGCCGACCAACAATCCGCCGACGCTGACTCCAGCTGCGACCCCGAATCGCGATGCAGGGAATGGCCATAGTAATGGTGCTCTTATAGCGGCCACCTCGGCATCGCGCGATCGCAGCCTCGCCCCGTCACCTTCTGTAAGCCGCCAGACCACAGGGGACAGCAGAGCCTTGGGACGACATCACCACCCAGCGATAGGCCAGAGTCACTTGTTAACCCCGACCAAGTCCACCATGGGAGATCCGCGTTCTCCGTCTCTCATCGCAGCGACGCTGGCCGCCAGTCGATCGACGAGTCCTAGCCACAAGACAGCTCCCGCCACGCAGTTGAATACCCACGTGCCTGCTCGAGATCTTGGGAAAGGGAACAGGGGCGATGATAGCACCGTTAGCTCGGTCCCAGATCTTGATCTTGCAACCGACGCCAGCTCAATTGGCCCAACAAATGCTCTGGTCTCACTATTCGAGAAAAAGGGGGGCGAGACGGAACCGGCTACGAAACATCGTCCACTGTCTAGCAGCAAGAAGGGCTCTCGGCCCGGGTTGCGGCCCATGACACCGCCTCGTACCATGAGCCCGGTGGTTACGTACGACACTTCTTCACCTTCAAAATTAGCTTCCTCTTTCGTTTCGGAGAGGGCAGTATTGCCTTCGCCAAGTATGGACTGGGGTGCGGTCAGAGCCAAACCATCGCTTCGAGATGCAGCAGAATCATCAGAGAGCAAGAGGCAGCGCCCTCCGACTCCTCCTCCACGCAAACAGGTAGACACCGAGCTGCTAATATCTGCATCCGTTCTCAATCCCCATAAGAGAAAACCGAGGCCCCCCACCCCTCCCCAGGTGTTTAGCCAGGCGAATACCTTGATCTTATCACCACAACCAAGACGGACGTCATCTCAGAGAATCATACCGAGCTCCTCTGACAACACTCCCACGTCTGTCACTCCGCCCCTGACGCGACCCCTATCACAGACTCAAACCCGGGCGCCTAGGACAACCGCACCTTCAGTTACATCTCTCGTGGATAAAAAGAGTCCGAGCACTGTGATTCGAAGATCCTCTAGCTCGCTATCAAACGACACTTTCGTGTCAGCCTCGTCGGGACCTTCGCCGCAGCCCGACTCGCCGCACCAAACTCCTGAACCATCCTTACCTTTACGGTCAACATCAGTGCCGAATGTTTCCATTCTTCCCCCCTCCCGGCCTCCGAGGCTACAGTCGTCTTCCAATTTACCTCTGGAGTCCCTGACTAACGCTATTGTTGCGGGGTCTCTTGCATCTGCTCGCGCGACTCCCAGCACGGCAAAGCCTCCCACACCACCACCTCCTCGAAAACAGACACCGCACATGCGCCAAACACTGCGGGTGCCTCGAACCAAATCGGAGGAAGAAGTGACGGGGATTAGTCCTCAGCACAAAAGGAAGCCACTTGGCAAACTCAGTTCCAGGAAGAAGCACTCCCACCAAGAGGGTGCCAGAAAACGGTGGCGCGAAGAGATCACAGACCGCGAAAGACAGCGATATGAGGGTGTATGGGCTAGTAACCGTGGTCTACTACTGGATGGCTCCAACGCTGCAGCAAACAGCTTAGGGGATGTCGATGCAAGCCAGCTTGTTGCGAATGTGGTGGTGCGCGACATCTGGGCCCGTAGTCGGCTGCCCTTCGACGAGTTGGCCGAGGTGTGGGACCTTGTTGACACGCAGGGTAAAGGTGCGCTGGACCGGGCTCAGTTCGTCGTCGGCATGTGGCTCATCGACCAGAGGCTGCGCGGTCGCAAGATACCCAGGAAGGTCACTGACAGCGTGTGGGGGAGCGCCAAGGGAGTGAGAGTGCTCGGACCCAAGGCAAAGAATTGAGGACCTAATCTCTGGTGGTGACATACTTTCGTATTGCTACTCACATACACACTCCCTCTACCGATACTGTATATACACAAATCATGATACCCAATTGATGATACCACAATTCCGAACACTACTAAGCGGTTATCCGCTTTCCCTTCCCTAGCAGAAGGATATAGTCGGCTTCACTATATACCTTGACCAATGTGGCCGGGACCACTGAATATCAGCCCTCAATACATGTAGGCACACATGCCGCATCATCCATGAGACATTATCAAATACTGAAAAACATATATGGAAACATGCAACGCCACCTTCAAACATTGGTGTCTTGTTGGTCTAACTACTTAGACATCACTACGCGCGCGGCTTTCCTCACTGACTCCCTCAAACTTTTGGATCAGAGAACCATCGAGATCACTCCCTGGGTACTGCCATAGCGCGTGTTGGCTCTCAGTGCTTATGATGCGCGTCAGCCACTTCATTTCCGATCCAACCTATTGGCTCTAACGATGTGCTTTTCCGGGTGAGTTTGTCTCACGATGACAACTTCAGTCTTAGTCCATACTTTCGTGCATTACTGTTGGTATGTTAAGACAGACCGATGGGACTGAATACCTAGGATGAATTCAGGTTACCATGTTAGTGTGTTTCTGTTGACCGAAACAGGCCCACTTCCAGGACTTGTCTCCTGGCCTTGTCCGCTTCACTGCTTTGCGGGCGGTTAATTTGGTCGCTTCTTTTGGGACCAACATATAACAGTAAGGAGCTCCGATATCATGATTACAACGGTTCATTTTGTCACAACAAGACACAACGGGCTTCCAACGATTGCACTAAATAGAAAGCAACAGTTATCGATTACCACTGATAAGAGTCTAGTGCCAAAAAAAAAAAAAAAAAAAAAGCATTTCTTTCTGACGCTTCCACAGAGCGCATAATGCTTATACCAGATAGGTATCTACTTACTTCCATGAAAACGTACGTATGTTGGGTGGCAGCGCATGCATAGAAGCGCCAACCAGCCAGCGCCCTTGAAACAACCAACCTTAGCGCGCTATAAGTGATCTGGTATCATGGATGCGTTAGAAAAGGGATTTTAGGGGCTCGCAGGGGTACGTAGCGCAACTCTGGATCAAGCCCACTGCCGAAAATGCCAGCTGCACCTATCCCGATTCGGCCAATTCTCATCTTAGCCTTCATGCTACCGAGGTCAGACCCAAGTCTTTTCCCACGACGCTCCCAGGTACAACGTAGTACTGTACGCTATTTGCCTGCCCAGGCACGGTAGCACCCGTTATTATGCTGTCGCACAACCATGGCCCTATCCTCCTATCCATTGGACCTGTTTATTGATTTTTTAAATTTACCTCCTCTCGACTGAACGACCATACATACCTACATACCATGTAATCGGCTGCAGTCACGCAATCAACCCATCGCCTTCCCTTCGCTTTCGTCTCTCTCTTCTCTTGTATGTTCTTCGCTTCGGCCATCTACGTTGAGGTAGAGGCAGTGTACGTCATTTGTGGCAGTGTGCATTATCTACCGCCTGTCGGCTCCCTCTCAGTGCCCTCTCCGTGCCCTCCTGCTGCGAGAAGCTGAGCCCATTGAGAGAGGGGCATTCCATAATCAACATTCAGCATTCCATGTTCTGTGTTCCATGCTCCACGGCCTTTTACTCCCTAATTCTCTAGCAGGCAGCAAGCTGTCCGTCTCTATCCTTCTTCATAGCTCTCTGACCTGGTATCGATTGGCTCGTTCTTTCTCTCCACACCTCCTCCCCTTATACAACCAGGTATAATACCCACCCACCTCACGCCTTCTCCGTATCGGACAGCTCTCGCCACCTACCGACATCCAATCCTGACTCGCATTATTTCACTTCAGAGAAACCCTTCCGACTCGTTGTTTGTCTACTTAACTTTGTACAACACAACCAGTCCAACACTTAATTCACTATTCTCGCCGTCGATCGATCGTGAAGCTTTAGTCACTAAGCTAGCCAACGAGGCACTCACACAAGCGCTCGCAGCTATCACGTCGATTAGCTCGCATGCTACACAGGAGGAAGCAGGCGACGTTGCGCTTCTGGTTAATACCGTGACACCCGCGTATCCTCTTCGTCGTTCGCCGCTGCTATCCTGTAGAGAGCCCTGTCGCGTGCATCTTCGCCCACTCGCACCATGGCGGAGACGGCCACCCAGTGTCTTCCACCAAGGACCAGCACAACGTTACCCGGCTGCCGCGCAACTATTTCCATACCTCCCCCATCGATAACATCGCCCATAAACAACGCGGTAAATCGGCTTCGAAATCAACTGACCTTGTCCGTCGCGAGCCCTGTGAACCAGAATGGGAGCTTTGAGTTCGACCGCGTCCTCAAGTCAGGGTACGCGCAAAAGCGAACTCAAAAAAGAAAGGTGCGCTTGAAATCGGGCTGAACACATGCTGACTAAACCAAAGACTAATCTGCGACGCCTATCCTTGTAGGTCTGGAAGACTGTCTATCTCGTTCTGCGGCCAAACGCACTATATATCTACAAATCAGAAAAGGAAAGCAAGCTTCGAAATAAGCTATACTTATCGGATTTATCCGCCGTCGTGTCTCTGAAAGACCCAAAACAGAAGAGGAATCATCTCTTCGGACTCTTTTCTCCCGCCAAAAATTATCACTTCGAGGCACCGACCGCCAAAGATGCGCAGGAGTGGATTGACCTTGTAAGGCAAGAGGCCAGGATTGAAGAGGAGGAGGAAGAGATGTTCTTGGCAAGCCCCGTCGTTCGCCGTCAATCCTTTGCGCCGGCCTCGATGTTGAGGAGTACAGATGGGACCCACGACCCCCTTACGCCTGATCAAGAGCGGTATTTATCGAGCTCGCCCGAGCCTGTCGACCGGCCGATTTCGAAATCTATACGCTCGGGGGGGAGACGCTTGTCCCATAATGACTACTCTGGGTTATCTGCCAACGAGGTGGCCTCGCAGTCTGACCTTTCTGACATTGACGGCCAAAGAGGACATGGGGCTTCGATCGAGAGCTTCACCATGCCATCAACCTCTGTTTCCGGTGCGCAGCCTGGCCCACGTCCTAACCGACCGGTCATGGGAGACAAAAATGCCAGTCAGATGAGCGGACTGAACGCAGAACGAGGCGACCCCGATCGTGTCGTCTGGCAAGGCTGGCTTTGGTTTCTCAAAGGGAAGCGGGGCATGAGGCAATGGAAGAATTGCTGGGCTGTTCTCCGACCAAGGAACCTGATTCTTTACAAAAACGAATCAGAGTACACGGCTTCGTTTATCTTGGCGCTACCGTCGATTGTGAATGTGGTGGATATTGACCCGGTCAGCAAGACGAAGGTGCACTGTATGCAGATCATCACGGACGAGAAAAGCTATCGCTTCTGCGCCCATGATGAGGAGTCCTTGGTCCAATGTCTCGGAACATTCAAGAGCCTCCTGGCCAAGAGGAAAGAATTGGAGGCCCGCGTGTCTGTGTCCGGTCAGGGGGTTGCTGTAGCCCCGTCATCCTCGTAGACATGTTTCAAGTTTGCAATTCATCTGTGCCAGCATGACGACTCATCGCGAGACCAAGTCGACCATGGCCGGGCATATTCGACGCTTATCACAATGACGCTCAATCGGCGACGGCGAACAACAAGTTGCCGCGTCCATAATACATTTACAGTGATGCGACTATGGCAGCTCACTATCACGAGACGGGAGCATCTTTTCATGTAAAGTTGCTTCGCGGTATGAACCTGACGAAAACATAATACCAATTCCATATGTTTTAATAATTAATCTCACCAACTTCCAATCCAGTGTGGGGTGAAGTAAATAATACCATGAACTCATCTTCAAAAAGCAAGGCAATGTGTAAGGACCAATGTTCAACTGAAAGGTGTCTATGCGAGTAGTCAAGTTGCAATGTGTCATTAACACGTGAGTGAATACGTAGAATCTATCGGCGTAAGAGAGACGTAGTCACCAGTTGTTTTCTATGTGACTTGTAGGTGGAGCTATCTCGACAGACCGGGCCGAGCATGTGAGTGTCTACCTATGCCTTGACAGGTACGCCAACAACAGATTCGGTAGCCGCCTGTGGACAGCATAGGGTCTAAATCGTGGACTAGGTAAGAGTCGTAATTATGTAGTGCAGCAGCTAATTACTCACAAGGTGTCAAGGTACAAAAAATCAAGGATCGAGGTAAATTTGCCCCTGAGGAAATCATACTAGGTAAGTAGGTAACAGTGTGCGAGGTACTTGCACCAAAATCACAGGCAAAAGCTCTCCCCTGGCTTGAGCGAAACCGCGCCTACAGCCAAAGCCGGCCCGCAAATACCTAACCAGGTTTACTTAACACCCCTACATACCAGTAGGCGCAAACCTTAAGTATGCTTATGCTTATCTCTTCACCAACTGATCATGTTGGCAGCTTCGCAAACCGGCCTATCAAAGTTGACAAGGTGGCTTTTGACTACATACATACATACTTACTTACTTACTTAGAATAAAATGGTCTGTGTCCTGTGATCCAGGTTAGGTAGGTAGTTGGATTAAATTCCTTAAATTGTAGTAGGGCCGGTTCAGCTGCAGTAAGTACCTAGGTAGACTTTGATACCTAGTGCAGCGGGCTACTGTACCCCACAACCCCGTACGTGTAGAAATGCCGCTCCAATCAGCGGTGCCCGTGCCGACTTGGGTAACGAGAAACCGGAATGAAATCATGATTTTGGTCTCCGTCAACTACTGTACAAACATGTACCTAGACCCCGCGTTAGCTCCCGTTCTCGAAAAGGCACTGGCTGGCTCTATCTGCGCATCGAGATGTTGCTGTAATGAAATGTAATGAAAAGCTGAGTCTACCAATCAAAAAGAGGTGAGATCATGGCCAATTAGAATGACCCAGCAATACAGTAAATAACCCAGCTCGCCCAGATATGTTGCCCAGATATGAGCTGGCATTCGTCCTGACGAAAAGCTGAAGATAGATACACATACAGATCGCCAAGAAGAATAAATAGACAGGCCAAGCCGTGATCTACTCTTGTCTACTACTGCTCTGAGCAATAAGAGAGGGGCGCCTTGTTATTGTGGTGCAGCGTCGTCGTGGAATTCCTGTTTTGACTTTTCTATTTTACTGCTTCGGGCCAAGACCGACGGCCGTCCTGCAGACAATCCCGGCACGTCAGGTACACTACACGTTACGCAGGCCGGCACTGCATGGCATGGGCATGCTGGTAGGTAGCTACAGACTGCTACAGTACTGCTACAGTACTGGGCACGGCAGGCACTCCCCGCAGCAGTTGTTGGAGAAACGACCTGCCTCATGCGCACAGAAAACCAACAACCACACCTCCAGCCAAACTACGGCGCCCGAATGACCTGCCGAACGTGCCACCTCGCCACCCCGTCCTCTGCTCCATCTGCTGCCATTGGGCGGCGTCGAGGTGAAGGTGCTGCATGGGTCAAGTGGCCGAGGTCCGTCGCAAGCATCTCTCCCTCTCCCTCCCTCTCTTCCTTTCTTGTTCCCTACTGATATATACTACTACTACTACTACCTACCTCTACGACTATTACTACGTATGTATCTAGAAAAAGAATCCGCTCCCCTCCCCCCCCCTTTCCGCACATGGCAGGTCTTATTATGTAGAGACCCGGTCCAACTCCATATTCCTTTCTTTTCCCTCGGAACTAGGACTCTTTTGTACTGGATTCGTCAGTACATAAGTTGACAGAGTAGCAGTGCAGTGCACATGTCTGTGTGTTGGCAAAGGATGGCGAAGGATGGCGAGTGCGTGTGCTTCCCTGCGCGTGCCGTCGCTGTCTCGGCCATCTTGCATGGCTATTTTGCATCATGACATCAGGATCCCCTATATGTGAGCCTGCTCCTTATATAACTGCGACAGCACCATCTCTGATGCTACTGTCCCTGTTGCTGCTGTCTTAGCTAGCCTCGTAGCCCATCCAGCTGAACCAGATCACCTGCTGTATCGGACCGCAGCCACCTCTCCTTCGCTCACTCTCGGGTTTGTTTTGGCCTTTGGTTGGTTAGTCGCGGCTCTGAGGCCCAAGTCTGCATTCACCACTTGACTAGCTATCGAGGCTGGCTGTATCCTCATGAGAATTTCGAGTGGGCTCCCCGAGGGCTACTTAATGCCCATGTTGCCTTGATGAGATTTTGGTACTTTCCATGATAGGGGGCACTCTTTTAGTCTATTGACACCAGGAATTGCTCCTGATCTAGCCCTTCGTTCAAACGGCTTGAGAATTATAAAACTTATAACAGAGTCACTTCATTACCTGTCAAGTCTATCACGGTTCTACCACTATGAAGCTCGCCTTCGCTGTGGCGATAGTAGGCGCCGCGTTGCCGGTGTTGGGAGTCAATCTCCCACTCAGCACATCCTCGCGATGGATTCTTGACGCAGATGGTAACCGTGTGAAGCTTCGGTGTGTCAACTGGGCCGGCCATCTCGAAGCCAACACGCCCGAGGGCTTGAACAAGCAGTCGGTTGACTATATCGCCGACTTCGTGGCTGCACAGGGGTTCAACTGCGTGCGTCTCACGTATTCCATCGATCACGCCCTGAACCCCGACGTCCCCCTCTCTCAGTCCTTCACTGACGCGGCCACCGCCGCCGGCGTGAATGTCACGGACATGAACAACATGTATGCGCAGATCGTGGAGAAGAACCCGTTCGCTGCCACTGGCACGACCCGAGACGCCTACGCGGCCGTCATCGCTGCGCTCTGGAACAGGGGCGTCATGACTATCCTGGACAACCATGTCAGCAAGGCGAGCTGGTGCTGTAAGTAGTCCACCCTCTACGTGAAGAATTTCACGGCTTGCCCATGCTCCATCTGGCCTCCTTATTTATCTAAAACCGGCACACTTCTCTGGCACACTTATGGCGAGAACTAACAGGCACTAGGTGACCTTACCGACGGAAACGGGTGGTGGGACCAGGGGGCCGGCTACAACGCGGCGAATAGCCGCTATTTCAACACGGACAACTGGCTCGACGGCCTCGAGGCCATAGCGACGTGGGCAAGCTCGCAGCCCGGCGTGATCGGGATGGGCATGCGCAACGAGATCCGCGAGTTTCTCTTACAGGGCACCTTCAACGGCCGGGCAGACTGGTACAACTTCCTCCAGCAGGCCGGGGCGCGCGTGCACGCGGCGAACCCGGCACTCCTCGTCATCATGGGCGGCACGCAGTCGGCGACGGACCTGACGCACATCCGCACCGAGGGCAACATCGACTGGAGCGCGTGGGCCGGGAAGCACGTGTGGGAGTGGCACGCGTACCAGTTCACGGTGACGTACGCGCTCGCCAGCGGCAACTGCGACCTGCTGCAGCAGACTTACGGCCTCTTCGACGGCTTCGTGTTGGCGCAGAACGAGTCCTACACGGCGCCGCTCTGGCTGTCCGAGTTCGGCTTCGGCATGACCGGCGGCGCCAACTCGGGCCTCTCCGACGCCGACTGGAGCTACTTCGAGTGCCTGCGCGACTACGTCCTCGACAACGACTCCGAGTGGGCCCTCTGGTCCCTCATGGGCTCGTACTACGTGCGCGAGGGCGTCGTCGATCACGATGAGGGGTACGGCACGTTTGATCATGACTGGGTGGGCTTGAGGAACCCGGATCTCCCGACGTTGCTTGCGCCTATGTTCCAGGTCACGCAGGGACCTTGATTTTACGTAGATTGCTTTTCTAGTGGGAGGGGAGCTGAGTACTCTTGCTTCCTGGGAGGATATGGTAATACGGTATATAGTACTGATCATAGAGTTATGTGTTATATGCGATGATGAGACAGGTTTAGCTTCATAATCATGTGGTAGATCATGGTGTTACGATATCTTGAAGGATAATGGTAGTTATATATATATACCCCTATCATCATTGAGCCGGTGTGCTGTAGCCCGTTCTGAATTCGAAGTAGTTTGCCCAGGTACGATAGATTATGTGCTACTAATGTTTCCACTCATCCCTTGTCGGTATCGTCCTTTCAACACTTTTGCATAGGGGGCACCCTTTCTTCGAATTGCAAAGTTACAGTGAGTCGTGACTCGTCCTCTACAAGATATTGTTTCGTGAACAAGCTTGGGATGTGATTTAGTATAACTGGTACCTATTCTCCACAAAGTAATAAACCTAACCCTATCGACAACCTTGGACCCTCTGCAGTCTTAGAATGCTGAATAAAGCAGCATTGTCAATCTCTGAGGTTCTGAGAATCTTACAAGCATATCGTGATTAGCGGATTGCGGTTATTCAAGGGGCGTACAGCTAACTTTACATCATTTCTGTCGACAGTGTATAAAAATAGTCTGCTTGGCAGATGCGTAATAAGCGAAAGGGGTAGCTCTTTGTAAACTGACAAACATTTAAAGCAAAAGTAAATATCATTTTCCATGGTTCTAACTTGTTATCTTAGAGCTAGCACACAACATGTCGGCCATACTATTTATATTCAATATGTACACGTCAGCTTTCAGGGCCAGGATTAATTGCCATATATCCAAGCATGTGTCTTTAGGCACGTGGTTTTGTATAATTCTACTCGTGTGTCTATTTAATGAGACTACAGTCCTATTTACTAGATATAATGCTTGATAGGGGCCGAGAGGTCTAAGTGCTTGTGTAGTTACAGCTTTGGCAGAACATAGCATGCATTACAGTTTATGACCATCTAAAGTAACTCGCTCCATTATACGTGACTTTATTGAAATGTCGAACGTTGAGAAACGAGGTTAGTGCTCTGAAGAACTAAATCACTATCTATAGGCCCTAAGTGACTGGGCTGAACTTTGAAGAAACGGTTGCTCGTGTGTTCTCTTGGAGATAGAGCTAGGAAAGTTGATCAGCCCAGTACTTCATACATTCTAGTAATTATCTCTGTGTCCGTCTGTTTTCATAGCAGGATTTAAAATGGGCTTGGATATATTCTCTACTCATGAATAAATATTCATAAGGGAACATGTTTGTATTGTCATTTTGCAGCGTACTGGACGACGAGGGTGGTCTAGAATCTTGAGAGAATCTATTGGCTTTGCAGATCTCGAGGTTCATTGATATTTTTTAAACTAGAGAGAGCCGAATACTGTATGGTACCTATTTCTACCCGTATCAGTACATCCATTTAACACAACTCGTCTAGTTGTAGAACAGTGTGACCTTCCTTACAGCAATACTAGAAATCGAAAATGGATATCCGGTGATGTTGTTTGCCGGTTCAAGACAACTTTAAGTAGTTCTTTTTATATTTGAATACTAGGAAGTATAAATTCCAGCCAGGTGTGAGTGCAGTCGCATTCGTTTAAGTTGCTCGGTACGAGACGGGGAGGCAAGAGTAGATAGTAAACTCCCAGTTTGAATCATGGACGACTTATCTGTCCATAAGACTTCGCAACGGGAGAGAACTGGCCTATGGCAATTCGCTATGGCTTGCTGAACGGCTTGGCGGGAAGAAATTCATACACATATGCTCCAAGGATTAGCTCTTCGTTTTTTATACTTATACTTATACTCAAATCTAGCCTTCCCTGCGAAGTCTGGGCTTGTAGGGTAGTCCGGCGTACAGCAGGTACTATGATGGCGTTCTGTGTTCGGATAGGCTATGGCTCATAAATTACAGGTTTATCTATCTGTAGTAGACTGATCCCCAGTTTAAAGGTCGACGGCAAGTTCCTACCTCTGGAGTAACACGGCGAATGTGCTAGCAATCACATCTTATGACAAGCGAAGAAATCTATTCTTGAATATCTAGTAAATGTATTATAACGGCTTCTATCAGTTCTTTTCAACAGGCTTCCAGGTGACGACGCCATGATGGGGCTATAAGTCCGATTTGATCATCTTAATAAAAGAGGAAGAAAAGGGTAGGTAGAAATAATAAATTGAAATGATTGATGGGGAGAACCGAACAGTAATAAGTGCTAGTAATTCGCAACGCTGATAGAACGGAGTAGTGAATAGACATAGACAAAGGTAGTAGTAGGGGGCAATAGGAGGGAGTAGGTGTTAGTGACAAGAAGAGTAAATAACAAATGATGAGCGGATTTAAAAATATGCGAAGGAGATAGAGAAGTGGAAGGGGGAAGGATTCCATAGAGAAAGAATAGTTATTTATGTCGAGAGTAACTGGAACTCACGAATACTTATAAGAGCCACGGAATTTCGTATGGTTCAAAGAACCAACATAATTATTACATCTGTCATGATATCAAGATAGTAATAGGCTTGTGAATCACTCAGGGTAAAGTTTGTCAGCAGGCGAGTTTTTTTTGCTCTTCAGTCTTTGGGTGTTAAGCGAATTGTTAATTCATCCTCATTTGCTTAATGAATTAGCTATAAATCTAATATTTTTTAGAGCCTAAACAGTCCTAGTGCTTGGCTTGATCAGCCTATTTAATTCATCTTAACAACTAATTTCGTCAAGTTAAAGTGATTAGTTTTTCATTTGATTCATAAATATGCCAGAGTATACCAAAACCTTTCTGCTTTTCGTAACTTGGCAAAAAAAAAAAAAAAAACCAAAGATCTAAGTATGATCTAAAATGTACGATACGAAGAAGGCCACGACAACTAGAAAGAAACCCTGAACTATGTAAGAAATAAAATTAAACAAATTACTATCTAAAGTTAACGGGTTTTGTGACTATTATATTCGTTTTCTAATGGCCGATAAAAGTGAGTAAATGTTCACTAACGGAGGTCAGTCGAAGCAACGAAAGTTCATCACTCACCAAATCACAAACCCACAAAGCATAGTATGAGCTATTCGTGTGCTCTTATTGCCACAGCTAGAATGCGAAAATTCTTTGTGATCTACTATAACTATATACATGGGCAATCTTTTATTTCGAGGACTGTACGATTTCAAAATTGTCCCGCGGCGGTGCGAAAAGGTTATTATGGAAAGCTAAAATGTAGTCGATTATCGTACGAGAGTCTTGGATACACGCGTATCGTAGATATAATGACTGGCCTCCGAGGTTAGGTATACTAACGAGTCATATGTATATCCTCAAGTATACAAGGGAAGGCCTTAGGGCTTTGCTAGCAGATAATTGTCAATTGAGAATACCACAAGCCCTTAAGTCACTCACACACACCATTATATATATACAAAGACCGGGTGTTAAGGACAAGGGTGCTACAGCCGATACCGCCCGTTGCTGGACTAGTCATCCCCTGAAACCTCTCGTGGTCTTTTTTATGAAACTCAAAGTATCACGCCTACGAACTTTACATGGCCACTACGCCAGGGAAGCATTATAAATGGGTATCTGCGGTCGCCGTAATGAGTTTCGCCTGGTCCGGAGAACGATCGGTACATTGCTCTGCGGAAGTCTCCCTTCCCTGATCCCATACTGCAGTTTCTCAGATTCATGATGGAATTTGTTATTCCTCAATTGCATTAGGAGACTTGCTCACCTCGCTCTCGGCTGGGATATATTGTGAAAGTATCTGTTTTATTAATATCGTGTGCGCTAAAGGATATAAAACGCATCGGATTTCAAATACACCACATCCAATTTGCGTATTCTCTATTATCTTAGCTGAATTCCTGTATAGCCATCATGTGATTGCCTTTAAAATCTAGTGGCTCGCTTCCAAAGCAGCCCCGGAAAATCGGATGGATCGGAAGATTCAGCAAAAGAAAAAAGAAAAAGCTTCCCAAACATCGTAATCGACAGAGTAATAGGAGGACAAAATCCAACCGAATCCATCATTGAGGATAGATTCTGAGATTGGGAATCTTGATAATGCAGTCAGTAAAAACTGGTTCAGATGCCAAAGTACGCGTCGTCAAATTGTGCCATGTCCGAATCGTTATTTCCAAAAAACATCAAGTCGTCAAATGTGTTATCGTTGACCTCGCCCCCTCCCAAGTCGAACATGGTATCGCCACCCCCATTAGTATCGCCAAGGTCAAATAGATCATCCATGTTTGAATCCCCGTTCGACGGCTGCGTGGGGTTGTTTCCGGTTGAGTTACTCGTGGCTGTATTGTGGTTTCCACCCTGGGGTGCAAAATTTGCAAGGTCGAATTCGGGCATAGGAGCAGGAGGTGCCCCTTGAGGTTCGTTGGGGGTAGGAGCAAGTGAAAACTCCATATGTGTGAAGTTGAGCTCACCGTTACCAACACCAGCCGCATTCCCATCACTAGCCCCTGTCGGAGGAAGACCCAATGTACTATCCATAGGGTTGTCCCGAGTTGTCTTAGCAGCCGGCGCGTGTTGCGCAGATAAGTTCGTTTTCGGGGGTTGCGGGGTCGGTTGAGATTTCGGCTGGGTTGAGGCGTTCGAGGACTGCATTGACTGTAGACGTGGGATCTGTGGTGGAGGAACGGGAGTCACCTTGGCAGGCGGCGTAGGTTTGTGAGCTGGTTTGGGGGAGGGTTTCACGTTTGTGGGCGGAGCCGGGCGGGCTACTGATTTGACCTGAACTCGTGGAGAGGGCTTTTTATCCCCAGCGGTCAGATCGACCACGTCAGAAGACATGCCCATACCCATGTCCGGAAAAGGCGCAACCGTCTTCGTCTCCTTGGCTGAAGGGTAAGGGGAAGGAACGGGAGCAGGAGCAGGAATAGGAGTAGGCACAGCCGTAGCAGTAGTCAGATTACGTGAATGTGCAGCAGCAGAGGGGAGTTCCATCATGGGCGCCAGCGGTGCCGCGGGCTGAGCCGTAGGATCGGAAGTGGCAGTGGCAGTGGCAGTGGGAGCCGGAACCGGAGCTGGAGCTGGAGCCGGGGCCGGAGCGACCACGGGGGCGGGAGCCCGGGCCGCATGTAAGTTCTCGAGGTCCCTCATTAGAACGGATTTGGCCCGAATCTGGGAGAGGTCAGCGATGAGATCGATGTATGGGAGCAGAAAGTAACGTGAGATGATGTACATACAATTTCATTTTCGATCTCGTTTAAAGCAAGATGGTATTGAGACAAGGAATCGGCGGTCTTAGCCCGGATTCCGCTGTGAGTGCCGTTGAGTGCTCCTGGTCCATCCTTGGCTATCACTCTAAAATGCTTCCCGGCCTGGATCAGCTGGAGGATGGCGTATCAGTACTGCCGAAAGAGGTCAGGGGTAGTTCACCTACAATGTCTTTGTATGATTGTTGAATGACCTGCAGAGCCTGGTCTGTTGAGCTCGCCATTGCCGTAGAGAATAGCTCGGCATAACCCGAATAGAGAATCGGAGAGAGAGTTATATGTACGGAAGTAGGTGGGTTGTAGATGCCTAGGGGAAAGCAGGTAGAAAAAGCTCATCAGAAGAGATAAAAGGCGAGCATCAATTTTAAGTCAATGTTGAAGTGTGACGACTTGGGATTCAAGGTTTGGGAGTCTGTAGGTACCTACTTTACTTACTCATGTAAAGATACCTACATACCTACATGCAGGTATCTAGGGTAACCCTACCCCAGAAAGCGGGAGCTCCTGAGGCGTGTAGGTACTATATGTACAGCACCTCTAGCAAACCTGGGGAGCGAACACCTGCCCGTAGCTTATGTGGCGGTGATTGTGGCTGGAGACGTTCATGCGCCCTTAAGACGCCCGACCGCCTGCACGCGGACGACTTACATGCAACTTGAATACCTACAAAAGGTTCATGATACAAGCGGAATCTGTATCTCTTGGATTTAGAGATTATTTACATTGCATACCGATAACTAAAATACGGACCTATCCGGCCAACAGATTCACAGGTAGGCAGGCAATAGATAGTCTAAACTACCTAGGTAATTCAATCTATAAGTACATGAATATTGTAAGTACAGGAATTGCTAAGATAGGATGGCACTGAAACTAAGGTAGCATTTACCTGACTTAATGTTTTCTTTCAAAAGGCATGTATGTACTTCCCGTCATTTGACCCGTCCGATATCTATCAAGGAGCATTAGATATTAGATAGGTATTACCCCGCTATGTGGCACACTGACGTTATGATACCCCTTACCTCACAGACCCGTATAGGTACCGGTGCAGTATATATGTAAAACTTTTCGCTGAGACATTAGACAAGATGTCTTCTGAAAAGTGTTGGTCCAAACAAAAAAACGACACGTGCTAGACTTGTTCCATGATGTTAATGTACCGCAAGCAGCCTTTAGTGGTCTTTGTATTTATTTTAAGTTGCTAACTTACCTGTATGTAGGTACATACACGAGTTGGCATTAGGCCGTTACCTCGTTTTAGTGTGCCGATGCCGAAGTACATGCATTATAGCGCTTCTGGATAGCAGTTGTACATCTCGCTTGGGGGGAGACCAATGCCACGGGAGGTATCCCCTTAGCCTGGAAATACTGTACACACCAGCCACATCCGTCGCATTCTGCCATTTCTGCCCCTACCTGTACCTCGCTGTACCTACCTACCTACAGTACTCCGACAAGACCCCCAGACTCAGTGGGACTCTCCACCTGGCTGGTACTTCATTACTTTGGACCCGTTGCCATTTTCTGTTTGCTTCGCTTCCTCTCCTCCCCTCCCATCTCCTACATCGTTGTGCGAAATCGCCTTTCCACGTATCGTCGGAGTTGTGTGTGTGAGAATCTGGGGGACTCCTCCTTTTAAGGCAGTTTCCTTTTTTCTCTCCTCTTGTCTCGTTCTGGTCTTGTGTGTCTCGTTGTTATTATCGTCGTCGTCGTCGCTGCTGGTCTTCATTTTTCCCTCTGGCTCGGTTTTCCCCTTGTTACCATTGCCACCACTATCGTCACCCTCATCGTCACCGTTCTTGCATTCGCGTACTTGCCTGCGTCTACGGCTGACCTGTGCACTTGATATCTGGCCCTTGTCTACTGGGCTTTCTCCTTGATCGACTGCCACCACTTCCCGCGAACAGTATATCGGTGCCTCACGGCTTGCGCTGCGGTTCAACGATTTGCGCCGCGTCTTACTGCTACTACCTCCTTGGGGCTTCTATCTACTGTAGACTCTCGGTGAGCTTCTACAATTCCTTCGGCGCTGCAACCACCCGATTCGACTTGCTTAAGCAGCCTCCGTATCTGCGCCCGCGCCCACGGTCGCCGCTGCACGACGAGAACAGCTCCTCAATAAAGCCGGGTATCGTGAGCCTCACCGCACATCGGCGACTCCTCTCCAGCCTCTTTTCCCGGTCCCGAACCCGAGGCTGAGCAGGACGTCCAACACATTTCAATACCCCACCTTGGTTTTCTCCACGAGCCAACGAAGTTACGGCCCTCAATTTAAACCTAGAAGATCTCTTATCCACAAGCCAAACGAGACGGCATTTTATTTGTCCATTCATCGGCATTCGCTATTGTTGCTAGTATTACTGTCATTTTCGACTACTCTGCATTCAAAAGATCTTCAACTCCATTTGTCTCATAATGGCAGACTCCGGCGCCCCCCAGGCTGGTTCCCAGCTCGCACCCCAACCGCCACCTCAACCCAATGCTGGTGCTCCTGGCTTTGACAACAACCAGAACGGCCAAGGAAATCCAGCGCACATGCCCCCTCCACCGCTGCACATCCCACCCAACACGAATCCTATCCCTACGGCAATTACGTCGCCCATGTCGGCCGTTGACAAGAACTCCGTTCTATCCCCTACGAGCGGGGGTCCCTTTCCGCGCCGAGTCGCACCCGAGCCTAATAAGCGTGCTCTCTATGTTGGCGGTCTTGATCCTCGCGTCACGGAAGATGTCCTGCGCCAAATATTCGAGACAACGGGGCATGTTCAGAACGTCAAGATCATCCCGGACAAGAACGTGAGTCATATCCAGCACGATGTATTTATAAGCTTGCGGGCAGTAAACTTGTTCACTATCCCTTCGCTTACATCGACGTTTTAACTTGACAACTGGCTAATTTAGCATAGGCTAAGGGCTACAACTACGGGTTTGTAGAATATGATGATCCCGGTGCGGCTGAGCGTGCCATGCAGACTCTGAATGGCCGCCGAGTACACCAAGCTGTAAGTTCTGTCTCTCGTGGCTCCATTGCGTCGAGACTAAACGACTCTGAAGGAAATCCGAGTCAATTGGGCCTATCAGTCCAATACCACCAACAAGGAGGATACTTCATCCCACTTCCACATTTTTGTTGGCGACTTATCCAACGAGGTCAACGACGAAGTCCTTCTCCAGGCATTTTCTGCCTTTGGCACAATTTCTGAGGCTCGTGTTATGTGGGATATGAAGACAGGGCGGTCGCGCGGCTATGGTTTTGTAGCTTTCCGGGACCGTGGTGATGCCGAGAAAGCCTTGAGCTCTATGGATGGAGAGTGGCTGGGCTCTCGCGCCATTCGATGCAACTGGGCTAATCAGAAAGGTCAGCCCTCCATTGCCCAGCAACAAGCTTTGCAGGCAATGGGCATGACGCCCACTACACCTTACGGTCACCATCACTTTCCAACTCATGGCATTCAAAGCTACGACATGATTGTGAATCAAACCCCTGGTTGGCAAACGACCTGTTATGTGGGAAATCTGACACCGTATACGACGCAAAACGATCTCGTCCCCCTATTTCAAAACTTCGGGTATGTGACGGAGTCTCGATTTCAAGCGGATCGTGGTTTTGCGTTCATTAAGATGGATACACATGAGAATGCCGCCATGGCAATTTGTCAGTTAAACGGCTACAACGTTAACGGCAGGCCTTTGAAGTGTAGTGTATGTTCATCCACCTTTGTCACATTGTCTGTCAGTGCTAACAGCGTATGACAGTGGGGAAAGGACAAGACCCCCAATAACCCGCAAGGGAATTTTGACCCATCACAGCAACAACAACCGCAACAACAAGCATTCAGTCCCCAGAGTGCCCAGCCCTCCGCCTACCCAGGCACACCATCAACCTTTTTCCCCCAGTATGGAGGTAAGTTCAATTTTGGCTTAGCAGTAGTATCCCGAAAGCCCGACTAATCAATTATAGGTCAGTATGGAGGACAACAGCAAGGTTACGGTGGCCCCCCGGCCCAGTCACCCGCTGGGTACGGAGCTCAGCCTATGGGCTATGCTGGGCCACCGAGTGCGGGAGGCTACGGGCGCGGTCAGCAACCCCCGAACCAACAGTGGAACCAGCCTCCCCCGAACCAAAACTTCAATAGCGCATACCCCGGCTACCAGGGCTAGAAGCCAAAGAGCCTTGTGGGAGTTTGTAAACTGAAATAGGGTGCAGTTCTTTTTGCTTCTTGATGAAAGGCTTAGGGAGGGATATCGCGAAAGTTGACAGCACGATATCAAATGCAGTTGTCCGTTAGCCTTGGAGGCTAGCATCGGTGCGGCTACTCTGCTGGGTTTACATGGTGGAAAGCCGGGTCCTTTTTCTTCCTCTCCCAAGTTTTATGTAACCCATTTTCTTCTCTGGTGACTTCTCGTTTATTTTCAGTCTCCATCCCTTTTTTTTTGTGGCTGTGTGATATTTGCTTTGATCCGCGCACGATGTTAAGCTCTATTGTTGTCACATTGATTCATTCCAAAAGTTTACTGGCATCTTTTTAAGCACTACTTTGATACCTCCAGGGCGATCGTTGATACAACTACAATACTTTGCCAATGGGCTCTAATGAAGTTACGGCCACTGCTTGTTCCTCTTTTCTACTATTTCGGGCCGGAAAGAACAAGCGTTAGGATACCCAAGGACTGTGTCCTTTGTGGAAGAGGCAAGATATTAAAAAGAAGGCTGAAGATGTTGAGACTTTTCTATCAAGCGCATCAGAATTGCGGGTCAATAGGCCTTTTGTAACACGAGATCATGCTTGGATATAAGCCAATCCGTAAATAACGGAAATGAGAGCATTGCAACAAAGAGGTGGGAGAGGGGCTGATGGTACGAACCGCGATTCGTGGATGAAGATGAAGATGCGCGAATTGAAATTTACAAATTTACAAATTCAAGAACGCTGCTAGTGCTCCAACTTTATCTTGCATGTGACGAGCCGAAGTAACTCGTGATGAACACGGCTAATTCATAATCTATGGGGCATTAATGAGACGCATTTTGAGGTGATGGTTGAGGTAGATACGAACGCTTGGGTCATACATACCTAAGTAGCCAGTACGGAATAGAGCGCTGCAATCAAGATGCACTCTAGTGGTTTTATCTAGAATCAAGCCTCTCTCTGCGAGAAAAAACCAATACAGCTGTGGTTCGACACGCTACAGTACTCCAGTAGCACCCCTCGGTGTAACCCCTTAAGTCTGCTGATGTGTGGTGTCATTGGGCATGGCAGCCCGTTTCATTGGATCAATGCCTAATGGCTCGGATTTTTCGCGCCACCTTTCACCCCTCATCACCAAGTACGAGGCACTTATCTCAGCCTTGGACCTTGGGGGTTCTTGGTCAAGGACTTCATCGTCTTCATGCAGCTTGGTGAACCACGTGAAACGAATGACTGTTACGGCCGCGTGGCTTGTGGTATGGCTTCAGTTGGTCAACAGATATGTCTAGGAATAACATATAGCTATCCTTTCTAATCTCAACGATTGATTCCTCATTGACTCTAGATTGACACATATCGTTGGATGGCCAGCTCATATAGAGTCGGACATGCATACCAAGGCACAGCGACAAGCAAACCAACGAGCGGGTCTTTGTCTAACTATTCATGGAAGCGGGTAGAAAGTGATAAAGAAAACCTGTAATTCGACGTGCTGACGGAAAGGGAATAGAAGCCAGGTACAACCGAAAAGCTAAGACATAGAGAACAGAGGCCGAATCAGAAGAGAGAAGGGAGAACTCTGACTAGACAGCGACGTTGATTCGCCTACATTCTCGGCTCATTTCTTATCTCGCCGAATCGACAGGATATATCAAAAACAAAAGCTGTCATCAGGATTCGTAACACCACTCAAAGCTCGTAGAACAAAAGACCACAACAATGCCATAGTGTCTCGCGATCTAGCGCAATAGGAACGGATGTCTGCCCTGGTTTGGGTGGTTTCAAAGCTGGACGGCAATTGAACCTTTGCAACGGAAGCGGTCGCTGGTGTTGAAGATCATTATATTGTACATGCTTGTATCATATACGTTACCTAGGTAGCCCCGTTATACGTAGGTCATACAGAGATTCATCCCTTGTCGCTGGACACCAACAAAATCACGATGATCCTTACCGTTCCGCCACTCAGTCTGCTCTCGATACGGTTGAAAGATCGCGTAAAACAAGAAGACGGATAGGACTGTTGGATAGGTAGGACAATGCGATGGTCTTAGATTTGGCGCTTTAGAGAGTTGGACATGTCGACTGTATTGTTGAAGATGGGCCGGGTAGGAAGAAACGATTTGCCGCGTCTCGCCTGGGCTACGGCATTTTTATTATCTTTTATCTTGTGCAGGT
Source organism: Xylaria venustula (assembly GCA_022578775.1). Lineage (NCBI taxonomy): Eukaryota > Fungi > Ascomycota > Sordariomycetes > Xylariales > Xylariaceae > Xylaria > Xylaria venustula. The sequence continues at coordinate 39,193 of MU389353.1, read as the reverse complement.
TGGTGGTTCGGGGAGGAGATTCTTGGAGCTGGAGAACATGGAAAATACATGTATTGTAGTGTAATTGTGGAAGTATGTATGGAATTGTGAGAATGAATCGTAGGTAGTAGTAGTGTGAACGGAGAAGGTTAGTTGGAGATGCAGTTTCTTGGTGTAGATGCCCAAACCAACGCGCTAAGCAACCTAATGCTGGAGCGGTTCAGGGGTTGGTCCTACTTGCTCCAGCTTGCTTATACCTATCCACTCTCGCCACTTTTTGTAGGTCCAGTCGGTAGTAGGCAAGTAGGTAGGCGAGGTAGGCTTCAAGTATAATCCCAGTACTAGCGGATGCCTAACGTCCACCCAACCTGCTGTATTTTCCTACAAATCCGGTAGGTAAGTTGGTACCTACCTATATGTAGGATGAAGACACCCAATGTGGCACTATATCTGGTAAATAATTGTTTAGGCCTTCGAACACCTTCTGTGTTTCGCTTCAACTCTCTACAGTGTCGGCTGCAGTGTTATGTGTTGTGCCGCAGGCATTGTGCTGTGCATTAAATCACCGACAGTCAGGCTGCCTCTCTCAGGTTGGTACTACTGAGGATGTAGGTGTACCTACTGTAGGTACCTGCTTGCCTGCCTAGGAGCTAAACCATTGGGTTAGGTACCTAACTGTCTGGGTTCATCACTGGGCGGGGCCCCTCTCGTCCACTACTTTGTCTCCTCCCGCCTCCTCTCTCGGTCCCTCTCTGCCTCGATTGCTGCTCGACCTTACCTCGCAAGGTAGCTCTCCTATCAGTTGCCTGCCCAGGTATTGAGCGTCTCCTCGAGTAACATGACGATAACTTCATACCACAACGCACATATCTTGTCTCACCCCCAATCACCCTTCCTGCGACGGGCTGACTCGGTCACTTAACCACCCGTCCGCGATTGTCGCCGTCGTCACAGCCTACCGGCATCTGTGCGCTCTCTCGTCTTCATCGTCATTGTCATCTTCATCCTCATATTCGTTCATTCATTCTATCATTCTACCCCCCGCAGAATTTGTAGGTGTGTATAGCTTGGGTACCTCCTCAGTAAAGGTCTCCCAATCACCAGTCATATCAATCCTATTATAGCCAGAGCAAACCTAAACCACACCTTGGCCTGCCGCATCGTCCCATCTCGCTCCTCATCTTGGTCCTGCGCCATGAATTCCTAGAAGACGACATCTGCTCGCCTTAGCCAGGATAATTGCATTATCTTGCATCTGGGGATAGAGGTATGTGTCTAGACCACCTTTTTGTTACCTGTTGATTGTCAACAACGACTCGCTCTTCTTTTCTGTCCTCCTCCCCCGGCCCATCAGCCGCGAGTCGTCATATCAATCCCGCGGCACCAGGTAGAGTTCGGCCTGTCCACGTAGCCCGCCGCCCACATCTCCAGGTGCCAGGTCCTAAACGTCCCAAGCCTGCGCCGCCCGCCCACTTCGGCCAGTTGCAGTCCCATTCCCCAGCCATCGTCCTCTGCGCTCTCTGGACTTGCTTCTTATTTGCTGGCCTGCTTGCTGGCCTGCTTACTTACCTGACTGGCCCGACAGATCACCCCGTTGTCTAACTGCTGCTGCTTCTGCCGCCGCCGCCGCCGCCGCCGTCACTCACTCCGCCTGTCTGTCTTCTCAGTGGCTCCCGACAGATCTCCTACCCCTCCGCATCAGCAGTTTACGACCTGCACTCTCCCTCATCACTGCACACTCTTCCTCGCGGGCCATCTCTGGATACCGCGTCTGCTGCTAAGCCTCTCTCTTCTTCTGCTTGACCGCCATGGATCAATGGCCAGGCTATCAGGATGCCGCCGGCGCATCGAGGAGATACAACGGCAGCAATCAAACGACGCCTACCCGTGAATACCCCCAACAGCAGCCTGGATTAACTCACCCGCCGGCTGGTTTCAAGTACGACCAATATCAGGGCGCAATGAATCCCCATTCGGCACAATCTGGCGTCGCGTCGCCTCCCACCGCCCCGCGCGACGGCAATGGCGACGTTTCTATGCAAGATGTTCATGATCCCTACGGTGCGATGAAGTACCCTATGCGGCCACACCATCAATCCCATCTCTCTGGCAGCGGTCGATCAGCTAACCTACATTCTCCTTCCGAGCCTTCAGCTGCTGCTCAGCGCTACTCACCTATGGAGGTTCTTTCACCTACGTCACCGTATAGCTCCAAAATGACATCGAACCAAGGACAGTTCTCGACATCACATAGTCAGCGCCAGTCCCCGAGTCGGTCTGACTATCCGCCTACAAGCCCTTACTATAGTCGCCAGGGCTCGCAACTACCCCCAATAACGCCCTACGTCAACAACCAGGACAACTACCAGTCGCCCGCGGTACCTGCCCTCGACGGCTCTTATGCTAACGATCCCAAGTCACCGAGGCGGCCGCCACAGGTACAGGCCTCTAAGTTGCCTGCCGAGAAGAAGCCCGCTCCTCAGTTCAGGAAGATTGAGTCTCCATCTGATTTGCAGCCGAAAATCAACTCACAACCACCGTTTCGACGAGCGAATCCAGAAGGTGGCTTCATAAGTGTATGACTTCGCCCCCGAATTCCTCCACATTGCCAACTGCTAAACTGTTATCTCAGCCTCTGCAAGCCCTTACAGTCCATTTACCCGCGACATACCGGATCTGCAACCCCAATTTTAAGTACGAGTCTTCAAGGAACCCTCGCCGCGTCCTAACCAAGCCGAGCAAAGGGACCAAGAATGATGGATATGACAACGAAGACAGCGATTATATACTCTATGTCAACGATATTCTAGGATCAGAGGAGGCTGGCCATAAGTTTGTCTCACACTAGCACAGTCTACAGCTCCTGAAAAACTAACTTTCCCCTTAGAAACCGGTACCTGATTCTTGATGTGCTCGGGCAGGGAACTTTTGGACAGGTTGTCAAGTGCCAAAACCTGAAGACACAAGAGGTTGTAGCTGTGAAAGTCATCAAAAATCGAACAGCTTACTTCAATCAGAGTATGATGGAAGTATCCGTATTGGACTTAGTAGGTTATGTTACCACGATACTTGCTGTTCAGAAAGCTAACCGGCGCGCAGGTAAATACGAAGCTCGACAAGAATGACGACCATCATTTACTACGACTCAAAGACACCTTCATACATCGGCAACATCTTTGCTTGGTATTCGAACTTCTGAGTGTCAATTTATACGAATTGATAAAGCAGAATCAGTTCCGTGGTCTCAGCACGACGCTTGTACGGGTTTTCGCGCAACAGCTGCTGAACGGACTGGCTCTCCTCAACAAGGCTCGATTAATACACTGCGATTTGAAGCCAGAGAATATCTTACTTAAAAACCTAGAAAGCCCGATCATCAAGATTATCGATTTTGGCTCGGCTTGTGACGAGCGGCAAACGGTGTACACCTACATTCAGTCACGGTTTTATCGATCGCCAGAGGTATTATTGGGCCTCCCGTACTCATCCGCAATCGACATGTGGTCTCTCGGTTGTATTGTAGTCGAGCTTTTCCTGGGTTTGCCGTTGTTCCCTGGCTCTTCAGAATACAACCAGGTATCTAGAATCGTTGAAATGCTAGGTACTCCACCAAATTGGATGATAGAGGTCGGCAAACAAGCCGGCGACTTTTTCGAAAAGAGGCAGGACGAATACGGCCGGAAGAGCTATCATCTAAAGAGCATGGAACAATACTCGAGAGAGCGCAACGTGAAAGAACAACCTAGCAAGAAATACTTTCAAGCGAGTAATCTGCCCGAGATCATCAAATCGTATCCATTGCCACGAAAGAACATGAAACCGAGCGAGATTGAGCGAGGTGAGTAGTCACAAGGTCTTCTCGTTGTATCAGCATAGGCTAATTGTTCCCCTAAGAGATGAGTAATCGAACAGCTTTTATTGATTTTGTACGAGGGCTGTTGACCATTAGCCCTCTTGAACGGTGGTCACCTCAACAGGCTAAATTCCACCCATTCATAACGCAACAAAAGTTCACAGGTCCTTTCGTCCCACCAATGAACCTGAAAGCGAGCTCACTCAACCGGTCACCGGCACCGGGTACTCAGCAACAGCAACAGGCCGCCGAACTCAGCAAGCAAAGAGAAAGACAGCAAGCAGCTCAAGCTCAGGCCCAGGCCCAGGCCCAGGCCCAAGCACAGGCTGCTGCTCAAGGCAACTACGCGATGCAGACTAATCAGTACCCCCAGTCTCCCCATGCGCAGCCTCCCTTATATGGGAATAACGGCATGTACACGCCAAGCGGAACTCATAGCGGTCCACCTCCGCCTTATGCTGCCCAGCAATCACCATATGGCCAAATGGCTATGAATCAACCACCAGCACAAATGCCAGCCGCAAATTACGCCGGGGTACCGCAACCAAACTTATACCAGCAGGCCACAGTTCGAGCAGGACGTCAGCGAGCGTCTACTATGGACCAGCAGCAGAGTGGAATTCCGGCAGCAATTCAGAGGGTCGCCAGCCATCTAGACCCAAGTCAACCAATTCGACTGCAGCCAAGCCCGGCCTATTACCCACCACCCGCCGATGGTATGGGTCTCACAGATCCCGGTTCAGGTAGAGTTGCCGGTCGACGAGATAGCCGAGCACAAAGGGGCGGGGCCCGAGGTGGCAACCGTGATTTCATCCGGAACCTGGAAGAGCGGACTCTCGAAGAGGGATTCAGTAATCAAAATCCATGGCATTGATGAACCTGCATGGAATTCAAAGAGCCCGGACTACGCCCACATCTGCGTGCCACAACCACGCATCGACGCGAACCCTACAGTCGTGCTCGGCTATATACTGGAGCTTTAAGTCTTCGCTAATCTGATTGAATGGAGACTTAAAAAATAGCGCTGCGGAGGTTGGTTCCGACCACTATATTCAATGCCTGAAGTCTGCGGGGCTGGTATAGAATACCTCAAGAGGCGCGCGCCACCGAGCACGACAATCCAATAGGAGTCTCGAGTCAAGCCTTGACCATCGCACGCAAGCGGTTAAGATTTTGACAAATATGGAATTGCGAGCCCAGTTACTCTCCCCGTGGGCTAAGACTGCATAGGCTTCGATAGCGAAAAGGGAGAACCCATCTGGCTAGACGTAGCTCAAGGCCCCTGGTGGCATGCCTCGTAGCTGCATTCCTCGAGGTGCTTCTTTTGTATTTTTCTTCTCTTTCGACTACCTTCTATATTCTGAATCGCAATGGATGAGTTCTGTAGTGACAACGTTGCCATCGCTGTCTTCGGGTTCTCTCGGCCTTCTCATTAGGCCATGGCTCGATTCGCACACGAGACTGTAAATTGTAGCCAGTTGGGCAGCTAGAATTCAGAAAGGTTGCTGAAGTATTGAGAAAGGAAAATGGAATTAGAGCAGAGCAGCCGGAAGTATGGCTGTGAGCGGCACGCGCTGGTTACTAACGGAGTGACTAATAAATCTACGTAGCATGGACCTTACTCGCAGAGGGCGATGGGAGGATAAGAGATTCAGAGTTATGCACTCAGCCAGCAACAAAACTGGCGCCTCTTGAACGAGACTTTCTTGGGTTTGCTTCATAGATTGTTAGCAATGCCCTTTTGTTCTATTCGACCTTTCAATCCCTTTTTTGCATCGCATCTTGCAGGCAGACCTCTCTTGCTTTTTTGAGCCGATCCAAGCAAGTGAGCATTAGTATCTACCCATTGCGGACAGAGCAGTTTTTAACTCAGCACATCTACCTGACGTTTATAGAATATGGATTAGGCCGTTGTGAAGAAAATATCATAATTTGAGAAATCACATAGGAAACCAGGGAATTAAGGAGCAAAAAGAGCGTATACCGTTGATCTTCTTCTTACCCAATCAATCATTTCAACGGGTATCACGTTTATTAGCACTATAAGTTTTTTCAACTAGACTTGAATTGTCAGGTAAAGCAAGCTTCTAGTCCTTACTGGCTTTGCTAGGTTGACCACCTGCAGTTGAGTTGAAATTATCATATTTTGTTGGTACAAAAAGAGGGCGTGATCCTGAGAACTTGCTCTCTCTCGCACGCGCGCGCGCTGCCGGGAAATTTTTTTTTTTTCTTAGGAACCTGGCGAATTCAAGCCCAAGGAGGGTTGCTGGCGAATAGCATGTGGAATATTGGCGAGGTCAATGGTAATGCCTTGAATCTGCTTGGATATACTCTCATGGCCATGCTCAACGGTCTCCCATTCTTTCTGTCCCGAGAAACTGTAGTCTCGTCTCCAATCGCGGCTCCCAAAAAAGTACGGAATGAGCAGGTATCTATCACCACCAGAATAACTATTCAGCTCCGACCCCTCAACTATATCTGTCAAGTCAAGATGTTGTTTAAAATGAGATCATTATCGTCTATTGATGATATGTAGCTGATGGGCACTTAGACATAGACACTGCGTGAATGTGAAGGGGTAGCAAGACTTGTATGCCTAAGCTGTACGAATAGACCAATAGACGATTTCTGAAAATTCCATGGCTGAGTTCGAAGCTCGCCAAATCAATCCTGGTATCATATCATTACCTTGTTCTTGACCCATTTAGCAGCTTATATAGCGCGCGCTATCAGTCCCACCCCTACGCAAAGAGCACATCCAATCCACGCCGTAATAATAGTACATGAGATTTTGGTTGTATGGCGTGAGAATTACTCTTCGTGATTGATGTTCTGTCTATTATGAGTGAAAGGGGACAAATGTATCCGTTCTCGTATCGCGGGGAAGAAGTGGCTTCTCGACAAGGCGTTCTAAGAGGAACGACGTCTCCACGTAGAGCGCCGAGCAGGATAATCGTCCGAGACGCCCCAGGACGACCTGGATGATGAATTAGCAATGTAGTTATGCCGGTTGTACTCCGTTGAGGCGTCCTATCGCCCTTGCCGGAAGCCACGATCTCGGCGATAGCTTGCATTGCCGTTGCCCCTGACCTGATTCCCTGGCACTAAATTATCGCTGTATAGGCCGTCATTTGCATCCTCGGTGTCCATAGGATCATTAAAGCCCATGGACCCATCAATGAGGACACTGTTCCCGGCAAGACGGGTCTCGTTATCGCGCTGGGAGCGGGGGCCGGTAGGGGCACCGGCAGGTGGTGCCGTGTAGCCACCGGGCTTCATATAGACACTTAAGGTTCGACCATCGGCCTGGGGGCATATCACGTTCGTCAGCGCCTATCCTCGTGGAGCCATAACGCGAAGAGATCACCGAGACTTACAGCTTGCTTGTCAAATCTTTCTATTACCCGCTCCGCGCCTTCTTTGCTCTCGAAGACTATCTCGGCAATAACGATTGGGTGGGTTTTAACCAGCCGACAGCTACTGATGAGCCCTCCTACGGGAGTCAGGGCACTCTCAATGTCGGCGGCCGTTGTGCCGGGTGCAAAGTTCTGTGCCAGGACTGCAAATGGTCCGGCTAGTCCTTTTATGGTGAAGCCACGAACGTCGTACGAATCAGCGACGTTCATCTGTTGGGTATTGTTCGAGGATGCCGCAGCCCGCGTGTATGCATTCGCTAGCTTATTCACACGATTCGGGCGCGTATTTTGTGCGCCGGGTCGGGGTTTAGGAAGAGTCGTGCCGGGGGCGTGGACCCGAGCAGCGAGCGAGTTGGGCGCTGGTTGCTGCGCTCTTGGCCGTCGACTATCTTGTGTACTACTGTGAAGGTCGTGCGTCCAGTCACCATCGATATTGCCAGCTGGAATCCGGCCACCAGTAGATACGCGCTGTGGAAGGTGTGTGAGCGCTCGAATTCATTAGGACGGGCATGGATGATGCAGCGGGCTGGTTACCTTCTTGACGCCGACGCGGCTCGCGAGCGAACCACCGGCGCCGGGCTTCAAGGGTGCACTGGCCCGGCGCCCGCTGTCTCGACTAAAGATGCGCGCGGCGAGCTCCTCGTTGCGCTTGCGTTCTCGGCCGTCGTTGATGATCTTCTCGAATTCGGCTGCATGCTTCTGTTTCGACATGGCGCCGAGTGGCTGGCCGAGGTGTCGACTCGAGCTGGAACAAAAGTTTATAAATGGTGACCAAGCGGAAATCTGCAGGCAGGCAATCAGAACGGAAGCTGGTGTATCGCCAAGTCAGTGAGGATAAGGGGATACAATTGAGTGTCAAGAAGGATGAATGTGGTGTAATGAAATGTTGCAGTAGAATGGTGTAGCTGGTGAGGCTCGTACGGCGCGTGAAGTTGCACTCAATGTAATTCCTACAGGGATCCTTCGCTTATCGCGTTTCACTGTGGATCCTCGGAGCTGCAGTGTCCACATCGACTCTTCACCTAGTCGTGCGCCATTGTGGCTCATGTTGAAAACAAATTGTGGCTGGGCTGTCTGACTGAGGCTAGGTATCTACGTACCTCTGAATGAGAGAGCGGGTGGAACGCACTGACCACCTCCAACTTGACAGTGGATTAGGGTCAAGCGAGGCCCGGGACCAGCTGGCTCCCACACAAACTAGCGGATTCAAGGAAAATTGTCGGCTCTTGAATTTCGGGCGCCTGTCTCTACACCAAAAAACTTCGAGCTCAACCACCATCCCACACACCCACCACCTCCTTCTCTCACCACCTCGGATTGCGCACAGTAGACCGCCACGATGGGTCGCGTTGTAAGTACACCTTTGACAGCGGAACGGGGTGATGGATTGAGTATTGATCGCAAATTGTCGTCCAGATCCGAAATCAGAGAAAGGGTAACGGCGGTATCTTCAGTAGGTCTCCCTCGCTCGAATCACGAATGAATCGCCTCTATCCAAGCCACCAGGATTCGACAGCAGCAGTAGCATCAGACTTACTCACACTTCTCCCTAGCCGCCAACACCCGCCTGCGAAAGGCCCCCGCCAAGTTCCGAAGCCTCGACTACGCTGAGCGCCATGGCTACGTCCGAGGCGTCATCAAGGAGATAATCCACGACCCCGGCCGTGGAGCTCCCCTCGCCCGCGTCACCTTCCGTCACCCCTACAAGTTCAAGCAGATCAAGGAGACCTTCATTGCCAACGAGGGCATGTACACAGGCCAGTTCGTTTACGCCGGCAAGAACGCCGCTCTCACCGTCGGCAACATCCTCCCCCTCGCCTCCATGCCCGAGGGTACCGTCGTCTCCAACGTCGAGGAGAAGGTCGGTGACCGTGGTACTCTGGGCCGTACCTCCGGCAACTACGTCACCATCGTCGGCCACAACCCCGACGAGGGCAAGACTCGCATCAAGCTCCCCTCAGGTGCCAAGAAGATCGTCAGCAGCAGCGCTCGTGGCATGATCGGTATCGTTGCCGGTGGTGGTCGTACCGACAAGCCCCTCCTCAAGGCCTCGCGTGCCAAGCATAAGTTCGCCGTCAAGCGCAACTCATGGCCCAAGACTCGTGGTGTTGCCATGAACCCCGTCGACCATCCTCACGGTGGTGTAAGTTTACTACGATGGATGAGGAGTGGTGAAACGAGAGAAATGCTGACCTTGACTTCTAGGGTAACCATCAACACATTGGTAAGGCTTCAACCATCTCGAGATACGCTGCACAGGGTCAAAAGGCTGGTCTTATTGCCGCCAGACGGACCGGTCTGCTCCGTGGTACGCAAAAGACAAAGGAATAAACGGCTGCTCTTCTGGTCACTGGTTTATAGGCGGTTGGAGTTTCGTTGTTGCTCTTTGCATCTTCAGGTACAGGCGAGTCGACATGAAATAGGCTCAATGGGAAAGCACCCGGCATCAGATTCTGCATTACACCTCCTCGGAGAATTCGTACGCTGTGACGCGAAGTGTGAACGGATGTTATGGAACTCCCTATATGTGAAGATGCCCGTAGTCCTAAGGACTACACACAGGCCAAAATAAGATAGGCGGATTCCAGATTACAGGCTGGACTGTGTAATGAAAAAATAACGTTATACCAACCACGAGCCACACAAAATAGGAGTAATAGGGGGTATCGTCGTATCGTCGTAAAACCCGACATTTCATGCTGTTACATATATCGGACGTTTATCTGGCCTCAGATTATGCCACTTAGAAGAGCTACCGATGGATGCCACTGTATACTGTCTGTCGGATAGTCACCCTGCCAAGCAATCCATTCCTTTCAGTTTGGGAGAGCATTTCAATCGTATTTTCATGTTAACTTTATATCCCTGAAAACATAAGAGTTCCGAGATTTACCATTTGAACAGCTCATACCTAGCGGTGCTAAAAACCGACGTAGCTTGAGTGCGAACAGAAATAATGAATCAATCAGAATGCGCTCTCTGTATGTACTAGTTTTTTTGTTTTTTTTTGCCCCTACATAATAGATGCTATTGACAAGTTGAATGTAATTGAGCTTTAGTTGAGCCTGTTTGGGCCAAGTTAAGTGCTTATGTCGCACTAGAACGAGTTCCTAGGAAGTTCGCTCCGCCAGCTAAAGCGGCTGAGGGTAAGTTGTTTGATACGGGGTTATCCAGGGTTATCCAGCATGATTAACATGACTTAGCTAACTATGTATATAACTACGTGCTCATCCGCCCTGTCTTCGGGTTTAGATTCTGTCATTTTTCATTGTTAATTTGGCTCTAGACTTGCGTAATGCGGGCTATTCAGAATATGTAGGTAGTGTGCCAGAAGTCTAGACTTCTGGTCTATTGTGGCAGCTAGTTATGTTTTGAATGCTGATGTGTCAATAATATTGGGTGTCTTATAATTTGACAGTTGCATAGACTTAGCATATTATCCTGTGTATTGTCTTCAGGCAAGGATCGGAGTAAGAGTCGGGGGATCTATATAAATTCACCATGGCTTGTACCTAGGTCGTTGGACTTAAAGAAAGGCTGGTTATTGTGAAGTCTCCGGTCCTATTCTGAAGCTTCGTATGTTGATATTTACTTTTTGGTGTATCTGCTGATTTCGAATAAGAAACTGAATGACTTTATTATGACAGTCTAGTATTTGAAGCAGTACACCGAAACCTTCCCTTGAAAATTTTGAGCATCCATATCAGCTTACCAGTAGATATTTCCTAGTCACATGACCTTCCTATCATTGCGAATTATTGTTCCAAGTCTCCCTATTATTTTACCCTAGACGAATTGAAGTTCAGCAAAGATGGATACTTAAGTATTTATATAAACACATGTAGGCATCCACACTATGCGCTGACTCTCTCCGGACGCTAATGTTATTGCGGCAATACCCGAAGACTGCCACAACTTGCTAAATACCGGTTGTATTCAGAATAGTATTACTACCATTGGAGACAATTCTCGTCCGGGAACCTACATACTTCTTTGTAGCAGCACTTGGCAGATATCAGCTATGCATCACTTACACCTGCTTATGCATGAATGCAGCTCGCCGAGGCAGAAGCGGCGAGTCCGCCAAACCCAATTTGTCTTTCGCCGGTAACTCAACACCCCAGCATCTTTGTTAAGCTCTGGTCGTAGTGTTTGTTTTGACAGGATAAGTCATGATCCAACGCGCTGGAGTATGGGACCGGGTTCAAGCCAGGCCAATGCCTGCCATGCCAGGTCCGCGGCGTTATGCCAGCAGCATATCAGTCAGTTCAAAATGGCCACTGCCAATCCCTATACCAGTGAGGAATGAAGATCCATACTCCTTAGGCCGAAGATGATGGGGATATGGCGCACACGTTTGAGTAGGTTTGTCGTTAAAACCTCCTTTAATTCAAAGAGGGGCTCAGCCATTGAGACCTTGATACCGCACAGTTTACCTGGGCTGTAGGAACAGTTCCTCTTGCTGTCTAGAGCTAGTTTGTTATGCTCCTATCCGTGTGTTGGTATTTCATGACGAGCGACAGTAGAATCAATCTCCATACCTCCATACCTCCATACCTCCATGGATATGTCGCCATTTTAAAAGCTCTCAAAGGCAAACCATCAAGACTCGGGCCTCAGTTGCCAGTCATACCGGCGATGATAGAAGCATTCCTAAGTTGAATCGTCAGACGAGCTGCCGGAAATTCATAACGGGGACTTTAGGCCACTTCAAATAGGACAAGTCCTTAAAACGAGACCCATGAAAGCAACTTTCTCTGTAGCGTTGTCTCAACTTCAAGATCCAAGCTCTGATTTCGAAAATTCCTCAGTAGGCTCAAAGCCCCTGTTATAAAACATTGAATGCTACTAGGCAGGTAGGTATATGATGTCAGATTGTGTAAGAGGTTGCGTTCACTCGTCCTTCGGCTTACTAGAGAAATTCATATCTAACTCTGGCTGGTCTGCCTGCACCTCTAGTAGGAGCCAACTTAGTTCTTCTATATTACTGTAGTAGTAGGGTTTCACCAGTCCCAACTCCAGGGCACTGCCAGGGCCTTAGTAAGATGGCTTGCCGGCACATAACTCTGGCATAATCTGATCGGCAGGGTCTGCTCAAAGGCGGCTAGTGCGCTAAGCCTAATCGGTAGATCGCTGGACTTCCACAAGGGGTAAAAGGTTTACTGCGTAAACTTAATTTGTATAAATGGTTTACCCCTCCATAGTATTATTACGCAGGTAGCTCAAAGCTGCTGCCCTTCAAGTGTCTCACCTCATCTCATCCCACTTCATAACTCCCATTCCGTCTCCCGCATCCCCTCCATCTTCAATATGGCCGCTACTAAAGAGTTCTCCCTTCTATGTCTGGAGAACCCACTCCTTGGTAGGTCTCGCCTCTACCGAGTTTTCCTTAGCCAATCCGCGTGTTAGCCGCAGTGGTAGCTGTACCCCTCCTGTGCTGGTTCTGCTGGTCTTGTTGGCTCCTTGAGTGAAACATGTATTTCTCTCGTAGCAGCATCAAATTGGCCAGGGGTAGCACTGAGAGCAACTCGCTTTGCTTTGCTCCTATTGTCTGTAGACTCGGTCGACTCAATCATGACCATCAACGCTACGTGCAGCAAACCCCTCATGTTGGGGGTTTCTTACTCCCCACCATCATATTCCTCGGCGTAACCAATGGCTGACGTCGGGCGCCCTCGGCGTGAACATCAACAGACATCCAGGCTTTCGGCAATGAACAACTGCTGGAAAAGTACGGCCTGAAGGCGAATGATGCGATTCTGGCCGAGGAGAAGCACATCCCGCTCTACGAGGAGCTGTTGAACAACTACGACGCCAAGCTGATCGCCGGCGGCGCCGCGCAGAACACGGCCCGTGGCGCCCAGTACGTGCTGCCGCCCAACAGTGTCGTCTACCTTGGCGGTGTCGGCGACGACAAGTACGCCGCCATCCTACGCGACGCCGTCAAGCAGGTCGGCCTGCGCGTCGAGTACCGCGTCGACCCCAAAGCTCCCACAGGCCGCTGCGGTGCCATCATCACCGGCGCCAACCGTTCCCTCTGCACCGATCTCGGCGCCGCCAACCTCTACGACATCGAGCATCTCAAGAAGCCCGAGATCTGGAAGCTTGCCGAGAACGCCGACTTCTACTATGTCGGTGGCTTCCACTTTACTGGTATGTATCACATAGTCATCAAATTCCATGCAACAGTATTCTCATATCTTCGGCCGTTCTTCTTTCACTACCAACTGACCGAAACAACTTCCCCCTTTGCTACTGCAGGTGAGGGAATCTAAGCTGACAAACACTTCCACCACAAAGTCTGCCCACCAGCTATTGCCGCTCTCGGCGAAGAGGCTGCGGCCAAGAACAAGACATTCATTGTCAACCTTTCGGCGCCCTTCATCCCCCAGTTTTTCAAGGAGCCCCTTGACGCTTCATCGCCGTACTGGGACTACATAATCTGCAATGAGACCGAGGCTGCCGCCTACGCTAACTCCCACGACCTTGCCAGCATTGCCGAGGACATTCCCGCCATCGCTAAAGCCCTTGCCAACCTGCCCAAGAAGAACACCCAGCGAAAACGCGTTGCCATCATCACACAGGGAACGAACCCTACCCTCGTCGCCGTCCAGGGCCAGGACGAGGTTAAGCAGTTCCCTGTTCACGCCATCAGTGCCGACAAGATCAACGACACTAACGGTGCTGGTGATGCCTTCGCCGGTGGTTTCGTCGCTGGTCTCGTGCAAGGCAAGGATATCGACACAGCTGTCGACATCGGGCAGTGGCTTGCGGCATTAAGCATCCAGGAACTTGGTCCTTCGTATGTGAATCCCTTTCCTTACCCATGTTCTTCAAACTCTTCGTCCAGCGTATGTCAAAACTCAACTATGTCACCGACGGCACCATGGAGATATACGGATACCATGAATTATTCGAGATGGATCTGACATTTCTATCTTTACAGATACCCTTTCCCCAAGCAGACTTATCAACCTTCTTCTTAATCAACCATTACATGAATCTGCCTGATCTCGGGAGGTGAGAAATAGGAGAAAGGAAGGAGTTGAAGCATCGACACGATAGCATCAGGTACCGACCTGGTACACTTTGGCGTTACTCAACTTTACGCAAAGGAGCCGGCGTTCTAGATTGGGCAGGTTTTGGGTTGGGTTGGCTGGCTTATTAGCATGGCATTTGCGACGGCGAAAAAAAGACATTTTCTTTCTTTGTATGTGATATCTTTGTTGGGTTTCAACAACTGGGAATCTTCCAATCAATTTCAATTTACGCGCATGGAAATCGAAAGATGATTCAAAGAGTGTGTGCTTGCCAACGAGGTAGCGGTCTATCTCGGCTCTAAGGACGTTTGAGAGGAAGGGTCTGCACGCCCGCTCCAGTCAGAAGCAGAAGAACCGGCCTGCGATCCGCGATTTGCATCCTCAAGCCGAGGTAGTGTTGATACCACATTGGACTAGTCTCATATTGACTTCGCAAGCACTTGTGGGTGTGATCCCGCACAATGGTTATTCGTTTCTGGGAGTAGAATACCAATTTAACGTGTAGAGCAAAGGCTTATAGGTGCTAACATCACTTCGGACGCGGTTGGCGGTTGTCGTCCACCATCGCAGCCTGTAAGATCTGCTGATCATATGAAAGCTCAGAAGTACCTGTTACAGTCCTTAGCTGATTGCGAAAATGGGTGGGATCCGCCCTGTTGTTGATACCCTCTCCTAGACGGCCAAAGGGGGTGGTAGCATTGTAGTAGTGCCCATTGCAAGCGACGGAATTCGCGGGCGCTGCAGTTACGGTACCCGGAGTGCCATTGATCAGACTACTAGGATGTGAGAAGGCAAGAGACGAAGTAGTAGCTGTTGGAGGCTCATATTGCCAGGGTGAAGGCTGTTGGCGATAATTTCCCCAGATGTTTTGGGTATCAAGCCCATTGCTAGCGGAACCCGGTGGCATCGGTAAACGACTCGAGCCAGAAAGTGGCGTTCCTCGTCCCAAATCCGGTCTGCCTTGGCCCACTAGGCCAAGGGGGTTCGGTAGATTTGCCGCGTTAGGAGGACGACTGGGTGCGCGATCTAGATAGTTGTTGATATTGCTGTAGCCAAACTCTGGTGGTTGAATAGAGGTTCTCGTCTGAGTAAACGAAGGTTCACTGATTCCATTCTCTTGGCCCCATACTGGGGTCATATTTGTACGATTTGGGGGTTCATGACTAGATGATAATTCGTTACTAGTAAGACCATGCTGGGCAAGCAGTGCTGATTTCAGACTATTAAGCACTGCACTACGCGAGTCCTCTAAAGTATCGAGCGCATAACCCTCTCGTTGGAGGCTGGGAGTCGATCTATTAAGACTTGGCGAATTTTGTGAATACCCTGTGTTCGGTCGAGGAGACAAACTTGGGTGGAGATGTTGATATGGGGCACTCAGATCATCAAGATATGATGACGAAGCAAACCCGTCGAGCTGGCCGGTAGCGCTTCTTGGTATACTGTGGCCATTAGGACTTAGCCCATTCTGCTCCTGACTACCTGATCGACGTGGCGTAGGCTTGTAAAAGTAGTCCCATGGAAGACTTGGGATGGATTTCGATACAGGAGATGGCTGCATTGGGCTAGTGTCAAGATTACCGAAAATCTCGTTTGCAGTGGAAGAATGCATGCCGTAGCTTGGGTCTACCGCGGCCGGGGCCTGGCTAGAGTGTGGGCGAGCGTCGTCAACAGGGTCTAGGAGCTTATTGACCATGTTGATCATCTCACTATCTTGGCTCAATTCAGAGTCTAGGTAATTTATAGACGGCGGGTTGGGACAATTGAGTTTGCCTTTGCTGGACGCATTACCCGGTTGCGGCAGGCTTGCTTTCGGGGCTTTCTCCTGGGTTGAAACCGGGCTCTTCTTGGAGATCTCTTGTCGAGATTTCTTCGTATCTTGTTCCACGGTGCTGTCCGAGCTGCCTTTAATGTCTCCAAAATTGAGTTTATTTAGCATATGGGATAAATCACCTTCATTGGAAGACAGTGTTCCATCTATAAACTCCCATGTCTCAATGCTGCGGCCCTGATCGGTTTGCGTCGCCAAGACTATGGGGAATTTCGTACTCCCCGCTAAAAAAACTCCACAGCAGATGATATCCCTGATGCGCCAGACTGCTTCAGTCTCTTGCTTAAATCGGCGACCAAACAGGTTCTGTTGTGGTTTCCGTGTTTTGACACGCTTTGGTACAGTTGAGCTTTGTTGCTCTTCCACATGTAGAAACAGTGGTAATTTTTTATCGTTGAGTGGTCGAAGGCCTTGGGCCTCAATGTCTTCGGATAACAGATACTTTGACGACACCGTTTCGATAGTCTGATCAATGAACAGATTAAGAGATGTGAGTATCTTCGCGAGCAGTCTATAAAGCTCCTTAACATATGGTTCAAGATACTCTCGATACTGAGCGAGGTCGGCTCTGGTAACATATGACCACGCTATATAGAGGCGGAATAATGGGAGCAGCTTGAGTAAGCTCGGCGCAAAATTGACGCAGCTCTCGCCATCTTTAGGCTTGCTTCCTGATGGTGTAGTGAGAATGTCATCACTCAATGCTTGATAAAGTACTCGAAGTAGAATCAACATCATACGAATATTGAATCGCAACAAGAACTGGCATGATTGAGAAGCTTCCATGGTCCATGAGGCTAATGATGAATTTAGTAGGCGGAGCATAACATGTGGAGACACCAATAACTTACACTTGACTTTCTCTGTCGCGACATCGTAGGCTGCCATGTTAACAAGAATCATCTTGAGGAGCAATGTGTTATCGGGGGCCTCGCTTTTAAACGCAAGCTCAACACGATGCAACACTTCTTCCTCCAGCTCGCCTTGCTGCGAAAAGTGGTTTCCATGGAAATAAAACGCATGTAGTCTCACAAACCAGGTTACCATAGCCTGCGACTGGTCCTTTGTTGGGCCCTTCCTTGTTTGATAGGAGCTCTCGGGGGTCTTGAATTCCCGTTCGAGGTTCTTCAGTGCGAGCGCGTAAGGCTTGGAGACGACTATTGCGCGGTGGAAGTGATAGACAATATCAAAATGTTGGCCTGGAATTTGGTGCAAGACAGCCAGCTGATGATGAGCGGAACCATCGTCGGGGTCCAGACTGTTTGCCAAACCGTAATAGTCCGAAGCCGTGTCGAACGTGGCTTTAGAGAACTTATCAGATAGTTGGCACCGGTATCGAACGAGGTCGCCTAAGTGAACTAGAGTCATTTGACAAGATTTTAAGACTAGGGCGCGTAGCGGCGCGGGAGGAGCGACATTCTCGATTTCTTGTGCGACAGGCTGCGATTTAGCTTTGCGAGCAATCTGTCGCAGCTCGGGAATCGAGAATCGATTGTCGAGTTGCTGTATGTAGACGAAGTAGAATTGTTCCGAGGTTTTTAGAAAGCCCCGGTAGAGCTTGTCCAGCTTGCGCCTCTGCACAACTTGGTTCGGCGTTTTCAGGCGGTCCAGAGCCTTTCGATACTCGCCGTTCAGAAAAACGTGACAGTGCCAGAGAGAATGTTCCACCTTCTTTGCAACAGCGTATTCGAAGTCGTGGAAGATGACCGTCATGCAGGCCAGGCGAAACCTAGTTTACGATGAGCAATATAAGAGAATCATGACAGTGCTTGTACATACTCGGCCATGGTCTGCTCAGCTTCATCGAAGCGAGCGGTGTAGTTAGCGTTACCACCTTCTTTCGAGTGACCCGGGAGCTTTCCTAGGATATCAGAGCGGATCTTCTGGGCAGTTCTACGAGGCAATGTCAGTAAGGTGCATGCTAGGCAGGCAATGTTGTTCGCAGCGAGTTTGCGACCCGCCAGGGTTGAGATACGTACGCCCAGCTAGCCTTTGCGATATCTCTCTGGTCCGCCATGATGTAGGTGTCACGGATGGTTGACGGTGCGAAGATTCAGATTTGGTCGGGTTGCCGCGGGGGGAGGGAGGGGCAACAGAGAGGCACCCTATCCGAGGTGCGCGCAGAAGCTGCGATGGGCGGGCCGGTAGTGGAGGGACGGCGCAGGGCTCACAGCCAAGGAGTCGGATCACACAAACTGAACTCGGGGTCGTGGATGCATGGGAGGTCCATAGCTGTGCTGGTGCGGCGATCGGGGGGTGATGGGGTGCACCGCGGTCGAAGAGCTGGCGGGAATAGCGATGTCTCTGGAAGCAGATATTGGGAACATTGGGGTGGAGAGGGTGCAGCAAAAGAAAGAGAGAGTGAGAGAGAGAGAGAGAGAGAGAGAGAGAGAGAGGGAGGGAGGCGAGGCGAGGGAGGCCGAGGTGAATAGAGAGCGGGTCGACGACAGCACAGAATACGATTGCAGAGGGCAGTGTCGCGCGGGCGTTGTTGGTTTGTCGTCGTTGTGGTCGTCTGCGGCACTGCGGCAATACGGGAGAATGAGCGGCGGTTGTTTTGGTGAATGGTGTTAATGGTGGTGAATGTGAATGGCGAATGTGGTTGAATCAATTGTATCAGCCGAACGGGGGGCAGCCAAGCGGCTAGGTAGATTGACAAAAGTCCGGAAAGAAGGGGGGGGGGGCGCGGGCTTGGGCTGACTGTGCTTGGTGGTAGTATCCAACTTTGGAAGCTTTTTAGCTTTGGGGGGAGAGGACCGACAAAGGTCCGCATATAGGTACCTACTTCCTAAAACCAGGTATTTTAACACACGAGATGCCCGGTACCACACAGGTTCAAGTTCTGCCGTTCTGCCATGCTGGCAATGCAAACTCGGAGTTTTTTGTTTGGTCTTTTTTTTTTTTTCCCGCCTTTTGGTTTTTTTCTTGACTGACCCAGAACCGCCAAAGTAAGTACACACACCCCGCCAATCCTTCAAGTTGTAGTACCCGACGCGTTTGCCCACCAGCGCCGGGTTTGGGTTAGGAGAAGTATTCGGACGTTTGCAACCTTTGTGTGAACTCCCCTCTCTCCGCGTTCGTTTATCTAGCAGCCTACCTATCTTACCTTACCTACCGACCTCTACATCTACCACAGACTAGATTAGATCGAACCTGGCCCTTATCGAACATATATATATATATTTCTCTCTGCCATAACCCAATCTCAAGATGTCATTAAATACAGGGGATGTTTACTGATATCCATCTGAATGCACGGCTGAGTGACACCTAATTAGTTGAACATTGAGTCGGTTCATATGAATTAGGCTGCAAAGGGAGCTTTGCTGAACTTGGGTCTTCTGCAATCCACTGTCTGCTATCTGCCGTGGAATTGGTGGTTTAAAATATGTTTGAGACGGTGATGGCTACACACTTAATTCCTGAATTGGTCAAAGTGAACAACACAGACCAAGCAGTTTAGACGGGACCATGTGATGAAGTCTTTATACTGGCCCCATATGGATGGGCATACTGTAGGTGTAGGTACCTAAGATACCTATAGAAGATACCTAAGGTACCTTGGCGGGCACACCTACATTAGATAACCTCTCTCCTCTTTCTTGACCGCTCCAAAAGCACCTTTCTAGACTATGAAATACATGTATACCCAACATTCATGTAGGGTCCTATTATATGGTCACCAACAGTAACTATCTTAATAGAATCCTCCACATTGTCAAACTGTATTGGCAGTCGGCTAGTGAAGCTGCTTCTCCCACCACCGCACCACAGCTATCAAGTTATACTTCCATTCGCTCACAGCAACGACTACCCGGAACAGTCCAACAACCTCCCCTCACCTAGTCAAGGACGCTTGGTCATCATACCGACCCGGAGCACACGGGCCGCTCACAAAACACGCGAAATCAAACAAAACCCCGCTGCTAATGTAATATACCCCCATCCTGAGCTCTCTTATCCTGCCAAGATGAAGCGCTCACGCGAGCCTGAAGAAGAGTATCCCACAGACACCATCGACCTTCCCGATGACTTGCGGTTGGAAGCAGCAGCGCGACCCGTCACCAAGATAACAGAACTAGACGAATCAGCCGTCGACACCAGCTCAGATATTGCAATGAGATGCTCGCTCCCGCCACACCGTGACGTCCTGTCGTTCACGACGTACGGGGACTACGAGGCTCACTACAGCAAGCTGCACACGAACCGGTGTGCCGACTGCCACAAGAACTTTCCCTCGGAGCACTTGCTGAATGTTCATTTTGAGGACTGCCACGATGTCTTCGCAGCCGTCCGGAGGGAAAAGGGTGAGCATACGGTGCGTCACGGCCGTTCGCCTTTTCATTGGATCATTTTTTTGACCTTTTTGTGTGTTTTTAGTACTCGTGTTTTGTAGAAGGGTGTGAGAGGAAATGTAGAACTCCCTATAAGAGACGCAGTCACCTCATCGACAAGCACATGTATCCGCAGAATTATTTCTTCGCTCTCACGAGGGACGGCATTGATGGCAGACAGTCTCTCCTGCTGGAGGGTGGACATCGCCGGAGGAGATCATCCACTGCAACTACGGCCAGTGTGTCCAAAACATCACCACGGAGACAGAGCCTTCGGCAAGCCGAGACCTCGAAATCGATTGGAGATGAGCAGGAGGAGCTCACACCTGCGGACGCGCGGAAATCTTCTGGGAAAACTGCCCCTGAAGAAATTCGCGACGTTGACATGGATCATCTAGCTGGTGCAATGTCATCATTGCAATTTGTTCCTACATCTGTGAGATTCGGTCGAGGAGGAGGCAAAGCGGGCTTTGCGAGGAAATGAATCACGAAATGAACGATGTCAATGCAATAAAAAAAGTATCTTATATAACGATTATGATCATCACATCAAGAATAGCGCAACGGATGTACCTGTCGATAGTCTGCCTCACATTAAAGGCTAGAAGATGGAATTCATATGTTTCCCATTCCCTCAGGAAGCTGACGCTCGAGAAGCCTGGTTTTTCGTACCCCTTTATAAAACTCCTTAACGCCAATATGCCGGGTATTTGTTTTCTAGAGATAACAGTCCAAATGTCCTTTAATCGCTCGACGCGCATCCCCTACAGCCACAGTTTACACATTGTACATCTTGCTCGTCCTTCAATTGCGCCTTCGGCACCCGACATATACAGGTCGACTGGAAGTTTGTTTCTTTGGTTTGTATACACCTTAAACAGCATAGCTAGAACAAGAAGAGACAAAGTCAGCATTTATCTCGAGGAACATATAGAACACCCAAGACACGGGAGAACATCAAGGTCTTCTGTATCGGTGCCATATACCACTTTTCAGCCATCAAAAGAAAAAGACAGAGTTCGGCCCACCTTCTCATATCCCTGCTTCTTCCACTTGGCGATAAGGATAGGATCTGCGTAGCCGTTCTTGAGCAGCCAGTCGTACAGCGGTTTGCTGATGGCCTCTTTCTCGTAGTAGAGCTCGTAGACGTAGCGGCTCCGTTGATGCGCGATCTGGAATATGGGCCACTGTGCCTGATGCTTCGGTATGTTGTTCGTCGGCGTGTTTTGCGCGTCCTTCATCTTGATCCCGAAGACCTCGAGGTCGTCTCTGATATCGTCGAAGCCTGCTGGCGGCTTCTTGGCCCGCGCGGCGTGTGAGCGGATGGCGGGCATAGCTGTTTCGCTGGTCCCTGTGGGGACTGTCGGGTCGCAATGTCACTGTTTTAGGGGAAATCGCGATATCGGCAGTGATGGTGGTAGGTTTCCCGTCGACGTTGGCTTCAATGTTGGTGGGGCAAGGCTGTAAGGCTTTTGAAAGTGTAAAGTGGAAGTACCTAAGGTAGGTACCTTCTACCTTTCCACAGCTGAAGCCTCGAGAAGAAGTGGACCCGAGAGCTAACGCCACAATTTGAGACGCAATGAGTAAGCAAATTGTGGCGCACATGCTCCGACTCCCAGACGCACCCGAGCTTGGCGCCGCTTCAATGAACCTCATGCTACATCGTCAATTCCATAAAGACCACACAAGATGGCGGTGACTCCTACGCAATTTGCGCGAGTGACGCGCTCGTGTAAGGATCCCGTTACCATGAATAAAATCCGAGCTAATTGAAGTTGCAGCCGCCAACTGGAACGATGCGAAGCGACGAGTACTCGCTGCATACCGAGAATGGATTCGAGCTGTATGTTCCCCCGATTTCCAGTGTCGACGGTCCGGACTTCTCCTGCCTATGCTTGATTGATCTTCTCTGCGGATAAGCATGGCATTGGCTTACCTGAATGCAACCTGGGCAGGCCCCTGAAATCCAGACAATGTACTCGGTTCCGTTCCCGGTATCGAGCATTCGCACGCGAATGCGACAGGAGTTCGAGCGACACCGATACGTAAATAAGCTGCCTGTCGTCGATGTGCTTTTAATGCAGAATAATGCCGAATACCAGGTCTGTTCAGTCTTATCCCCTGAGGACTGCGCAATAGCCAACAGGGGAGTCTAAAGACAGCAAAGTACAACTCGCTGATGCTTTATCACACAGGAAATGATGAACTTCTGGAAGCAGACCACACACGTCATGTCATACTTCGAGTCTGAGAATTTCCGGGGTTCGGATAGGCTGCCACGGAACTTTATGCAAGGTTTCTTAGAGGTGAGTACTCATAATCACCCACATGTTCACGCACATGTAGTAACATATCCCAGGGCCGCAACTAGAAGTGGGTATCGAATTCCCATGTATTGTACATAACAGAACAAGAAGCCCCATGGCTTCCTTAGACGTGCTTTTACGCCAAACGCCGCATTATGCTATACCTCAACGAACTTTTTATGTCTCATACTGAATCTCGTCCTAAAGCACAATGCAACCATCACAGCTGAGCTCGTCAGCGTTTTGCCGCCATGAAGCTCTCTCTTTGGGTCCAGAATTCTTCAGACACCACGTCACATAGATCCTCTAGATCTTGAAGCCCCTTTTCTAGCGCTGCAGTGGCTGTTGTTGTATCTAGAGAGCCCAAATCAGTCCGACCGTTTCAAGAGGAACATAACATTATGATCAATAAATTCCTACCATAAGTCTGAATTCTCAGATTCATTTTCTCCTCGGATGGGTGAGGGATAGCATAAGCGCAGAACTCGACGTCGGGGCTAAATAAGCTCGAGTTAGCCTCCATGCAAACATAGACTATGAAAGTAAAACTTCGTTACATACTTTTTCATGATGATAAACCGGAGCGCGTTGCCTAGAGTATGGCCCTCCTTAAGGAACTCAAAAGATGCCGCTGTACTCGTAGATCCTGGCAGCTGGAGCATCGCTTCTTGTCAATACAGTCTTTGATGAGACAAGTAAGCCAGTTTAGATAGAACTCACAATGCGAACCCTCTGAGGCTCTTCACCCTCTTCTTCTTCGGCAATTTCATTATCTTCATCTTCTTCCATCGGGTCATCGCCTTCTTGGCTTTCGGATGGCTGCTGTGCCGATGTAGGAGCCGCATCCTCCATATCTGCGTCCTCTGCACTGGGGGCGCGTGCTTTCGGCGCTGTCGGCATTTTCTCCCTTTTCTGTTATTGTTCTTCTTACACGCTTTTGAATCCAATGAAAAAATAGCAGTAATGTCTTATCGTTTTAGGGTTCGCAAGTCACTGGAATCCTGTAATTGTGGCGGGGCTGATGGCAAGGCTTAAGCTATGAACTATAAAATTCACGACAACGAATTTTTTCTGGGTCTGCAAGTGATAAGACGGGAGGCAGTAGCACCCAGCACCCAGCACCCATTGTACATAAAATACCGAGTACCTAGGTACAGACTAATTCGGCGCAGTCTACAGCTGCCGACAGCTGTCCTCTACTTGGGTCTCAACCGATCTCATTGACGCATGTAGGTATATAGTACTGTACCTGAATGACTCTGTATTAGTAGGCGGATGAAGATAAACTGTCTGAATTGAAAGAAAAATGCATTCTATATTCGTTCATTATCGAGAAGCAGATGTTGTACAACCTCGAGTCTCATCTCCGAATAGCCAATTAATATCAAAGTGGAAGCCAGCTGCAGCCAGGTTACGATGTTTACTAATCTATCAGTCACTTTCCAAACGGGGAATCCATGAAATACCCCAAGGTACCTACTTGATAGCGCATTGGCGCGCGGTAAGAAAGGCCTACTGAGTACATGCTTCTATACCCATCATGTATAATCTAAGTACAAGAGAAGCTAGGGCCGGCCCCTGTGAAGGTAGTACCTACAGTATATCACGCAGCACGCAGCGAACGGCATGACGGGCGAACCCTGATTGTGAAATTCGCTGAAAGATGCCTGTTGCTCGTTGGGTGTAAATACCCAGCGGTAAGGTAGGCAGGGCAGGCAAGGCAGGCAAGGCAGTCGGTCGCGATGCAGCAGAGTACAGTAGGTAGATAGGGTACTGTAGACAATCAATGTCGTGGCCCGTTTGCCCGCTTGGGCCATCGTCACAACGAGGGTTGCAATGCCGCATGCATCGTCCAGGTGGCCCAGTCCCATGCGTCGCCGTACAAGTCGAATGTCTGGGTCTAGACTTTAATCAGGCCGCATTCGCGCGCACACGTCTGACGGTTTATAAGAACAATCGCTCACAACTTCCCATCTCGTTTTCGGAGGCGCTGAAGAGGGTAAAGAGGAAAGATAAAAAAATAAAATAAAATACAAACATGCCTCTTGAAGCCGCAGATAGTCATGCTACCTAAACCTAAACCTAACCTACCAATTGCTGAGTATCGCTTCGTGCCACGCAGCTGCAGTGTGCCGCACTCGCGTCAGCAACATGAGACATGGACGCAAATCACAGTGACGAGGGATGGTCCAAATCTGCAGGCACGACGCAATGAGGCAGATCGTCGTTTTACTTCGTATACATGGCAATTAATACGCTGTGCAATGGGGCTCTGCCATAGGGATCGTCCTTGCGATCATCCAGATGCTCATTGCTGACGATGGTAAGATTGCGTAGACAATGTATGTACGTATAACAGTACAGTGGATAGTATAGGTAGTTCCTATCTTCCTGGGCAGACCCGGGTGTAATTCATTAAAGGGCAAGTTTCAAAGGGCTAAGCAATGAGTGGCATAGTTGATTGGTCACGCCATCTCTTCAAACGTCTGCCATGCCCATCAAGCATCAAGCTTCCGCTGTGGCTGCAGCCGTTTCGCAAATACCGAGAAGCCTGGGTCACTCACGCGAGATAAACCGTACCTAGTATATAAGTGATGTGAGTCTGGCTAGCGGGAAACCAAGCGACGGACAGTAAGTAAATAAGTACGGGCCCAGCTCCGGGTTATCTTTCTTGAATATCATACCGGTACAACAATTACACCACGAACCTGGGATTGAAGAAGCTAGGTATTGAATATCTGATTGACCTAGTGGTAGACGTGTAACAGAGGATGGTCTCTTGGCTGTTTACCATCCTCACATGACGAAAGCTGAAACAGGAGCAAATATTAAAGGTTGGCCCTGTTAAGCCTCGGCTTCTTTTACTAAGTAGTAGGTAGTGGTGTGGTGGTGTCTCGACGCCTTCCTCACTAATGATTGCGACAACGCTTCCAAACAGCGGAATTTGGTCTAGGTATAATGTAGGTAGGTATGTATGTATGTATGTAATACTCAATACACTGCTACGCTACGCAACACTACACTAGATTTATCAGCAAACATCCTCAACTTTTACTGTTACAGTAAATACCAAGTACTGTGCACAGCACTATTACTGGGGGGGTGTTGAAGTTATTATGAGTACATATAAGTATACACGAAAAGAGATAGCGGCATCCTATATATATAGTGTAGCGTAGTGTAGCTATTTTGACGAGGGTTTTAGTCTCTCCTCGGAGCAGGGATCGACAGGGACATCAAACACTGGAGACTGGAACCCGCCGCCGAGGATTTTTAGCCTACAATAGAGATCCTGCATGAAACGATGGTGTTGGTTTCTCCGACTAATGGCACAATCAGCACCCAGCATCCTGTTAGTCTCGCTCGGTTTGCGGCACCTCAGACCGCAATTCCGTAACTCACATGGGCTTTTGTTTTCTTTTCATCTCGCCTCCTTCTTTCATCGTCCCCGCTAGGCAGATAGTGTAGACTTACTTACATGTTGAGATGAGGTAACAACAGACAGACCCCGGTGCACATCGGAGGAGGGGAATCGAGCAGCAATGGGCGCAATGGGAGCAGTGCTCGGGCGGACGTAGTATACCCACCTTGGATGCCAGACAATACCTATTCATACTAAGTATGTATGTATGTATATACTGCAAGTTTCGATTTTTGCGACGACGGATTTTAACTAGTAGCTACTTACTCTTCCCATCGCTGTCCATCAACCATAATTGGACATAGTATACCTAGTCATCGCTTCCCTACGCAACGTCCTCCGTCTTCACGTTACTGGACTACTGAGTAATTCCTATCTACCTCTTTTCACCAGCCAGCCATCCAGACAACAAAATTTTGTTAGTGGCGCAGGTTGGCAAAGTTCGCGCTCGCTCCCGCCTGACAGGGGTCCCGACGTACATTTTAGCCTCGCCTGATCTCACCTGAAGTACGGAGTACAAGGGTGCGGTGGGAGGTAGCGTGCGGGTGGGGATGGCCCAGGTCTGCCCAGGCTAGTTTCGAAGGTGCTGCTGCTCATGTCAAAATCCGGTAATATTAAGTATGAAGGAGTGACTCGGCGACGACCCGTGTCGCAACGGCTGGGCGAATTAAACAGGCCGACACGATCTCCCGCGGCGCCGATTGGCACGTTTTTCGCCAGTCCAAAATTCAATAGTCTGTGGACAGGTGTACACACTGACGGTCGGAGAAGAGCCGTAGGCCTATCATGCCTTTTATCATGTTCTACGCTACGCTACTGTACACCAACGGCGGCTTGGTAGCACGCCCAGCGACACCGCACACGGCCTGGGTCGTAGGGATCTATGCCCACTGTACCTATTGCACGACGATAGGGCAGAGACAGATTAGGAAAGAGGACGGAAAAGATGAGAAGTTGGGAAAACCGATTGCCATGTCCGTCCTTGCATGGCGAGATGAGATAAGTACCCAGAACAGTATAGGTAGATCGTGCATGCTTACATGTTAACTGTATATAAGTAATGTAAGTATGTAAAAAAGAGGCGTACTGACAGGGAGCAGGTAGGTATTAAAAGAATTACCGAGGCAGCGGACAAAACTTCCACATTCATCAGTCCGGAGGGAAGAAGATGGGAGCGGATGGTTTATCTGGCTTCGATTCAATGAACAGTTTCATGTCTCTGAAAGACAGTTGCTATGGAATCACAGTAAGCCTACCCTCTAGTGTACATGTAAAGGTCATGATGATGTCGGTTGAACAGTTGCGCATCTTATATCGATTATCATGTTAAAAGATCGTTTCGACAGGGACAAGGGGAGGAAGCCGAACCTGGTGTGCGCTATACCTTCGTAGTATAAGTCCACAGTAGCGTGCCTAGCTGAATGGTAAAAAAAAATTATACCAAGTAGGTATCCCGACCTCTCTGTTCAGACATGGACCACCTTGCTTCTATCGCATGTCTCTTGGTATCTCACAGAAATATGAATTGGGATAACTGGGGTAGGCATTGATTGATTGAATACAGGTATACGTAAATGTAGGACAACATGCCATTACTGCACTACCCAAAATCCCCATAAGCTGATAATGGAGAGGAGGATACATGTATGTAAGTACATAAGGTATTTGATGTTAGGTACTTGATCAATATCAACTAACCCGCCTGGATGAAAAAGATCTACTTGGTAGTGTAAACCTAGCAATGTAAACCTAGCAGAAGATCAGAGGTCTGTAACACTAGTGCGGTTTGGGCAGTTAAATCGAAGTGCCCTAAAGGACTCCTACCTGATCCTACCACAAGTACCTATAACATACTGTGCTGAAGGCAACTCCTGAAGTCCTCAAACTCAGCATTTAGTATGTCGGTAAATACCTACCTATCAATTCAAAAGACTGACTGCGCCTTGTACTGATTACACCAGAGGAGTGGCTCAGTCTTCGAGTCTTACTTATTTACTTAGTATGTAGTGTAGGCAGACCTATTGTCCCTTTGATGTTTCGTCTGGACTAAGGTACCCAGCAGTGCCTACTCAGTAGTGTAGTCTATTCCCCAACTCCCCCTGAACCTGAACCGAACTCAATAACCTCCTGCCAAGTCAAGTCCCTCGGGGGGCCCTAGCGCAGTGCAGTTCAATTGTCCCGCGGCGGCGTAGCACTACCTACACCACCTACACTAGCAGTAGGTAGCAGTAGGTGGCAGGCATATCTACACAGTACGTGATACGGTATACTCAGCTCCCAACACCCAGCACCCAGCAATCAACGTGGTGCACTTCACACGTCTCATGCCGTACCGGTATTACTATCTACGACACATAGACGAGGCAGCTTGACGCCAATCAACCCTGCCCCTCCTCCTCTCTCGAAACATCTTTTCTGCCAGTCCCTGCCGACGCACCCTGTCCCATCCGTCCTCGCCCACCTGCAACCTTTCCCGCAACTCGTTTCTATCGAGTCTAGTTCTGGTCTGGCCTGCAACTGCATTGCGGCCTCCGCTTCACACCCACCCCTCTGGCCTGTGGCCACTGGCGCTTTGTTAGCTCCTTTACTACCTTCTAGAGGTACCCTTCTTATTCTCGACTCTCGACTTGCCTTTCTTCTCCTTTCCTCTCCTTTGTTCCTGCCCCCGTTCTAGTTGGAGAGGGCTGCTGAGCAAGGAAGCCAAATTCGTCACATCACGGTTGTGTGTGTCTAAGTGCGTGTTGTAGATGGGTGCTGGTATCGTCGTCTTCATTTCCTAACCTGTCTTGTCCCTTCTTTATTCTCGAGTCGCGCGCGTGTGCCGTCCCGTCGAATCGTATTTGCTGGCCTTGCCCCTGCTGTATGTCGACCGACCGAAAGACATCCCATCTCGGCTGCTTGCCAGTTGTGTAACGGCCCAGACCAGCATCCTGCAGTGGCTACGATCAAAGTGCAACCCAACACGACGAGTTCAGGAGAAAGGGTACACGAAATCCCACGCTCTTTGACTTCCCAGCCGGGAGGCGATTCGAACAGAAGACGACTCGGTTGCCGAGTAGTTTCCAACAGGGCGCGCAAGTAACAGTGTCTGCCGGATTAAGGCGGTCGGGATAGCATCCGGACTCCAGGGGAACCCCTTCATTGCATCGTACTGCTTGCCGCTATCGAGGGGTCGCCCGAGCGTGCAGCGCACACTCTGCAATTGGAAACGCACCATACTGACCTCCTGCGGTACGTCACCCATATAGATTGAGAACCTGCAGCCAGGAAAGGGCCCCAGTCATTGTGCGACAAGCAAGGAATCGCTGCTTGCGACCCACGTTTTTTTTCTGTGTCTCTCTACCGGCTTCGTATCGACCGAGGAGCGTAGAGGCGCATTTTCTATTGGCCCAATCAGCGACCAAGATATTTTAAAGGACGGAGTGCATGATTGGGGAGGACAAACAGCAGACTGCTATTCACACTCCTGGATTCTAACGCCT
The DNA here is from genome assembly GCA_022578775.1 of Xylaria venustula. NCBI lineage: Eukaryota > Fungi > Ascomycota > Sordariomycetes > Xylariales > Xylariaceae > Xylaria > Xylaria venustula. Next base: position 9,531 of record MU389353.1, on the reverse strand, counting down.
CAGGGTTAGTAACCGTCGTCCACCTCGTCATCCGCACTGTTTCAGGTTATATCGGCTCTATCACCAGGGAATATTCTCTTCACCCTCTTGACTGTGTCAATTGCTGGCAGATTGATTCGCTGCCAGTACAGGAATCACGGAAAGAATCTCTTGTCCACCTAAATACCAGGAACCCCAGGCCAGAGGCTTTCCTACACTGCACGGTTCCGATCTACCGCTCGTGTTTGGTGGTGCATCAACCATTCAGCCGGTAACTCAGCTGACGGTCAGCAACAAGGTTCAGTAGAGGAAAAAGCCAGAAAGCGCGCAAAGAACATCAAAACCAGAGAGATCTCAGATCGAAGAAAGTTGAAAGTATATTCACTGTTCATCATGAGCGCAGCAGTTGCTATGGCCCCCTCTCCGGCTCCTTACGACAGGTCGGCGTACGCTGAATTGGCGCCTGCAACCGGTGCCACTACCAATGCTTCCATACCCGCGGGCGCCGCGACAGCATCGTCTCCTTCGGTTCCGCGTACAGCGCATCTGCACACCATTACCACCAATATTTCTCCATCCCACCGTTCATCGAGCCATAGCCCGACTCAACAGCAAAAGTCATCACCACCAAGCGCGTAAGCTTATCTTTTACTTTTCCTCGCGCTCTTGCTACTCTTTCTTCCCTGACTTTGGCTGGCGGTAACTGGTGCTATGTTATACACGTGATGATTATCAGCTCTTAACTAATTAATGTTTAATTCTAGCCTTCGTAATGTTTCTAATAATGCGGGGCTTAAGATTATCGTAAAGAAAGAACCGGGCTCTCCAGAAATCCCTACCACTCGGCATCGTCCACGGAAGCTGGATCTCTCCAAGAACACTCTCACAGGCTCCGGTGCAGCCACAGCACGACCAGCGCTTGGAGGGAGAGACGGGCTCGGCATCCAGGAAGTGGGATTGGCCTGTCTTTCACCTGGCTTCGTCACACAGGATCCCGTCATGAAAGAGCATTTGCAGCAAAGTATGAATGTTAGGGAGCAACAGCGGCGCATCATTGAGGCCCGGCTTCAACAGCAATCGGCTAAAGGAGATGGACCGGGGACCGGACTGGGTCATGACAATGGCAAGGATAGGGATCCTGTTAGTCAATTTGCAGCTAAGACACCAGGCATGTCGAGACGGAATAAGGCGCCCCCAGGACTAAGCATCGTCGCACCGTCACATGAGCAATTCGCTCATGAGAGAGTTATTCAATCGGCACCCCTGGGTCAAACATTTACCGGCCGCCATAATCCGCATCCTTTGACTCGACAAGTTGCAAACCAGCCTTCAAACCTGTCTAGTACATCGCATATCCACCATGTACCGGCGAACCAGACAAATAACCGTTTACCTCCCATCTCGGATGTATTCGCCAACCAGGGCTTACCCTCCCATGTGGAGGCCAACAGGCCATTGTATCCTGGTTCAAGTCACGCTCCTTTGACATCTCCAGCTCACCCGCCTCCGATCCATTCCCAGGCGCCCGTCTCAGGTCGCCCACGGGAGTACAAATCTGCGGAAGAAGCACAGCATGACTTGGCTGGTGGGCGGCCAGAATTATTACCGAAGCTTGTGCATTATACTGGTCATCAACCACCAACGCCACCATCTCCCCGGAACGGGGCACCGATCCAAGACGGTAGCAGAAGCGCCAGCAAACGACGCACCCGGGCCGAATACGAGGAGGGTGGCAGCCCTCCCCTTGGTCATGGACCCTCAGCCACCCGACGGGGCCCTTTCGGTGCTGGGCGTGACAGCCCGGAAACACAACGACAGAAGCGAGAGGAATTCCTTCGCCTGTGTGAAAGAGCATGGGACTTATTCCATTCGTGAATTTTGCTTCAAATTTCCAGCGGATCAATTGCTATACTTGTGCGATTAATATGAGCCGACGCACGGCACGAAACTACAATGATGACCTCAATATTACACATGGAGACTTCTTGCACACAAAGCGCTATAGTCACGATTTGATAGCCTACATCAGGGCTTTAATTATTCGGTCAAATTATTATGTCAGTATTGGAGGATATTGTACTCTAGTTCCGCTTAATATACTGCGAGAAACTGGCGATCCGGAACCGATGTAATGTCTTGTACCATCTAGAACCTCACGGTTCCAGAACTACAAAATGACTACAGTTTCAACAAATTCTGTACGACAAGAAGTATGCAGCGCTTTGTCTTGGGATCGATCTCAGTTCTTAAGGAGTATGGGGTGAGGAAAGAGGGTTGGATGATAGGGCACTTTTCCTTTGTTCTCCTTTGTAGTAAGGAAGCGATGAGTAAGGGTCTCTTTCTATGGGGCTTTTTATATGTATTGGAGCCGATCTTAAGTTACAAGACGAGCATTCATGACGCGGATGGAGATGATGAGAACACGGCCGCAAAGGATATTGGGATGGCTGGTGTGCTACAAGTGGAGTAGGATGAGCATGCCTAATGGTGTGCTTGTGAGAAAATTCCAATAGCAATTATCTCTAGGGAAGGGAAGAGACAAGAACTCTGCAGCTCGGGAAAGCCTGCAAACTGACAGGAATGGAAGAGTCTGCCCAACCCCGGCTTGGCAGGCCCAGCAAGAGACATACATGCTTATTGGCAGATTTCTCGGTGTATACATAATACGAATGAATACTCGGCATATATATATATACCAATTCTGACCCATCGTGTGGTCCTTTGCTCCAATAGATATCATCATTAAGTCCCTTCGTGTGGCCTGCCTGGACCTTATTAGATATGACTCCTCGAAAAAGACTCGTACAAGACCTTGAAAAGTGTGTGATTATTGCTAATCTACACAATTCTCCATCGTTCGAGGAGGTTGATTCACATTGATAGCTGGCGACCAGTAACGAGGAGTCCGCAAGTTCAGTTGTGTTTTCACCTACTGAAATGTAAGTAAATAGTGGATAAAGTGAACTGCCCAGCAAGCAAGCTGTCTGGCTTATAGCCGTTTTACCATTTCCAATGCCGAAGCACCCCCTTTCTTCGTTTCCATGTTTATCTTCGTCCTCAGTTCGCCCCCATGTACGACCAGTAAAGGCCCTTTTACGAATGTATTCTAAACTTAGGAACGAGTTTAAATCCTCGCGAGAAAAGCAATTTGACAACAATCTCCATGCCTAATTAGCTAGCTATACATATCGTTACTCGGCTATTGTCAACCCAGGAGATAAGGTGGTGGGCGAATGTAACAAAAGAATTGAAGACATGAATACGTATGGAAAAAGCCATTCTCTATATTCTGAACTCGGCCTACTGATTAACTTCCAGGACGTGTCTTCTGTGTCTTGTCTTAATATGTAATCACTCCCGTGACCCTTATATTGCGATTGTATATCTTTAAGAAGTTACTGAAGAAATCTTACCCTCCTTTTCGTCAGCGGCGATGACATAGTAAATGAAGTGACTAGTTAATTAACCTACGTAGGAATAAAGTAGAACATGAGGATAGCGGGATAATGATGGATGATGACGGATTGTTCATCTAGTAAGGTAAATAAGATACACAGAGAGACATGATGGAGAAGAGGTCATAGTGGCAAGCTGATTACAGGTAGGTACTTAGTAAGAAAGGAAATGGACTTGGAAGATGAGATGATAAAGTAATAGATATATATTGGTCATGATGAATGTTTTGCTTTCGTACGTATGTTAACCCCTTCCTTTCCTTTTTTCTACTTTCTCTCTCTCCCCTCTCTTTCTAAGTTGAAATTTGAATCTCTCTACTTTGATCGTGAAAGTGTATAACGGGTGAGTGTATCATTGCTTGAATGCACTCATAATTTATTATGTTTTCCCCCAGTTCCATAATATTTAGGTATTGTCTTGATGATAGTAAATGTTCTATTGACTATGCCATCAGGATCCAGAGTTTACCTGTTAAACAGTTGAAACCAGTATTAATAATAAAAACAGAGTGAATATACGAAAAGCCTTTGAAATGCGCTGTCTATCACAAGTGGACAACAATGACAATATCGCTACCAACAACTACGACAGAACAAATGAAGAGAGATTTTCTTAGCCTCTTTGAAAAAAGCAACTCACAAGTGCACCATAAGAACTAACAGCCAATAGCTGAGCCACACAGGCCGAGCCAAGTCGACCTACATCACAAGCAGTAGCTAAGTCTTATAGATATTACGACTTTTAGGGGGCGTTCGATTTGTCCTTTTGGCTCTGAAAAGCTAAGAAATCAACTGTGCCCCCTACCCCGCCTCACCACAAAGCTTCCTTGGGCCGACCAGACCATTATGTACCCTTGGTTCAACATGGCATGAACTAGATGAATTCTGCTCAAGGCGACCCTTCACTTCCCTAGCTGCCCGTAATCGTGCCTCGATTAGGTATGCATACACCGTTAATTACCGAACCCGCCTGATTGCCAATGAGAGCCTGGTATTTTGCAAGCAGATCAACGATGCCATTATACCCTTTATAGTGTTGTACAATGATGAAGCCGTCCCGAAGTTGTCCGCTCACGTAGTGCCTCTAATCCAGTCCCGTTAATGCGGTGCGCCTTGTTATCGTCTTGGTCTCTGATGCGTCATGCGGTCATAACTGTTCGTAAGACGGTGGGTTTAGAAAGAGGGAGAAAGTCGAAAAAAAACAACAACGCCCGACTCCTTGCAGAAAAGATATATTCTAGTCATTCAAATGAAAGAGAAATCTTGGTTCGAATGTTGACTTGCAGATCAAGCTGGCATAGTCACATCTTTGAACTGGAACCGTAGGAAAAAGCCTCGTTCAGGCTGGCTACTTCAGAGAGAAGACTGCGGAGGTGAGTAGGCCATCCGGCAGCCTTACAGGCCCTCTTCGCCAGCCTTGCATAGTTTGATCTCCCGCCCCCATTCGGATTTGAGGACTTGAGAAGCCGTAATGCGTCTTGAAGGGTTAGGGTCCAATATTGAGTAAATGACGTTCCGGCATCGGGCCTACACAAATGTTTTTGTCAGTATAACATAACATAAAACGAAGATAGGTCAGAAGCTCCCCAGGGAGAGAAACGTACGCGGTGCAAAGACTCAATAGGGCCGTAGCCCTCCTCGTCGCGACGACCCTCAAGATACCGTTCGTAGAACTCGTCTTCGTCTTTCTTCGCGACACGCCACAGATGTCTGCCCGTGCGCATAGCCATGTAGATGACGCCGCATGCCCATACGTCCACAGCACGGGCATCAAATTCCTTCGCAACATATTCTTCGGGGGCGATATACGGCGCAGAGCCACAGAGGCCTGAAACCATATGGGCACTGTTCTCCCAGGCCATTCGGAAGCATTCACCGTTACCGAAATCCGTGATCTTTAGAGCGCCGTGGCAAGTGAGGAGCAGATTTTCTGGTTTCAGGTCGCGATGAGCAACACCCATCTCGTGCATATACTCGACACCACGCATCATTTGTTTGAAATAACAGTCTGCCTCCAAAACCTCTAATTTGCCGGCAGTGAGAACTAGGGTGTAGAGATCGCCACCTGAGCAATACTCCATGACCTCGCAATAATCCCCCTTCTGGTCTTGGAGGAGATCTAGCGTGTGAATCACGTTGGGATGCCGCAGCGACGATGATATGCAGAACTCGGCCGTCAGACGCTTGCTGTATTTCTTCTCGCTCTCTTCCGGGCGACGGCGGAATTCCTTGACCGCAAAAAGCTTCTCGCCGTTTTCCACCTTCTTATGCGAGATCCTCACTATGCCGAATGCGCCGCGGCCAACGACTTCTTGGCATTTACCGTACTTTTCAACAAGCGTGACACTATGATTGGGACCGCCTTTCTTGTCATTGGCTAGCGAGTCTTTCTCCTCCTGTAACGTATCAACCCAGCTAGACACGAGCGACAAATCGGCCTCGGGTGCTTCTTGCTTTCTGCCGCCGCCTAGAAAAGATTTGAACATGACAGATAGCTTCTCCTGTCGCTTACTCGCCTTGAGATGGTGCTCATGACCTCCGGGTGCATTGGGGTTGGAGACATATCTGTGAGCAAGTTGCGATTTTGATGGGGGAGGCACATCTGTGCTGGAAGAGCGAGAGGGAACGGCTGATCTTACAGGCGCATTGGCGCCAGAGGTTGGAGGAGCCGGGCTGGGTACTGGTCGTTTCGAGGGTTGCGAGAGATCGGCGACGGTTCCGGTCTTGGGAATGTCGTCCTTGTTGGAGAAGATCCTGGTCAGCCGGTTTTTTATCGACGGCTTCTCGGCCTGCTTCGGCTGAGCCTCGGGCGAGGCGGCGGCGGCGGCAGCAGCAGGAGGAGGAGGACCGGCCGTGCCATTGGCCGGCTGGCTATTCCCGTTCTGGGCCGGTGCCCTCACACTCGGGGCTCTCGAAGGAAGGTCGACAGACTTGATGGAGGACTGCTTAGAGGCATTGGGTGACACGGTCTTCTCCGACGTGTTCGACATTTCTGTCAGGCGCGGGAGCGGGAGCGGGAGCGAGAGCGAGGGCGCGCAACGGCTCTGATAGGTCGGACTGGGGCGTGGGTGATGTGCTGTGCTTGGCGACAAGAAAAAACAGCGGGGGTGATGATGCTTGCTTAGGCCCTGGCTGCGAGTGGTGGGCAGTGCGAGAAATCCGGCTTCGACGTGGCGACGACCAATGTCGCCTTGGGGTGGGCGAAGCCCAGGGAATGCAGGGCTCAGGCGAGTTGCAAAACGGCGATGTGAAGGACTCGGACAAGTCGCAGTGACACAGAGGAGAAGCAGAAACAAAGAGAAGAGAGGAAGGGGAGGGAGAAAAGCGGGAGCGCGAGGGCCAGCGGGACTCGGGGCGAATTTGTAGGAGTGGTAAAAAGTGTATACCCGTATAAGTGGTGAACCTGCTGTGGCTGCTGCTAATTACAAGCGGGCGAAAAGGCTGGCCTCGGTCGACCGCGGGTGGAATGGAATGTACTGTACTTTGGCGTAGTGGAGGACGGGGAGCCAGTACTGCCAGTAGATACCTGGAAGTGACTCTGGGCGCGGGCTGGTCTAGCGGTTGTTGTAGTGGTGTAGCGGTTCGGTGGTGGGTAATTATGGTGGGCTCGGTGGGGGGAAGCGAGATATAATGGCAATGAGCGAACCTTGGCGACTTGTGGCACGACCTAACGGTAGCACAACTAGTGGCAGCTCCGGTTGGCCTGAGTGAGCCACTAGGTTTGCCTTCTCCAGCGCGCGCCAATAGGCTGTTTCTGCGCTACGATTGTCTTGCGGCGAGCGTGACTCCTGCGCCTTTTGCAAGCACGCACATAAAAGAAAATAAAAATAAAAAAAGAGGAGCAGCGATGCCCACTCGTCCCCGGCCCTTGTTGGGTAAGGTGTTCTTGCTTAGGGGGTGGAGGCGCGCGGCAAGGAAGTCTGAAGATAGGACCAGGTAGCTGCTGATTCGATCCGTTGCGTGAGAAAATGCGAGTTGACTCTGTGAGCTGTCTTATCTTGGACAGGGCAGAGCAGAGCAAGAGAATGGCAGGCAGCTGGCCGAGTATCTACATATAAGAACCGGCGGCGGTGGTCATGCGGACAGATGTAATAAGCACGCGGCAAAGACGTGGTGGTTCAACGCAACAGCTTCCTCGGGACTGCTCGGTAGCCGGTAGAGGCGGCGGTGGCAAGGTGCGTTGGTGGATGCTCGGTATAAGTTGCGATTGTCAAGTCGCCGAACAGGAACCTCAGAAGGGGTTCCGGCAAATGTTAGAGGCGGGACAGACGGCAACGGTTGAGACTTGTTATCGCCAAGAGGAAGGAGACGGTCATTGTCAGCAGATGATGTCGAATTGTAGGATCGCCTGATGATTCCAGCCTCAGAGGATGACGTGCATGCTAGGTTGGCGAGAAGTGAAATAGAGAAATAATAGGTAGAACGGGATCGAAGTGTAATGAATGCCGAGTTGAGGAGTAGGTACTTAAAGCAGACGGTATCCGTACACGGTCCAGTAGTAAGGGAGTGTTTAGGTAAGTCGCAGAATAGAATACCAAATGATAAATAAACGAATAAGTAAGTGGGTAAGGTAGGTGGGACAAATAGCACAAGGCTAGCCGAGGAACGTCAAATGCCAATGTAAAAGAGTAGGCAAGCGGGTAGGTGTAGCTAAGGCTGGGTGGTACGATGGGGGTCACGAATCATCAATGCTGGCCGGCCATGTGTAACGGTGTAACGGTGTAGCGGCAATGTAGAGGAGGGAAGCAGAGTTGGTTGTTGGACGATGGAGAGGGAACGAGGGAACGGGGAGACTCTGGAGCGGATATTTGTAGCTTGGTCAATCGACGGGATGGACTGCAGGTGACCAGGTCGAACAAAAGAATTAGGGAGGTAATCAATCCGTCGCTGCAAGTAGGTACATCATCCCATCCATCCAATGCTCCCTGCTTTTTGTGTATACCAAGTCAAATGTGCACGTTGGATCCTATCTGCAACTTCAGATAGAATACCCTGATATCCCCACCTGTAGGTATGCCAGGTATGTGGTGTATGGGTATGTAAGTAAGTAAGTAAGTAGGTATGTAAGTCTGTCCGTAGGTATGTGATGCGCATGCCTGCTTTATATATATATATACATAATATATGGATATATGGACTTCCTTACACACTGCTAAGGCTACCTCCCTGGGTAGGTAGGTACCTATTTATTTTGCTACGCCGATATGTATGATACCATACCAGTAGCCTGTGGATAGTACGCTTATCTGCGCTTGCACAATCCAAGTTCTGTATCCAAATCACACTCCGATGTTTGTGTATGACGGGATGGCAATCCAACGAGACAGACAATCCAGGACCATGGTCCAGCTGCGCTGACAGAAACTTACACGCCCACCCCACTTTCTGCAGGTACTTTATTGTCGAACACAGACTGGCCTGCTTCTCACTTTTCACTTTTAATGCATCCTGACATACTAGGTATTAGTAGTACTTACTCTGTCAGAACTTTGGAATAGATGCTGACCAAAAGGCGGAATGCTAGAAGTGACTAGATAGATTAGTACAGTACCATCATATGCTAATGCTAATATGAGAAGGGCTCTACCTATTACTAAGTAGAGTACAGGGAGACATTTAAAAAGCCTACCTATCTTGGACACTTACATGGCAAACTAACCCAGTATATGCATTGGTGTACTGTCAGCTCTTTTCACAGCCAATACAATAACTGTTTAATACCTTAGGCAGGACAAGGGAGTCAGACTTAGTATTGCTGCAAGTAGACAGCTTATAAGTATACCTACCTACCTACCTGGGGTGTTTAGGTAAAAAGCGAACGTAAGATGGAGATGGAGATCTTTTCAAAACTTATTCTTTCATCCCATATTCGCTCCTAGACCACACTGAATCTCGATCTTACTAGGATTATATATAGTTGTATTGGTGTCGAACTTTCGGTTACAATGTAAAGATATAGCGTGGTATGCTGCCGGATAGAGTAATTATAGCCTGCATCATATGTGGGGGGGGGGGGGGGGGGGCGGGGGGGGGGGGGGGGGGGGGGGGGGGGGGGGGGGGGGGGGGGGGGTGGGGGGGGGGGGGGGGGGGGGGGGGT